>KZ506360.1:28959-40199 GCA_002844005.1 Limosa lapponica baueri | reverse complement strand
ATTTTCTTAGGGCTGTAAAATAACTGATTTTTAGGATTGGGCAGATAGGGGCATCTCGGTTCCCAGCTGTGTTTTTAAGGGGCAGCTGAAGGCCACAGAAACTGCCTGTCCCCATTCCCTTCCACATGCACTGGTGTCCCAGAGGGTTTGCAGGGTGGAAAGCAGAAGCTTGTTAGGCTCACACGATGTCAGAAGTCTTGACTGTGAAGGAAGGCAAAGGAGGCTGCATTTTCCAAGGTGCTATAAGGGTGTGTTTGTGCCCAGCACCCAACTCGGTGTACCCGCACAGTTTGCTGGCTGTTTGGGTCTGTTTCCACCCTGTAGTCAGTGTGGGTTCCTGGGAGATGTAGACAGTAACAATGAAAAGGCTCTTGACCTGGTGCATTATGGCAGATGTGTTGGTTCTTGCCAAGTACTGCAAAAAGGAAAGGGGGGATTTAAAAAAAAGAGAAAGACTAAAATCCTTGCTCTGCTTGCCATCTTCCTTAACCCCCTGATTTCAGTTTAAAGTGGTTTCAGCTTCTCCCTGTGCCCCTGCATACGGAGGATTCACAGCACTCCTGCTCCATGAGGGTTCACTGGAACTAATTTCTGATGTTCAGAAGTGGCTCATGGTACACACCGTAGGACATAGCTATACTTAGCAGGTGGGCAGTCTTCAAGGTCCATTGTGTTGAGCCTGTAGAAAAAAACAAACCAGTAAGGAACTGCCCCACCATCTGAATGCTGTGGTTGTGCATGCCCAATAAAGCTGTGAGCACGTGGGAGGAAAACTTTGATTAAACTCTGGCCCCAGCCAAACGTCCATGCAGTGGTCTGGTGGAATGTATTTTTTCCTTAGGAATGAAAACATAAGGAGGCCTCAGGAACAAAAAAATCCCTTAAATGTGTTAAATTCCCAGAGCCATTTAGAGCCCCTGCAGCCACATCTCGGCACTTGCCTTTGGATTGGGAGTGTTGTGTTCCCCTCAGTGAGCAGAGAGAAGTCACGTCATCTGGCCTGGGACCCAGTCACAGTGAGGTAGCTGAGATTTTGACGCTGGGGTCAGAGCTGAATGTACCGGTTTAGGGAGGCTTGTAATAAAGGACAAAATCTCCAAGTAAATTCCAATAGCGAAAGCCCGCGGTGAGTCTCAGTGTGCTTGTAGGCATTCACAAGCGAAAGGCTAATTAGTCAAGTAAATGTTTCTCTGGGTGGATGAGCTAGAGAGAGAGAAATGCACCCGTTCAGTATGCACAGAAGCAAAGTGTGTTCGTGCAAAGAGGCAGCTCCAGCCAAGCTGCCGTGGGAATGCTGTTGTTCTCGCAGCCAGGGTTGTTATGGAGTCCTGTGCGTTGCTGCAGAATGTATATGAAGTATATGGATGGGAAATATGACAGTGCCTCGGCGCTCCTGGGGCAGGGATGGATACCCGCTGGCACTAGGGATGCTGTCTCTGGCCCAGCTCGGTTTCCTTTTGGAACCATGGAGCAGGTCTGGCCCGTGCACGCAGCAGTGGTCACCCAGACTCTGCTGGTGCTTGGTGGTCCCTCTTTGACAGTCATGGGTCTGTTGTGCGGCCATAATGCGGGTCTGCTGCAGGGGGGCCATGCTGCTGGGGCAGAAAAGTGTCATTCCAGACCTTGGAGATGAATTCCTGGTGTGGGCTGGCACTGTTAGGGACTCTGCTGCTGTGTTCTTCATCATTCTCACCTCCAGTCTCAGAGGCAGGGGTACAGCCTCCACCAGCTGCCAGGCGTCCTCTGTAGTCAGTGGGGAGAGGGAGACAGATCTCCAGGGATGCATTCATCTCCTTTTAAGATGAGTGTCTAAAACAGGGTGGAATGAATCGCTCTTTGAAAATTATCTCTGTTTTCTTTGGAGGCCTAGGAAGCCTTTTCTGTTTGTTTGGTCTAGAGCTCAGCTTTGAGACTGGTCCAGCTGAGTCCTCTGGTCCAGGACCAGAGTCGGAATCCTCAAAGGCATCTCAGAACATTTCTTCTCTCCCTCTGTTCATGCAAATGGCTGTCTAATGTTACTGGCAGGTTACCCACAAGGAAGAACTACTGTCAGCACATCAGCTTCTGAGAAAAGTAAGGGCTGGTTTTGATTTAAAGAGTTTAAGTGTAGTTTTAAAAGTGTGAACCTGAGCTAGTGCAGGTGGCCAGGCCCTTTCTCTGCCGTGAGAACTTCTGCCTGTGAGCTCACATAGCTCTATGCTGGACTGCACTAGCACAGGAGGCATCACACCATGTGCTTTACCGTAATATGTCTACTCCCATGCTTTCCTGCAGCCAGGAGGTCCAAGGACTTGTTTGTGTTCAGTAGCACTAGGAAGCATCCAGCTCTTGGAGTCACACTCCTTAAAACCAGCTATATCCAGAGAAAAGATTCTCATCCAGGAAGCCTGGACTCAAGTGGTGCCATTTGCCACCTTACCCAACCCACTTGGAGAGATTCTGGCATGTCTGGGAGACAGCCGTGTCCTTTGTATGATCTGGTCATTCCCATGAATATCCTCTCCTACAGCCTGGACTCTGGTCTAGGCCCTTAACTGTGTGTGTTGGAGACCAATCCCATGTTACAAGGGTGCCACAAGAAGTGGTCTTCAGTTGAGATCATAGAATAAGCTCTGACACAGAAAATAAGGATGGCTATTTCAGGTCAGATTAAAGGTCTCACCTACCCCTGTGCTGTGTCCCCAAGAGGACAAGGACAGGGTGAGCCCACAGTGATGCCTCCCTGGTTCTACCCCCTCCAGTGATCTGTGCCTGAGGGCAGCCTGAGACAGAAGCAGTGCTTTTGAATTTGATGGATATTCCTTCCATGCATTTTTCTTTGCCCTTTCCTGAGCCCCTTTAGGCATCCACAGCAGCACATCATCTGCTGTATAGAGTTTGGTTCCAGCTGCTGCATGTTAACTGCCACTTGATATCTCATGCTTGTAGAAAATAAGAGCTAGTTAATCCCTATTCACCCTCTCACCCCATTCAGGATTATTTAGACATCTCCCAGACCCCCTGTCCATTGTCCCTCCCTCGCTGAAGAGCCCTGGTTTGTCTAGATGGTCGTCTGGTGGAACCTGTCATCTGAGATCTCTTCCTTGAGTGACAGCAACTAGCTACGGCTCATTATTTTCATTTATAAAGTTGGAATTGTTTTTCTTCTGCGTACCACTTCACTTTTAGCTTCAACTAATTTCAACTGCTGCATTTTTGCCATTCAACTGCTCTATTTTGGCATTTAGTGTGGTTATTAAGGTAGCATTTTCAGCCTAAAATATATGTGATTCATCACTTATGCCTGTGTTCTCCTGGAGACTGGCTTGTTTGTTTGCAACCTGCTCTAAGCTTTTTAACCAGTCATGAGACTGCTGCATTAGAGGAAGAGTGCAGCAGTGACTGCATTAGAGTAAAGCAGAAGAAATTGCATATAGTTCAGCATTATCTATTTAATGTCATTGAATGCAAAGTCTTGTAAGCACCATCCATTTTAAGTACTGTCAAAGTCTACTGGGTTCAAATTCTGCAAAGCAGCAAAATTTTAACAAAGCATTGTAACCCTACATATGTTATTTGACCAGTTTCTATGAAGACAGAGCCTAATTCAAGAATCACATTTTATCTCATAAGCACTGTGTATTAAAAAGAGCTAATGTGCGCTGCAGAAAGAAGGCAGGCACTGGGGAGGAAGGGCCGTGGCTCACCAAGTGATTTTTATACTCAGAGCAAAGAGAGATGGGCAGTATCAATTCACCAGTTTGGAATGATATTTTCTAGTATTTAGTTTCTGATGCTTTGTTTCATTTCTTACAAAGTGGTGGTTTCTTCAGATATTGGACCTCATATTGGATGTTTGTTTTCCCTGTGCAGCTCTACCTAATAGAAATCCAAATTTACATTTACATAAATGTATATATATGTGCATGTTCAATATAGTTTCAAGCTTCTAAGTGGGAAGAAGTGAACGTGTTTGAAAACCAATTTTCACTGTGATGCCAAGTAGAGATAGTTTCAGCAGGTCTGAAGTTTGCTGTGAAAGGACTTTAAATGCTTTTAGCAGTGGTAGAACTGCCTGAATTGGTAGTTTGTCCCTCTCTGAATCCTTTGACGTGCTGTACACTAGAGCTGGACACTACCTGGATTAGGTTGTCTGCAAGTAGGCATGATAGAGCGGACTCTGTCTTTGGGGAGCTTTGGTTTTCGGGGGGATTTCAGTGACAGTGAAATGTAGTGTGCTGACAGATACTGAAATTAAATCTTTCCGATTAGCCACAAAATAGGTCCAGTATGGGACATACAGACTTCTTCATCCCTGTCCCAGGAGAAATCAAGATTGAATCCTCCTACTCATTCAGTCCTTGCTCCTTCCGAGCTGGAATTTGGCACATGAGCTTTTTAGTTTTAATCGTGAGATTGACTGGTCCGTTTGGAACTCGGCTGAAGCTGTAAATGCATTTCATACGACACCCCAAAGAGTCATCACATGAAAATGTTTTGGGACTACTGCCAGCCCAGGCTGAGTTTGAATTGATGACCCACCCCCTCCATCCCCTGCATTATATTCCCAGAATCATCCATCATATAACTCTGATGTTGAAATCTGGCATTTCCAGAGGTACTTTCAGCACACTAAACATGCTTCCAGAGTTCTGTGGTTTGCCCCCGGGTTTCAGCTGTTCAAAACACTGGCATGTTCTCTGCTCCCTCCGAATGCGGGTGGGAATGGACTCACCTAACAGCCAGTTAAAGCACAGATTGCATAACTTTGAGCTAAACCATTCTGTTTTGTTTTCTTTCTTAACAGGATCCAACAGCTGCGTCTATTTCGGACAGAGATTGTGATACGAGAGAGGGAGAGACTGTAGCCATGAACTATAAGCCGTCCCCACTTCAAGTGAAATTAGGTGAGTCTTTGCTGATGGAAGAGGCTGAATCCAAGGTCTGAAGTACGGTGAGGTGCTCGTGGGATCTTATGCAGATCCCCGTGCATGTGGCTGAGGATACCACCCAGCTCAAACGACTCGCAGAGCAGTTTTATCACTGTGATTCTGCTGCCGGGAGAACTGACCTACAAACATGTAAGGACCCTGTATCTCGGGCTGTGGTAGAGGAAGGAAGCTATGCCTTGATAGGAAGGCATAGCTTTTTAAACCTAGAGATTTTTATCAAGCTAAGATCAAGGCTTGGCCAGATAAAGAATGACGATAATATAGAGGGACTGTAAAAAAGAGACAGAATGATTGCAAACAAAAGGGAAAGGATCAGAGACTTGGGCTGCTACCAGGAAAAAAGCTGTGTTACTGTGAGATGGAGGGCATGTAGGTCTGTAAAGATTCACATACAAATACTTGTGCTATTTCTGAGCAATATTTTTTAAGTTTTGGAAGCAGAATCATCCAGTTAGCACAGTGCACTGCCTCCTTGGAAGGCTAATGATTACAAGAGGACAGCAATCCACACATGGCTGTCCTGCCTCCAAAACTGGAGCCACTATTGTGCCATACCACCTCAAGAATCTGATGAAGGACAAGTCAAAGGAACCATGTGCTTTTTGCTCAGAGCATGGATAAAAAACGGGAATCTAAACCTCAAAATGTCCCAGTAGGAGCAGGAAGCCAGTCCCCTGGTTGTCCTTCACATCGGAATAAATGACACTGAGAGGATGCTGCTGGAGCTGATTGAGGGTGGCTATGCCATGTTGAAGAAGGCTCTGAAAGAAACGGGTACCCACATGTTCAGTGGAATAGGTCTGTCCCCTACCAAATGAGTGGTAGGGAAGGCCAGCAGACAGCTAAGGTTTGCAGAAGGTTTGGGAAAGTTTGGCCATTGGTGAGTGATTATGAAGAGATGTTCTCAGTAGATAGGTTTCACCCAAGGACCTGCAGTACTACTGCAAATGCTAATGTTGGCCTCATTTATAAGAGGAGCCTTAAATAAACACCAGGAAAAGGCTGAGAGTGCTTGTGAAATCCCAAGGCTCTGCCTGAGTACGTAGTAAATTGAATAATCAGACAAACCTGGTCATAGCAGTGCAGAATGGAATGTCACAGAGTAGACCCATAGATGGCAAAGGAAAAGAAAGTAGTTGAATAGGCATGGTCTTGCTGAAAGGGTGACTACGAAAGAGAAGGCAGGAAGTTGGATATGCAAACACAGAAAGATTATGCACCAACGTGGAAGACCTTGAGCTGCTGATACAGGATATAAGCAGGTGCATTGGGCCAGTAGATCTGTCCTGCAATCGCAGTCATGAATACTCTAAAACCAGTGGATGCTTTTCGGGAAAAGGCAGGCAGCAGCAGTATGTGTTAACTGTGAGCACAGCTCACAGTTTGGTATAAAGTTATCACTGCCAGCGTGCCATATGCCACCAGGATCCTTTTTCATTGCCAAGAGAGTTCTGTAATGTTATTAGAGAGATAATTACTGCTGCAATAGTTGTTTTGGATAATTTAACATCAGGAATCAGGTTGGAGAGCAACTGATATTATTATTGGTAAGTCTGAGATATTCTTAGATTTCTAGGCAATAAAAATATCCTCCAGAGATTCGCTAACGTGACAGGAAATGGTGCTATTTTAGACTTGGCTTTGGTAAGTCATGAGGACATTAGAGGAGATGTGATCATAGGAAGTAGATTTGGATTCGGGGATAACAAGTTCACTTCATGCAAATTAAATGAAAAAGTAATTCGAAGTAGATGTGTAACAAAATCCTCAGTTTTGTAAACTAAGTGTTTAAGCAAAGCCAGTAGATTGAGAAACCCAGGAACTCAAAACACATCAGGTAGTATTGAAGAAGAAAGTATTGGAAGAAAGGACATTGCTGATGGAGTTCCCCAACAGTCATTTCATGTATGTGTTTGTTAATGACTTTGACACAAAAAGCGGGAGTCAATAGAGAACATTTAGTCGTAGTGTATTTGGGAGACATCAATACAATAAAGTCTCAGAAATGCTATACAGAAAAAAACCATGAAAACTATAATAACAGAAATGGGAAAAAATATGACAGGAGAAACTCAGGAGGTGGCTGAGGAAGAGGAAGCCTGTTGCATTAGTTTATTGCAAGGTAACTGTTTAAATGGACTAAAACACGAAAACACACCGTAGGCGCACTTCTGCAGAGCTGACCAGCTTTTTTACAGGGAACAGATACAACATAATGATTAGACTTTCTGCCAGAACTTCTGCTTTCCCACACAGGGAAAATTTTACTTCATTAGGCACTGCTGAATGCTGCTATCCTTCAGTAAAGAGGCAGAGAGAGGCATTGGAAGAGTTTGTGCAGAAGACAGAGGTGCACCATTGCCAGGACCTCCTTTCCAGCTAGTGCTCCTGCCCAGTGGATACTCAGCGCTTATGTGCTTATGAAGGTGATAGTGGGTGAAACCTACCTGCTTAAGAGGAATTGTCTCGCATCTTCCTGCCTTGTCTCCATAGAGAAGTCTGCTCAAACACCTCTCTCTACCTGGGGAAACAACGCACCTCTTTAATTAGGTGAACACATACCTAGCAGTATTTGGATTGACTGTCTACTCTTAGCCGTACCCGGATGAGCTCTAGGTTACATGGGGCAAAACGAGACTAACGGTATTGTCTGTAGCCAGCGTAACATGGCTTTATTCCACATCAGCTCCCGCTCCTGTTATTCTTGAAATCTGCTCAGCCTTTAGAATTTTAATTGTAAAGTTTTGCGAGTCTAATAGCTCTCATCTTCCAGCTCTGGCCCCTGTTCCTCCAAATAGATATTTTTTTTTTTCTCTTTTGCGTTAAACTTCTCAGGATTTGGATTGGGTTTTTAATCTCTTTAAGGCTAGATGAAGTTAAGGTAGTACATAAACGTTTAATAAATTAACTGGCAGGGCCATTGTTGGGAATGGTGGCAACTGGGGGTTTAATCCTATTGCTGGTTTTCCATATAGGTAGTGGCATTTTTCACTGTTAAATCAAAATCAATTGTTCAAATGTCAAATGCTCTGATGGAAGGTTGATAAATGTCATTTTTTCACTCTGTGAAGATTCATATGTAAATCTGTCATATGTGGTTGCTGGAAGGTTGGTTCAAGTGAGCTCAATTAAATACCAACCCAGCATGAATACAACTTTTGCTTCCAGAGGTCGCAGTGACTGAAGTATGATCGAAAGAGTGTGCTGTGCTGCATGCACTGAACACAGGTTTATCCTGCTGCTTGAATGGTCTTTTCCTTGGTTGTTTCTCACCCTCTGAATAAATACATTTGGCCACGTGTTTCCTGAGGGTGGGGGAGTCATTTAGATACAAGAAAAACTTCCCAGGTGGGTTACATTTCTAGTGACTTCCTAAAGGTTACACCTGGTTTATAAGTGGACCAGTAAAACATTGAGCTTGCTGCTGGGGCCACATCAAAAAAAGAGAAGAACCTCACACCAAGGGGAAATAACATCTCCCATTGCATGTAGTTCATCATCTTAAACCCTTATTGATATTATACCCATATTAATTATGTATTTCTTGCTTTTCTAACACTACCACTTTGTCTTTTTGTCAGGAACTGCAAGGCTCAGCCATGCTTCTTTCTTTCTTTCCAATCACTTGATAAGAAGGCTCCTGACAGCACTGAGGAGGGGGGGCTGGGTATACATTAGTGCTTAGGAGATGTCTCCAGCACATCCTTATTAAGCAGCGTATCCAGATGGAGCACATACCACAAGCCTTTTGAAAACAGAAGAGACTTGTGATAAGGAGGGAGGGAGAGAGGGAGGAATAGAATAATCCCCAAGTGCAGATCTCAGGGGCTCCATATCCACTGGAAGGCAACGGATCCTCATGGGATCCCCAGGAGACAAGATATTATTTTAATGAAACTTATGCCATCTGTTTTTCTATTCTGCATTTTTGATTTCCCTTCTCTGCGCTGAAATCCCCATCCAGACAGTCTGTCCGTCTTACCTAGCAGTCACTGACGTTACAGTTTGTGTTAAAACAGAATGGGCAACGTGGCAATAGGTTGTGGTGCTGCAGAAGGAGCTACTGTGATGATGAGGGGCTGCATCAGTGGCATCTTCATCAGCACATCCACCTCACCGTGGGCTTGGCAGTGCGTCTCCTGCCATCCCCCTCCAGAGATGGACATATGAGAGAGAGGCAGACAGACAGAGGCATCCTTCATCCCTCTGAGATACCTGTTGCCTTAGTTTTAAGCACCTCCTCTCCTTGGACTAGATAGAGAATAAGGCAGTAAGGATTGCTCAGTGGGGTGCCTAAAAGTATGTGAAAAATGGGTGTCTAAGCTCAGCAAACTGGGTCCCACCTTAAGACTGAGTGAGCTACGTGCAGATGAGGTCTCCTGCCCTGTGAGCAGAAGGAAGCCTAGTTCATGTTAATGGAGGCTTCAAAGTTTATGGGTTTTGGTTTAGATTTTCTTTGCAAAGCTCCTTGTAAAAAAATGACCTGAACTGCAAATGTAGCAGGTAATTTTCCTGCTTTCCTAACTACTGTTTTGTTGCCCTCCCAGCTTAGATCTCATGGTGGTATTTATCTTAATACCAAAAAAGCACAGTGGCTGATACTAGCCAGCCCTGTAAGGAGAAGTGTCACGAAGTTGCCTTTGGTGTAAGCTGCTGTAGCTCAAGCATACAATCCACCAACCTAACCAGAAACTTTCTTTGCCTCAAGAGGTGGGGAGCTGTCGTAACTCTTAACAGAGCAGAGCTATTTCATTAATTAATAGGATACTCACACTTTCATCCTGCCAGCTGCATTGCAGTATGTTGCTTTTTTTCTCTAGAAGACACGGTACAGATTACTCTTAGAGCAGGTCAGACATAACCCAGCCCCTGCTGGGAAGGAAATTCTGCTCGCTGGGAGCCTAGACCTGTTGGCAGGGTGAGCATAAAAGCTGCTTGAGTCACCCCAGCCTGGCTTTTCGGCTTTCTGTATGACAGGAAGGAGATGAGAGCAAGAGAACAGCCGTAGAGGAGCCTGAGCCAAGCAGATGGCTCAGGGAGCAGTGAAGGAAAGCTTGGTAGAAAAAGTCGTTGTCCGACAAATAACCATAGTGGTCGTCCTCCAAGGGGAGATCTCAGGTGAGGCCACCAAGGCTCCTTGCCTGCTTCTGCTTCTTCCTGTATCAGTCCCGCCTCTCCATCTTAACATGTATAAACGACCCAAGATTTTACTTGGTGACAGCAGAGGAGTTCATGTCCCTGTCTTCCACACAAGAAAAGGATGAGGATTCTGCATGGAGATACCAGTAAGGTGCACCCTCTACCAAGCACTGAATTATTTTATTAGTGCTATCGAAATAATTCTTGCTTGTTAACAAACAAGATTCTCAAAAACCTAAAGCAAGTAACTGGAATGGTGTCCACTTAGAGCAAGCAGCTCTGGTAGAAGTAGAACAGCAACAGAAACCCCATCGCAAGGAAATACAGCATGTTGTTCCCCGGTGTGCCTTACTTGGACAAAACTGAGTATCTAATTTATGACAGGGTCCCATCTTAGTGGAGGCTAAAGTGAACAGAGGAGATAATCCATCTGGGGACAGAGGCAGATGACACATCTGAGGTGTTAACTGCTGCCTTCCAGCCTGCTGCTGTGCATTCATGGCAGATATTGGCTTGCTGTGTCATCAGGGAGGAGTAGTACTGGGAATGTCGGTCAATGAGCTGAGAACTACAAAGCCCTCAGGGTTCAACATAACAACATTGGTGCAATTCTGGTTGTAACTTTACAGATGGTCTCTAATGCCGGTAAAGGACAGACTGCCTTTATCTCCCCGTGTGGCTGCTGAGACTGATCTTTCAATTGGTGTGGTTATTTAACCCCCCTGTCCTAGGGCTGGGTGCCGGTTCAGGGCTTGTTTTAAAGCATCTCCGTTGAAGAGCCTCAAGGCGCACAGCAGAGCATCCTATCCCAGTGCGGTTCAGAACGATGCCTTGCTCAGAGATCCCCTTCCAGGGCTGCCCCTGCCGCAGGTCAAGATGAGAAAACAGGGGCTGGGAGATGCAGTCCCCAAAAGAGCGGGCAGCAAGCCCCTTGCGGAGGCTGAATTGCTCAGCACCTTCCTGCATCCGTGGCTCCTTTCCTGTATCATCTCTTCACAAGCCTTGTGACTTCTAAGCTCTTCGTAGGCAAAACAGAATAATACGGGGAGGTTGTAGCAGACCGGGCAAATCAATGCCATTAGTGTATCCTTTTGTCAGTACCTCAAGTACTGTACTATTCCCAGTTGCTGTTCTGTAACAAGGCGATTAATGCTAATTAGGTACAGCAGC
>KZ506359.1:218004-239758 GCA_002844005.1 Limosa lapponica baueri | reverse complement strand
AATGTGATATTTGAACAATATCTTATTTGCTTGACGCAGGGAATTCTGAACCTGTACTCAAATGTCAGGGAGTTCATATTAGTGTTTGAGTTTCATATTCTGTTGCGTATGTTAAGTCCCATTATGGCTCCCTTTGGACAGAAGCGTGCTTTATATATATTCTTCACATACTGTTTTTACAAAGAAGCTATTTTCCATTGTTCCCACAGATAAAAACTCTTGGCATAGTTTCATCTCCTCTAAAATGAGCTGCTAATGCTGGATTTAAATTCTTTCCTGCTGTGAGTTGCCAGGCAACTGCCACACAAATTCACCTGTAGGCAGCTGTTTTTGTCCATTGTCCCCTTCTCAGGCATGGAAGTAAAAACTCAATCCAGACATCTTGGCTTTCCTGAGCCAGGTAGATTGAGCCGGCAGAATCCACGCAGAATGGGGCTAGAAAGTGTACCAATCCCTCCATACTTGTGCTTCCACCTCTGGTATTTGAAACACTAAGCAGTTTATCCTCAACGTTTTAAGTGTGAATATAGTTGGATAAAAATGCCATTTAGCTTGATATTTCTTGCCTTTTTGTCAAATGCATGCTTTTTTTCTTGTAGCAGGAGTGGGAAAGTAACCTTCTGAGAATATTTACCAGCATTGATTTAGTCTAGCTCGGGTTGATGATGTTCTGAGTTTTCTTGTGTTTTTTAAGCTCACCAAGGGAGCACAAAGCCATTGGCATTATTAGCAAATATTTGTGAGAGGCTGGGCTGTTTTCCTCCCGTATCTCCAGACAAGTATTCTATCCTTCTGGTTTTGAAGGCAGCTATTTTTTGTAGCCGTTTTGATTTTGCTTACAGCGAATACATGAACAAGGTTAAAAATACATCCACTTTTTATGGTTCCTAATCAGTCAGGAGTAGCAGGGAGGTTACATGGGAATGGGATTGGTTACTTCACAAAACTGATGCAGGATTCATTTTTTCTGAAACTGGTGCTTGGTACATTTGTTGTATTATGTGGTCAGACTTTCTGTTATTCTGGCATTAACTGCTGAGAGTCTGTGGGACGGACCTGACCATGGAAAGGCTCTTGTGTGTGGGTAAGATCTTTTTGAGATCTGCGTCAGAGTAAGCTGGTGACTTGGTTTAAGCTTCCCTAATCTAGTACTATTCCAAAGCTGGTCTTAAATGGTTACATCTTGGGGAAGGACTCTTTATCAGGGAGTGTAGTGATAGGACAAGGCGTAACAGTTTTAAACTGAAAGAGGGGACATGTAGATCAGATATTAGGAAGAAATGCTTTACAATGAGGGTGGTGAGACACTGGAACAGGCTGCCCAGAGAAGCTGTGGATGCTCCATCCCTGGAGGTGTTCAAGACCAGGCTGGATGGGTCTTTGAGCAACCTGGTCTGGTGGGAGGTGTCCCTGCCCATGGCAGGGGGGTTGGAACTTAATGATTTTTAAGATCCCTTCCAACTCTAACCATTCTATGATTCTATGATCTTTAGAAAAAACATGTTTGAGCTACTGTGGCACATGTTCTGGGTCATACCCTCAACCCACATGTTGCTTAAAATGCTGTCTCTGCTAATAACATTGGGTGCATTTACTTAGTTCAGCTCAATTTTTCTGTTGCATGCTCTGGCTCTTCCTCAATGTATATTAATTAAGTATAGGAGAAAGCTGCTTTCACACGGTGCTGTTTCCTGTACCTGCTGGTAGTTTCATCATTCTTGTGTCCTGTACAGCACTGGCATTTGAAAATATTTGAAAATATTACATATTTGGCTCTGAGGTAAAGCAAAAAAAAAATGAAAGACTGGCTCATGGTTAGGCTGCTTAGAAGCAGGAAGATGAAATGTCACTGTGCAAAAATGTGACATCATCCTGGTAAAATATGAGGATGTTAGTAGCTGTAATTTCCATTGCCTCTTCCTTCAACTATGTGGAAACATTAGGAACTCAAGAATATTATCAAAATGTTGAAATCCATAGCCGGTGCAATAGATTTTACCTTCACGTTGACATTCCAAATAATATGACCCTAATAACTGATCTGACAAATGCCGTGTAGTGGGCAGAACCCCCATGCTGAAGGCTTTAATAAAATTATATTTTCCTTAATGATGCAAAGCTGTGTGTGAAATTGGGCAAGTCAGTAACTACCATTGCTTATGATGAGAATCACCGTATTTCACAAGCCCGGGGACTCTGAGGATGCCTTCCGGCTGCCAGCCTAGTGCATCCAAATCAGACCGTGCCTGGCTGGTCCTCATCTCGCCACACTTCTGTCCAGTGCGGTTATTGTACAGGTGCTGCAGGTGGTGGTGCCTCTCCCACCGCTGCCTTGGCACAGGAGCTGACAGCAAGCCTGTCGCTAATTACTGAGTGGCTGTCTAAAAGTCAGAAGCCTCTAATGGCTAAAAAAATAATTACAAAGTTGGAAAGGAACACATTTGTTTCCATCTACTGAAGGATCTTCAAATACCATCAGAGAATGTACAGCAACAATGACAGAATGCCAAAGATGGGATTTTTTGAAGTAGGTGTTTACTTAGTTAAGGCTTTGGAGGAAATAGTGCAGTCTTGTTTTTAGGAACATTTTGCTCTAAAGAGAAAAAATAGCTTCAGTTTGTATCATAAGTTGGCTGAGCAATGAGATGTATCGTTCCAATGAATACTCAGCCTGAGGGATTAGTTTACTGAAATAATTTTTTACCTTGTACCAAGCACCAATAAATAATATTTTTCATATTCCCACTAGTATATCATTTATATAATAATTTTCAAATGTGCAGACCTGAAAAGCCATTCAAAGCAGACTGCTGGCTTTAAATCTACGTGTTATTTTTATAATTTGCTCTTATTCTTAATCATAATATACATGCTGATCACTTCAGGTTCACAGCAGTACTCTTGGCCAATGGCTATTGTGCTGCAATTTCACAGTCAGTTTATTATGAAGAGGGAGACATTAAAATGGATGTATTACATTATCCAAAGACTTCTTTTGGCAAACATTTACTGTAAAGCTCCAAACTTTCTGCAGGGGTCTGTGTACCAACCTATTTTTAGGATCTAGCCTTTCACTGAATAGATACAAAAATCAAAATTTCATTCTGCGTAGCATAATCACAGTTAATTTTGTGAATTCATCTAAAGAATCACAATAGTATCGATTTAGTCAGGCATGCTATGGTATTGCTTGGTGTTTAGATTTTTAACATGACACATTTTTCTTTTATTTACTTTTTAAAAAATACATTAACATTTGTCATTTTCCCCCTGGATAAGCCAAACTATTTTTTTTTCTGAAACAAATGAAAAAAATCATAAATTTTTCTAATGAAATATTTTTGAGCACATTTGGGAGCATTTATCAAACCAGTTTCAGTTCTTTCATGTCCTCATATTTAAGACACTTTTATGAGACTTTGTTTTTATTAAATTTTGTCTTAAAAAAAATAACAATTTAGAGGAAATTTTTTAATATCTTTCAGTGCTTTCAGTTTAGTATATGTTTTGATCTGCTTCAATATGCATAAAGAACCAAGATATAATTGAGAAAAAAAGTTTCTCTGCAAAATCAGGAAATTAGACAGTTATATACCCTCTGATACACACAGACTGTAGGTGTGGAAACTAAAGGACAGAACATATAAAAATTTCTAGTAATGAATATCTTGATCCTTTTCTGCTCTAAATTACCCTTATTAAGCCTTAAAACTTCCACCTACAGAAAAGGAAGTCCAGCAAGGGGCCAAATGGCATTGCACCTTTAGACATAAAAATGGCAATGAGCTGTTTCCTAGGTACTCTGTTTAGAAAAAACAAGGAAGGTGTAGCAGTTAGAATCTTTTCTTGTGAAGCATATATTTTTTAACATAGACTACCTATGACAACAGACATTTTAAAGAGCTTGGAGTTAAATATATGAAAAATATAACAGGAACTCCATGAAGGAGCCAAGGCAGGGACCTGTAATTAAACCAGAAAAGGTCACTGACAACAATGATGCTTCTCATTCCAAATTAGGTTTTGTTTCTGCTCCTGCTGAATGAATAATTAACACTCTGAACTTGTACATCTGCTTAGCATTAAAGCTATGACACAGACTTACAAAAGGACTGCAAATCCATACTAATAAAATGGTTATTACACCCTTCACCTCTGTGTAGTATAAATAAGAACTGAATCTTAGTGGGATTAATGTATTAATTTCAGTTAATCTGGGGCTTCTAGGGTTTTTTGGCACATAATCTTAGAATCAGTTCCTGTTTCTGTTCCCCCAACATCTCCACCTTTCTTGGTGTTGCAGTAGAACTAGTTGGGAGCTACTTCATAGCATGAGAAGGCTATGGTGGATTATACCATAAAATAAGCTTAAATTTAGGCCTGAACCTCAACTCTTTTTTCAGCTTCATTCTTCTTTTTGCTAATTGTATAAATTGTTCTGGTTTGTTTAAACATGGGGTTTTTTTGAGCTTTTATGTCACTTACAGTCCTCAACTACTTGTGGTAGTGTTCCAGCAAGTATCGCTTTAGAGCTACCCACCATCAAGCTATTGATCTTTAAATAGAAAAAGAATGAAGGATAGTTTTCCCCCCATCAAGGATACAAAAAGATAATAATTTCAGCAAAGGCTTACTCGTGGAACGTCTCTGTCTGAGAATCATCAAGGAGCAGAACAGTTTTGGTAGAGAAAAATTCAATTTTCTGGAAGACTATGGCATGCAAAGAAACTACTTTACATCCTCCTTTCATTTCTAGAGAAGTTTCAGGCATGAGGAGTTTGTGTTAATTTTGAGCTACGAACTGCAATAAGTGAAACAAGTCTAATAATTGAGCAATTACTGAAGCTAAAGGTACTTATGGGTATCAGTAAGGCACCCTGATGGCAGCTGAAGTTCTGTGCACAAGAGTGCTGCAGAAAGGGACGCTGCAGAGCATTACTGTAAATGTTCCAGTCTTGTACAAAAAGAACCTAAGGGAGCAACAACCTTCCTTCATTTTATACACCCTATTGGAAGTGAACACTGAACTTAATTGCAACGCTAGATTTTAATCACTGAAGCGAGGGTGGAGACTTCCAGGCATAGCCTTAACACAGAAGACAAACTGTCTTAGAAAAATGATCTGCTCGGGGAATAGAACGAATATAACTTGCTTTTATATGGGAATGGATCTCTGTTGTTCATGAAAAAAAACCAAACCAACACCTGCATGGATAAATCTTTTGAATAAGATATTTATTGTTCTAGCAACATGCTGAGACACTCACGTAGAAAAATGAAGTGCTCGATATTTGCAAGCTGAAATAAAGATATATGTCTGTTTGTGTGCACATACAAAATATCTGGGATAGAAAAACTTGCTTTATGAGTGGTTGATCTGCCTGGTTTGTCAGTGCAGTAAAGAAAGTGCAGTTAAAATAATTTATTAGTAATTTATTATAGATTTGTTATATAGTTGCTTGCAGAATTATTTACTTATTTTTCCATGTAAAAGTGAGGATTACTTAGCTTTTACAAGAATGAGAAACATCAGTTTCCAATGGAAATTCATAGCCATCAATTCTCAGGTAACACACAGTAGCGTTCACACTACCGGTACACAGGTCCAACTATAATTACTTAACAAATACTCATTTATTTTGTAACACTGATGCAAATGCAGTCAGTACCAGATGGTGCCTGTTGCTTCTAGTCCCCTTGGGCATCTACAGCAGGGACTGAACATAAAAGTATTCAGGTAAGAAAGTACCTCTGGAGATCTCCAGTCCACCCTCATGCTCAAAAGGAAGGACTAACTTCAAAGTAGGAACAAGTTTCTCTGGGCTTTTCCAGCTTAATTTTTGAAATCTCCAAGGAAATTCTTAAAAATTAAGGGTCTTCTAAAGCTGAAATTGGAATCCATGTCATGTGAGCTAGTGAGGTGATGCTTTTACAGTGGAGCCTGTGGCACTTGACACTTAGTGCGAGGCAAGATGGATTCGCATGCATATCTGTGTGAAAATGTGGGCTTTAGGAGGAAGGGTGAAGAAGGACCAGAGGTGCATTTAGGTGGTTAAATATCCAGGCAAGTATGTGTCCTCATGGGAGTTTGCTTTAGCAGGCTCCAAGACGTGAGTTCCTTGTAAGCCACAGCTACCCACTTGCTCTTGCTCTCCCTTCTTATGAAAAATGTAAAGGTAAAGCTTCTTTAGTCATCTTAGAAAAAAGCTTTTTTTTTAGGTCACAGTACAAAATTAATGTTAAATGAGTTTACCATTGTTGAAATGTTGGAATATCTTAGAAAAATTTAAGCATGTTATACTTCCATTATTATAAGTCTGAAATGAAAAAAGGGGTACCAAGGGAAAAAAAGGTGGAAGTGTGTTTAATCCATTCACTATCTTTTCACCAGGACATTGTGCAGTGCAACAGGTGTAATAGATACGCTTTTCTTTTCCAGATATCCACCCAGTCCTGATAACATTGATCACAAACTTTCCAAGAGCCAAGAAGCTGAAAATAACATATGTTGGCATTAGCAGACATTGGTCTGTGTTCTGTGTTTAGGAGGGATAAAAAAACTTTTGCTTCTGGTGTTTTCACCTCTGTCTGAAAACGCTGTGGGCAGAAGGAAGGGGTGCAGACACAAGAGCAATGGATAAGCTCTGCAGAAAGCAAAAGGGGGAAGGGAGGGCTGAAGACAAGCTTGTTTAAATACACAGTTCATCTTTCCGAAGTCTATACCTTTGGTGAGTTCATTTTGCCATGTACAAAGGTGTAGCAGTGAGGCATGGGGGTTAGAGACTTTCTCTACCAAAGAGGTATTTATGAGCTTTTAAGTAAAAAGAGAGGAAAATATTTTTATTAGAGGGAGGCTGCCAGGAGGCAAATTGATTCACTGGCTCTGAGTGAGAAAGTAAATATGTCCCTTTCACCTTAAATTGGTGCATCAAGCTCTGGAAAGTCCAATTATCTTGACAAAAATGATTTAACAAATAACTGAACAATAGGAGTGGAAGGGAGGAGGCGGAGGAGAGAGGCTCTGGAGGTGGGCAAAGTTACTGCAGGAATTGGGCCTTAGGCAGCAAGTGATGAAAAAAACTCAGAGGTGGAACAGAAGACAGTCCTGGAGGACTTTGTACTACTGGAGATTTATTTGGCAGCTGAATCCCTGTGTTTCACATTTAATAATAAGATGTATTGTTACAGTTTCTGGCTTAGAAATGAATTCTAAACCATTTCTGAAGTATAGCTGAAGGCACATCTATACATTTTGAAAAAGAAACAGTTTGTTTTTTTTTTTTCTTAAGCTTTATTGAAGTTATAGCCTTGCCAAATTGTTCTTAAACTCCCTAACCTGAGACGGTGATTAATGGGCTGAGAACAAAAGAGGCTGTAAGTATTGTCTATGCTAAGTGTTTCTTTGCTTTTATTTACAATTCTCTGACTTGAAAGCTAGGCATGCTGTTGTGTTAATCAGGCTGGTAATTAAAGTGCTATTTAATGATGTCTCCTTAATGAAGTCACCTGGAAGTATTCTGGATGGGCTGAGAAACATGATAATCAGGGCTAGTTTGTGATTATTGGATTGTGAAGAGGGACTGTGCTGTATCAGGAGTAATTAGAGGAACCTGGATGACTTGGCCAAAACCCCTATGGGGGGCTGTGGTCCCTCTTTTGCTGTGTACGCAACTACATCTCTTGGAAGGGTGCAGTGCTCTGCTGGCTGGGAAAAAACTGTGAGTTTGAGGGAGGGAAAGGGCACTAATAGTGTCCTCTTCCTTCTTTTTATTTTTTCTTTGGTGGAGTGGGGAATGGTGTTGTAATAGAATGAGCTTAGGGGATAATAAATTAGAGAAATAACTATATACCTAAACTGGCTGGAATTGAAATATGCGGCAAGCCCTATGGGTGCTTTTCATCTAATTCTGTGAAGTTTGTCCTTTTCTTGATAATGTACCAAAACAAAATCCCAGCTGTGCATGTTAAGCTTCAAGACTTTCCAATTCATGGTGGGAATATTGTTGCTTGAGCTGCTCAAATTGTGTTGTTTGTGTAGAGTTTCAGTTTGGTTCCTGTTTCCAGGTATTTCTGATAATGAAGCTGTCATTTCCAAAATGAAGATGACTTGTGGGTTGGTGGGTGTGCAGGTGTATGCACCGACAGTTGCCTTTTTTCTTTTTGTATTCCATTGTGATGTCTGCTTGGATAAATTAATAAGCTTTTGGAAAACTGGACTCAGAAAGGGGGAGAGATATCTTGGGCCCATTGCACCAAAAGCAACTTTCTGCATAATCAGTCATTTCTCTATCATCTTGTTTACAAAAATATTATGATCAGTTTTAAAAACTCAGTCACTAATTCAGGAAGCGGTTCCAGAATTTTCCTACTCTGATACTCTGATAATTAGAAATCAATTTGTTCACTGGCATTTTGTAGGCACTGTAATAAAATAGAAATTTTGCAATGACCAAAAGTATGTTTTCCTGATGCTGTGCAATCATAAAAGGCATTATGAAGTACAATTCTCCTCCTTTATTTTTAATATGTCATTTTTCTATATGGCTAAAAAGAAGCAAACTCTCCCCTTATCAAAGATGTTCTTTTCTACTTTCTGTTGAAGCTGTTTGGAAAAGTTGCCTCTTATTATGCAAAATAATGTATATTCTAAAACCTGAAAGTTATTGCTAGAATTAAGGCCTCGCCTTCCTAATTAATTTTTTTTATGTTAATATGGTTTTCTGAACTTCTACCCAACCTCCATGGACTTCATTATACAATCTAGTTGCAAGCCCATTTTATTGTTCCCCAGCCTCCTGTGCAATTCAAATAATTTTGTCATATTTTACCATATATTAGAATAGCAGAGAATTCCTACTGTGCTTTTTTGTAGTTTTGTGATTGTCAACATGTAAGTGCCCAAAAATTAGCATTTTGCGTTTAGCAGCAGTGCCAACCTGCCTATAGAATAAATGCATAATATTATACACTACGTATTTATTCCTCAACATCAGCAGGACATTATTAAAGTTTCTAGGCTTAGATCTCTGTTTCATGCCAGAATACTTTATTCGCGTTTGTAATAAATTACTTCTTATGCTTTTGCTTTAAACTTTCACTTTAGTGAGCTATAATCTCTGCCAAAATCTCCCCAGAAGGTAAGCAATATGTATACCAGTTCAGTCTGACTGAAGAGTCCATGCAAGTCACCAGTAAATTATAAATATGGTGCATCACAAATTCAGAAAAACTGAAACATTGTAAATTTGGTATATATAGCGAATCAAATCTAGTTCCGCTATTTCTTTTTTTAAAGCTCCTATCTATATGATAAAGCAAACTTGGGACACTAGCTCTTAATGTAAAAGTACAGAATCCCTAAGACCAGCATAGCATTCCCAATATTTGGTCAAATAAGAAATTAGGTACTCTTCTGCCATTACCTTGTTTCTCTTCATTTGCACATGCTTTGTATTATTGATTCTGTTTGATCCTGCCTCTGTGTCTAGTCTAAGACTGGGAAACAGTGATATCCACAGTGTACAACTGGAGGCACTTCCCTTATCCCACTGAACAGGCTGCTCTGAAGTCAGAGGTGAGGCAGCGTTGTGCACATGAAGGACTGATCGTGCACGTAGGTTAGGTGTTGTGCTCTACACGTTTCCCCACGTATGCTGATTAGAGAGGTAACACCCTAAGAAAGATACAGGTGGGTGGTATGAGTACTTTGCCTTTGTAATGAAGATGAAATCCCTTCTTCTTTCAGTGTGAATATTATATTTATAAAATGTACTTCTGTGTTGTAAGCCTACAAAAGGAACTGTGAGTTAATAGAGCGTTTGTCTTGCCTGTATGAGTTTATTGTCTATCATCGTCTATGCTTGGTTTTCTGTTACTGCTCAACTTGAGTGAATACATAGAAATTTCACATTTCTTCTGTAAAAGTTGCTCTTTGGATAAAGGACCTTGTAGTGGTTTTGAAAGGTTGTTTTTTAGAGTTCTTCTATGGTCACAGTATCTCCATAAACAGTGAATGAAAACAAGTTGTAAACCTCAAAATTCATGAAAAAGAAAAACACCTGAAAGATTTTGAAGCTCTTCATAACTTAGTAGAAAAACTGTCTAAAATCCAGGTTAATTTTGTTGTTCTCATGGTGACAGTTAGAGGATTCAATATTTTTATGAGGTTTCTTTGCATTTTATGTTGTCTTTCTGACATGAAGACTGTCTTACAAGGTGAAAAATTTCTGATGTTATATTTACAATACATCACGGGCAAGGTCAGAAATGCAGGTACGCTATTCTAGTCCCCATGATTTTTTGAAAGCCTGACTGGTGCTATTACTGTTCGTGTTTCAAAGTACAGACTGTATGCCTTTAAGCACTTCCCTGTCATCCTTTAATCTGTTCCTTAAACTGACACTTAGTTTTGATGTTTCACCTTTTTTTTTCCCTAATAGGTTTTTGTCTCTCCCATGAAATTCAATAGAGATTTTGTACAAGCTCATCTTTAGAAGAGAAGCTGGAACCTGTCAGTAGTGGTGGTGCAGGTTAAGTTGGAGATTTATAGGCAGAACTGTCTGCTGTCTGAGTGCTCCCAGGTGTTGATGGAGAAAAAGTCTGCCCTCTGACAAGTAATAGGATTTATTCACTTGAATAATTGTAGAAAATTCACAAAAGGAATAATACAAAAACTGCACTCAAACATGTGTTTTATGTATTCTGCTCCCTCAGGTTTAGCAAAACATATCTTTGTTTTGAAAGGCTCTTTCTCTTTTCCTATTGTAATACTCTCCAGATTTCTTCATTCCATGAATATCTACATGAAGAAAAGTAAAGAGGGGTGGTGGGAGGGTTGTTTCTTTGAACCTGAAAACAAGAAAGACTTTTTCCTTCTGCCTGGATTTCGCAGTGCAGTAGTGGCAGTAGGCTTTTGCGAAGAGATGGCTGGGGTTTAATGCATTAACTGTGTGCAGTCTTTTCCTGTGAAGCACTTGAAGATGTGCCTTGGAAATGTATGGTTTAGTTATATTTTGGTACAAATGCTTTATAAAAATCCTCTTGTCTTGCATGTTCACTGGATTTTTTTTTTTCTGAACAATGCAGTACTGCCCTTAAATAAATAAATAAATAAAAAGCTGCTGTGTCAGAGACAGGCTTTATCACTTGAAAATAATCACATCTGTGCCACTGAACCAGTGCAAGCAAAACAAATGGCTCTTCCCTTTATTTTTAGGTATGAGTTTGTGTGCCCATGGAGAATTCAGAATCATTTCATAGAATGGAAAACACTTTAATCCTGATTTCTAATAGATGTTTTGCCAAAATTTCAGGCTTTCCATTGACCAAAGAGACTCCCTTGTCCTCTGTGTGAGCCCACAATCAAACTGCAAAATAGCAGAGGGGGCAGTAGAATGAGAGAAGGGTAGAGATTAAAAACATAGCCTGGAAAAAGCTTGAGAAGAGAGAAAGTAATTTGCTTTGACCCAAGCAATAAATCTACAGGGCAATAATGACCATCTCTTTGACACTTGCAGTGACATTGATCAAGTGCACTGTCCTAAGCTTTTTCCCCTCTGAACCTTGAAGGGTTCCTGATCATCTGTGCCACTGTTCAAGCTGGGTTGTCAAAGATCAGCTGTAAACAGATGAGGAAGAGGGATCTTTTAACTTGATGTGATTACTTGCTGTGCTAATTAGGAATGTCATTCTTATTGCTGTGGAGAACACAAAGTTATGTGATCCTTAAAACAAACATGCACAAAACTTAAGGCTCAGCTAACCTCAAAGATTTGATCTGAACAAATAAGCAGGAAGGGACACAGAGGGATTCAATTAATGAAACTCCATCCGTAACTCACCTACTCTGGACTGGGTTTTACAGCAAATATTGATCACTGTTTGGAGAACTTAAAGCAAGAGAAGAAAAGCCAAAGAGAGCTGACATTTGACCCACAGGAGTTTTCTGAACTTTCTTCTCTCTGCATAGTGGAATAAAGTGAATGTTTTGCTTTTGAGAGGAAACAAGCGCATTTCTTTTTAAACTCCAGAAGATGTTTTAAGATAAGGGGCTTTTTTTGGAGGGGGGAGCACCAAAAAATCAAAAGCTTTTGCGGTCAACTTGCTGAAGCATCAAATTGCTGATTCTCACTCCTGCAATGTGTAAGCAAGGTAGGTTTTAAGCTTCCAGGGAGCAATTATTCTTTAACAGCTGAAGTATTAGGAAGCTTCAGTTTATTATATTTCTGAATATTTGTGTTTAAAATAAATGAAGTAGCTGCGTAGTTTCAACTTGGACCTAATATCCTCTGGAGCTGAGACACAAGCTTCTTACCAGAAATGGGCTTTTCAAGGTGGAGGGAAATAGAGGAGCTGGTTTCTGCCTCTTATGGCACTACTGCTCAGCTCCAGGTACATCTCCATTCCCTCTCCAGCTAAGGATTTTTTTAGTTTCCCTTGGGGTTAGGAGACACTTACTCCTGTTTGTAAGGACCAACTAAACTGTTCAGGCTTTCAGTTCAGCTAGATCAGAAGTCCACACCCTGTGCCTTAATTACAGAATGAGTCCTTTCTCCTGGACTTTTTTTAAATGTGCTCAAATGAGTTTCTTCTACAATTTGTGATTCTGGCCAGACATACAATTTAATCATATAGCAAGGGACTAGATCATTGAAGTGCACAAATTCCATGCAGAATTAGAGTATCCATTTCTCAAGTAAAGCAGCAAAACAAATGTAAAGCAGTGCTTTTGGTATCCCAGTCTCCTTTGAAAGATGTTCAGATAAATAGGGTTACTTCTTTTAATATCTGTCAAATGATTTTTCTCCCAGCTCTGGCTTGTCGTCTTTCACGTCACAGCGCTTTGCCCAGACCATGCTGTAACTCTGTGCAGATAATGTTTTATCGTAGAACACTGACAGACCCCTCATCCTAGCTGTGCTTGTCTCTGCTGCTGTATTCTGAAATGCTGCTGTTATTAAACCTGCAGTAGGGATGCATAATTAGCCTCCAAAGCAATCCTCCCTCTGGAATGATATTGCCTTCTTGGAAAATATGAAATAGAAAGAACTTATCCCCGTCTATAGATTGTCTTTCAAATAAATGGCATCCCAAAGTGTTTTACATACGCAGGAGCTATAAACTTTTGACGTTAGCTGTTCTAATGAAATGTTTGAAAGTAGCAGTTTGTTGGCATTCTGGTGGAAATCAAATTGAGTCTGAATCAAAGAACATGAATCTAATGCAATCCTTCCTTTCAGGCATGTCAGACTGAGGCACCAGGAAGCAAAATTAAAGCTTGTCTGTTGTTCCTTGGTGTGCATGGTTGTGCAGACAGGATCCCTCCTCAGATGTGTAAAGAGCAACTGTTTTCTAAAGATGTAGCAAAAGAAAATCCTTGTTGCAATACAAGGACTCATCGACTCAGTCAGTCAGCTCTCTTGTTCTGTGCTCCTGAGCTGGTCTTTCACAGTCACTGTAAGCTCAGATCAGTCTCTCCCAGTTGCTTGGGAGTCTGTTGCCTTGAGGAAATCACCTACCTTACAGGAGGATAAGATGCAGCAGATTTCCTCCTTTTTAGTGCCAGCATGATTAAAGGGGAGTTAAGCAAGTACAGGGTGGCACCTAGTAGAAATAAGGGGAAACTGGTCAAAAGCTACACCCGTTTATTATTTAACTGCGCTATTTAATGCTAGTCTTTGCAGCACATAGTGACTTGGCGTCATAAAGAGATTTCCTGAATGGCAGTATAGTTTGTGGTTCGTAACTAACATCACCGTGATACAGGAATGCATGCGGTGGGTGGGGAAGATGCAGCAAGTCTTTGCTTTGTGCTGAAATTAGAGAAAAAATGCTGCTGTGAAATGCTGAGCAACTTTCTGAAGCTGCTCAAGAGTGGATTTCAAAGAGCTGTAATGGGCATATCCTGATAGTCTTAGTTATCATCAGCATGGTAAGACAAATCTGTCCTGAAATAAGGCTTTGAAATAAAATAACAACAAACTATTCTTCAGAAGCATGTTAATAGCCAGACAGTGCTCTGTAGGCTTGATTACAAGATGCTTTAAGATGCTTGTAAAGTTCAAGAAGTAGCTTGTCAAAGTGAATTTTCCTCCATGGGTATTACAAGTAAAGGCTTATTGTTTCTGTATGGAAATGTTATTTTCTTCATCTCCACTAATGTTTTTTGGGCTGAAACTTGGTAAACGATAAACTCTTTGCATAAGTGGAGCTACAGCATGTGAGCTAGGTAGAATGATAATGAAAAATTCGGTATGACAGATGAATGAAACGATGGAAGAAAGAGCTGAAATTGTTAAGCAGCAATTTTTTTTCCTGCCATTTCTGCATACTTAGAACAGATGTCTCCCATGTTAAGTGGGACAGCAAATGATGGTAAGTGTTTATGTTTCCTTGATCAGGACTCAATAGTTTTAAACTAAAAGCTATACTGGATTTTATGGGTTTTTTTCTTCTCACCATAGTGTTTGCAGACTCTTTCCGCTCCCCTTGCCTTTCATAGAAGCAAGGATATCACTTGGTTACAGGACACCCATCTGTGTACTGTTGAGCTCTGGCCAGTTTTTTTGCTCCATGACACTAAACACGTGTATACACAGTAGTCACAGCAACAACTACTGTATTTCTCAGTCTCCTGAAGCGACAGGGGAGCTGCACCCAGTGAAGGCATCTGCCTTGAAACAAGGAATATCCACCATTCTCTGTATTCCCCTTGGTCTTCTGGGGCAGATCTCTGCCTTCCTGCTCATCCATCCATGCCTGAGGAGCATGATATGCTTATATCCACTTTTTGAGTCATTTGGGTTTCCAGTCACACTTGGTCTAATGCACTGGACACTGGAAAATGTAAGAAAGAATGGTTATCAACACCTCTGTTATCAGCCTTCCCCCTTTCTCTTCCAGATTTTCCTGGGTATCCTCCAGATATTTCAAGGGTAATATCATAAAGTGGCAATTACTCAATATCAAAAGAATTCTTAGAAATGATAAATAAACAGTCTCTAACATGTTTAAGTACCAAGAGAGTGTACTCCAAACCCTGCTAGGGAAATATGTTTTGCTTTATTAAAAGTTGCTGCTTTAGGGTGTCATCATTGTGACAGAATCTTTAAACATCCATAAACTGAAAGCAAGAGAAATAACAGTTATTGATTCTTCACCAACATGGTTTAATGTATTTTGAAAGATATTGGCAGACTTTTAACTAAGGTCTCTTCATATTTGCTAGATTTTTATTGAACCATAATAATTTTTTTTTGCTATACAATTCAGGGACAGTCTTTTTTAGAGTTAGCTAAGAACTTCACTACACATCCAATTACATTTTTTTTAAATTATTTTTATCAAGCAAACCTTTATTTTCTTTAAAAAATTCATCTCTGTACTGCATGGGAGGAAAAATTACTTGTAGTTGTTTTTTCCCCCTCTCAAATAAGTTCAATTTGACCAAAACTATTGGATGTGACTGTAACATGACTTCCTGAGACAAGCCCTCTTTTGTAGACACTGAAACTCAATCCTCTGAGTCTAAAATCAGAAGTTTTACTTGCGGCTGAACTCAGTTCAGGGATAGGCTTCAGTTGGATTTTTTGGTTTTCCTGTAAGAGATAAAACCACTCCATGTGTCTATGATGCCATGTTATCATGATGTTCAAAGTTGCCTGTTTTGCCTAAAAAGGATTAGTGGAATTTTTTTCAATCCCATGTACTTTTTCTATCTCTACCGATAGGAAAAGATTTTATGTCCACAAGGGGTGACTAAGAAACAGGCAATGGGGAGATACTTTTTTTTTTTTTAATTTGCTGTTTCTGTGTAATATTGACCCAGTGTGTGAGTGCCCATATTTTTTCTGATATAAATCAATTGGATGATCAGTACTTTCTGTATGGTTTCGAGTTATAGATTTGAGGTTTGATTTTTCTCAAACAGCCTCTAAATTATTTTATTTTTCCACTATATGTTTTTGTCATGATTGTTCCTCTCACATATCACTGTTTTCAGAATACACACTTCAACAATATAATTTAAAAGATAATTTTTACTGTTTGTATAACTGTTTGTATAAAGAGATTTACTTTAAAAACATTTCCCATTTGATGTTTGTTCAGATGAAGGGTCAGAGAAGCAGAATATGACTAGTCCAAAAGAAAACAAATTTGAGTATTCACAACCTGTTCTTCAAAAAGAAGTATCAACAACACTTTCAGTTGTTGCTCCACAATAAATCACTTTGAAAGGAAGGTTACTGAGGAAATTGTGACCAGCCATAACAGGAAAAAGCAGGGATTCTCTGTATAAATATTTGTCTTGCTACTTATTCCTCTTATTCCTACTTATTTTCTGTGATTCATGGTTTCTGTTAATAGGATTTCTGAACATTTAGTAGAAGACATTTCTAAAGTTCTGCTATCCTTCTGCATTCAGTATTACTGAATCTGTGTATTTCCGGTGATACCATAGTGTAGAACTGCATTCACCACAGCAGAGCAAAACAACCCCTTCTTCGTGAAACTGCCGGTACCTTGACAAGGGGAGTTATTGTAGTCTGGCTTTTACTTAACGTGCAACTTGAAGAGGAACTCGGAATAAAGTATATCTTTTTAATTAAGCCCATACACACTTTAACAACAGAATGTAATCTTGGCGGCGTAATTATTGCCACTGAGAGTGTTAGCTATTAAGCAAATAAATGTTTTACTTGCTGTAGGCAGCATGGCTGAGTAAGCATTGCATTTCCTGGAAATGCTCTAGCTCACCCCAGGTGCAGCTGTAATGCTGAAGGTCAAGTGACTTGAAATACTTGAGCAAAAGCAGTGATTCCTAGAAAGCATTCCCTAGAGCTCCTTCGTGTGGCTTTGGAAAGGAGCTTTGCTGAGTAGCGAAAAGAATTCAGGGCTAGAGCAATTTGAGGATTCAACCTGTGATTGCCGAAAGGCTTCCTGAAATTCTGTTGCTAAAGTGAGATTATCTCAGAGCTGGAACTCCCACATTATGACATTGACTGTGACCTATAGAAAAAGGCTCTCTGGGAATCGTTTGTATGATGCCTCTGTTGCATTCAGATTGCCAAAGATCAGGATTCATGACATCATTCTGGAGTCATAAAGATTATAATTAAAAACAAACAAAATTGCAGATCTTGTGGCATTCATAAAGATCCTGAGAAACAGAGCAAGCTTAATAACATTGCTTTTGTCTGAAAATAGAAGGATTTGAACAACTACTTGAAATGCATGCAGACCACCATCTACTTCAAATGCATTGTGAAATTAATGCACAAAATCGATTATTTTTTTTTTTGACTCATATATTCAAGGTGACCTTGTCTGAGGTTTTTCCCTTCGTTTAATTAAAATAGCTCTCCATGTTCTCATGTTCATTTTGCATGTGTTCATTTGCATTTATCCCAAGAAAAAGTAAAAAGAAAACTTGCTGGAAAAAAAATCGGTTTCTTGGCTCAGCAAAAGTAATGGTAGATGAAGGAACCTATCATAATTCTGTTGTCATTGTCTTAGCTCAAGATATGATGATGACTTCTTTGTTCAGCTGTCAAATGCTTTCTGCAAAAGCAAAACACTGAGAGAAAACAAGCTGCATTTGTATACTCTAATGAAATGTGAATGGAAGATGCAAGTTCCTTGCAGTCTGTTCTGACAGTTGAAATAATTGAAAAGTTTATATCCTTTGTGAAGAACAATGTATACTGCAATTTAGGTGACTCAAAAAATTTAAGCAGGATGTTGCAGAGTGAACGTTAGCGCTTATGATTATCTGAGCAGGGAAAGCGCATCCTAATCTCAGTGGTATGGCGCTTTATTCAAACTGAAGAAATATGTAATATCTGCTACTACTTATTACATTTCTCATTGCTCCACCCGTACCTCACCCACGTGTCTTACTGGTAACTGCAAGAAATTGTTCAGCAGGACAATTGTGTGATTAGGATGCAGTGCTGCTTGTGTTTTACTAATCAAAGCCATACAAATGATCAAGTAAATTACATTTTACCCATCTGAAATCTTTGGAGAATTTATAGTGGCAGATATTAAGCCTGCTGAGGATTAATTTGACAGCTAATAAAAACAAACAAGAAGAAAAAGATCAGCTTGGGGCTCCCATGCATCTACATGAATAGACAATACTGCAATACTGGCAATTCATGTCTATGGGAAAATCTCTGTTAATATTAGATGTATCTGTAAATGGCTACAGGCCATACTACTAAAATTCCTCTAATGGGGCTGCATTCCTCTTCTAAAGCACTGGCATCCAGCTGAGCACGGCATGAAGTAAGAGGAAGGATGGTGCTCTCTGCCAGGCAGAAGAATTTACATTCCTTAACATATTGCCTGCGGTTTTTGGGGTTTTTCTTTTTTTGCTAACAGTGGGAGCTGAGTGAACTAACTTCCCACAGTACTTTTCTAGAATGAGACGTGAAAGGGCAGCCAACAGCAAGAGGAGTGGAGAGGGAACGGGAAATTGGGGAACAGGAACATCAAAGTGGGGATGGAGGGGGGGAGATTCCTGAAAGAAAAGCATGGGAGTTGATTGGCAATGGAGAGTGTGACAAAAGGATGTAGTAAAAATGCAAGAAAAGAACTCTAAGAAACAGAAAGATGCTAGAGATTATGTCGGACTGGAAGAGGGGCAGGAGGTCTCAGTGGAGTACAGTTAATGTTTAGGAGGAGCGATGCAGCTGGGATAGGGAGCCAGACGACAGAAAAGCCATGTTGGTGATGTAGCATTGCAGGCAGGGAAGTGACTTCCCGTGTTTCTTGTGGGGGAAGGAAATCACAAGAGTCAGTATAAGAGGAGCAAATATCATAGTCACCAAAGGGTGGATGAGGGCCATGACAGCTTGTAAAGGAAAGAGTACTGTCTGAGCAGAGTGGGACTGCCCTTCCCAAGTCCTGTTTGGAGAGACCAGCAGGTAAGAGGGGTGGTTAATGAACAGTCAGGGACACAGGAGACTGAAATGCAGAAGTAATAAAAATGAGACAGCGATGGAGGAAGCATGATGAACTTTTAAGGGGTACTTCTTTCTGAAAATACACAGGTCACATCCTGCCTTTGCATTGCTATAGCTTTTTGTTGTGGTGTTTTTTGGGTTTTTTTGTTGCTTCCCTCTTATTGAGCTCTATGGGTGGGAGCAGCCAGTGAAGGTAGTGTATGCAGCAAGTGAAAGAATTAATCTGTAGTGGGGAGAAAGAGGCTTAAAACGTCCATCCATTGAGGAGAGTAGATGGTTTTATTTGTTTCCATTATACTCTTTAAAAAAAAAAAAGGCGTTTGAGCTGTTCTTCTTTCCGAGGTCGTTGGGGCAAAAGTAACAGACTCAAAAGTGCAATGGTGAAATTTGTGCTTGCATAGACAGAAGTTGTGTGTTTATTGTGGTTTATAAGTCCCTTGACAGACCCTTGGAGATTGTTAAGAGAAGTAATTTCAGGGTAAACGGTCAGTTATGAAGAGACGGTGTTTAGAGTCCTGCACAATGCAGATAAAACTTTACTGCTGGATGAAAATTACACTGTTAGCCTGGATGAAGAGCACTGAATGGCTGATCATAGTTCATCAGAAATGCAATATTAGCCTCAGGCACTGAGGTAAAGCTTGTACCTGCAACTATCCTGCCAGAAAATGTCTGTATTTTGAAAAGGAACACCAAAAAAACAGGACAGGGAAAGAGTTAAAGACTTGTGTATTTCTTTCTCTTTCAGTTTAAGAAGCTTTGACTTCATCCAGTTCAGCAAAATCCTGGTTTGGTAATCCCTCATTACACTGGGAGAGGTGGCAAGAGCATGTAAAGAATGAGTCATGTCCCAGGCGTGAGGTAGGCACACTATCTGGGGAGGAACACGCTGGGCAAACAAGTTTAGAAAGGCTGATGGGACACAAGCAATGGGCTGCTAATTCACTGCTGATTCCCTTCTGTGCAGCATGAGATGTTCCCCAGCTGTAGACTTTCACCCCCATCCTTTCGGCTATGTCAGTCCTGTAACCCCAATGCCTGTCCTCACCAGTGCGACCTGGTGGTCAAGCATACTGTCCCTTCCAGAAGTTAAAAGCATCATGTGGTCAATCTCCATGACTGCAGAAAGCTGAGAGGTCTGGAGTAAGCCCTCAATATGTATTAGCATTTTCAGATCACTCGGTGAGCATTTTATGGTAACTCTTGCCAGACAGTGACACTGGGTAACTATTCACTCCAAATTACATCTATAACTTTGCTGTTACCTGTGATGTACAGTCTGGTATATGAATGTATTACAGCCTGCAATTGGCTTAGTCAAATCTCTCTACAGTGAAAACACATTAAGGCAGCAGCAGGAACATTTCAGGCTACAGATAGCTCAAATAAATGGCGTTTCTTTAAAAATCGTTAACGTCTGGGGTTGAATACAGCTTTAGTGCTAAAACACCAGAACAGTGTCCTCAAGCAATGCAGAGATCCCCTGTAATTTGTGATGCTGGACTTGGTGAAACCAGCTGAGCAGCTGACACATGGGAGGCAGGGTCCTCTCCTCCTCCCCAGTGCTTCTAAACCTGCATGGTCACCCAGCCTGCCCCAAGAGGCTGCATGGACCAGCACCCGGCTGCCCCTGCAAGAATTATACAGCAGGGCATAACCAATCAAGGAGGTTCCTGGAATGCGTTGATGATAACTTCCTTCTCCAAGTGACCGAGGTGTCAAAGCAGAGAAGTGCCATGCTGGCCCTTGCTCTCACCGAGAAGGAGAGGCTGGTGGGGAAAGTGAAGCATTTTTTTTTGGCTTTCCACATAGAAATCAGGACCCTAATTATTCAGCTTGCACTAGCAGATGAGCTTTTACCCATGTAAAAAAAAAAAAAAAGTCTTTGCTCATGTGAAATAATAAGGCTAACTTACAGTCCCCATGAGGAAATTTTGATTTTGCAGTAAATGTGTCTTAGTGTAGTAAGCATTAGGAACACACATATGCTGATAGGATGCCCCTGTTGCAGTTATTTTGGGTTTAGGTTTGTGGGAGATGTCAAGTTGCATTTCTCAAGTACCAGGACAGATCATCTGTTGGCGCTATTACCTCTGACTTCAGCAACGGTGTTCTTAAGACACTTTGGTGCACAGAGCCATAACATGTAGTGAAAATGAACCCAATAAGCTCTTCTACCAACTAAATGGGTTCTGAGAGAATCATTCTTGAGCCCTATAAAATTCTATAGAGACATGGATCACAGAAATGGAATTATATATGAGGATTTAAAATCTCATTTGAAAAGTTGATTATCACTTAATGTTGTCTAGAACTCCTTTCATTCAGCTTGTGATATATGCTCAGAGCCAAATCAAAGATTTTTCAGCATTCTTTTATTCTGGTTATATTCTGAAAGAGGTTAAATTTTAGATGTTATGTAGTTTGGGAGGACAAAAAGCACACTATAGATACTCTGCTAAAAGCAATAACATTTGATTTGCAATAAAGTATATGTAGGAAAGTTTTTTGTATTATGGGTTTCAAACTCTTAGATTAGTGACTATTCACCTCATCTTTACCACCCTATCGGGAAAAATCACTGACAATTGAAGTATTTTGATTTATGGTGTTTATACAGTCTAAGCATGTATGCTTTGAACACAGAGTGTTTGTGCTGCATGTTACTAAAATCCTCAGGAAAAAAAATCTTCTCTGTGAGAGCGCTGACTAAACTTTCCTCTGCTTTTGTATATTTTTATCAACTTTTTTTTCTAAAAAATTCACGATTCAATAGTCTGGCTCAA
>KZ506359.1:197050-216422 GCA_002844005.1 Limosa lapponica baueri | reverse complement strand
GTTTTGTCTGGGTTCTGGCAGAAGGGAATGCAAGGCGTAGAAGAGATTGAAGACTCAGTTACTAGTAGTCTTGTATTCTATTTAGAAATGCAGTTTAACAGAAAAGGTATAATTCCTTACTTTACTTAGGCACCTGATTTTGCAGCTTGCCTTGAGTGTACCAATTCAGAAAACTATATCATATACAACACTGTAAATAGCTTCAGATTTTTTCAGTTAAATGTTTGCTTTGATTCCTTAGACTAATTTTCCAAACTTACTCTAAACTATCCAATGTTCTAACAAAGGCCTAAATCTACTCTGAATCTTCAGCAGTACTCTGTCTCCCTTTGTTCATTCTTGTTACTCATCCCCAATTAGTAAATTGTGCTCAAATAGCATTGATCTTCCCTCAGTCTTAATGTTACCATTAGTCAGGGAACACTAAAAGAGCCTTTATGAACATTTTCCTTGCAAATACTGTTTCCTGAAACTCAAAGTGACACAGAGAAGTTGTGATCCACTCTGGGGAGATGAACGCAGAACTCGTTTGATGAAATACTGAGTCTTGCACTTTAATGGCTTCCTCAAGAAAGAATGTTTCACAATAAGAATTCTTTTATCCTGCTGTGGTGACAGTGAAAATGGGATCATGGGATTTTCAGTATTAAGTAAAACATGATGCAGCAATATTTTTATTTCTAAAGCTTTAGATTACGCACAAGTGATTCTGAAAGCATGTCCCATGCAATTTGAACACGTTATGAAATCAAAGTGTTCCATAAACAAACTTCTGTTGCAAGACAGAATAACTGGCAGGTTTATATATGAAGTGTTTAATTGACACTGCCTTGAGCATATGTATATGAAAGTTCTGGAGGCATGTTCAATAAGAAAATGAAAATCTTTCATTTTTTATTTCTAGCAAGACTGTATTGAAATCAGCCAAGCTTGAAGATGTATAGGTTGTGCTCTGATCAGGTGTGCCATTGTGCGCGATAAATGATATGGAATGTTACCTATGATCTCTTAACACAACATGAAACTATGTGCTTGTTTTTCCCAGTCACATCTTTTGCTAGCACATCACTTTTTTGCCTCATAAATACATGCTAGCCCTTGTCCAAACAATGTGTGTATCTGACCTATACTCTAGGATGGACAGATCTACAGATTGGTTAAAAAAACAAATAATAAAAAATTATGTTGTCCAAGAAACTGTAAAAGACAGTATAAACTTGCCCCTAGTTGTTTCTGTTATCTGTTCATTCATTTACTCTAAATTAAGAATTAAAACCTTCCTCCCCACTGAATCAACCACTTACTGTGTTTTCTTCATATATACAAAGCTTCTGTCTACCTTTTTTTCTCACCAGTAGAGTCTTTTAAGCACACATGCATTCTCTTTAGAGGTAATTAAAGAAATAATATCAGAAGAATAAAAGCCTGCAATGTTTGTAGTATGTCTCTCAATCAGTCATGAAAAGGTTCATACTGCGTTTGTTTGTCAGTTATATTATACTGGTTCCAAAATGAAGCCTCCACTGAAAGAGCTAAAAAATAGTAGAGATAATGTATGAGTTTTCAGTTTAAATTTTTCCTTTTATATCAAAGCTAGTGTTATATATCTGCAAGCCTAATTGTGAGACTTTTCGGGTAATAGATTCCAGGATGCTGCTCCTAAAGTAATTGTTCTACCCAAAAAAGACTTGCTGATACTATCACCTGTCTTTTGTAACTGAATATATTAACACTGATGACTGCATCTTGTAAAATCAGCCCTTAAATAATAATCATCTTAAAAAAGTATTGTCCAATTTAGAGACAGGGCAGAAAGCTCATCTTACAAAATCCTGTGGCATCTGTTGCCCTGTATGGGTGGATGCAATTTGATGAATTGTCCTTAGTCACTTTTCTTTGGGAAATCATTTTGGAGACTTCATAGAGACAGATTTTGAAACAGACAAGTAGAAAACAGTGCAGCCAGATGAACAGATCAGGAGTCTTTCAATTAAAATCTATTTAAACTGACATTATATGAATGTAATTTAAATTATTAAAGGGCATTGTAGACTTCCATTAGCTTCTTTACAGTTGACATAGATTTCTTACTTGTTAATACTGTGTTCAGAATGTCTGCCTTGAATTAAAGAAAAAAAAACTAGGGAAGCAAATTTTTTTTTTTTTTTACCACCCAACCATTGTAGTAGTTGCTTTTGATTTCTTAAAATCACTTGAATACTAAAAATACTTCTGCTTAGAGTTTAAAATATAAGTAATTGCATACTTAAAATACATTGAAGTTATGCCTGGTTTTATACTTTATTATAAGAACCTACTTGTAATGATTTCATACCCCAAAGACTAGTTGAGCAGACACTTGGTCATTACATGGGTGGGTGTTCATGATCACATAATTCTGCAGATCTCCTACAGCTGAGGAAATGATGGTTACTATTTCTTTTTAAGATTTTTTTTTTTTTTTTCTCTATGGAATTTTCTGTAAATTCTTTGGTAGATTCTCACATAAAGCCCTGCATCTGAAATGAAAGATGGAGGAGGATGAGGAGGACCTTTCTGTGGTTAAAAATAGATCAAAAGCCATAGAAAACCTTACCTTGTCAACTTTGTAGTATTTTTCTTATGGATTTTTATAAAAGATTCTTGGAGTTCCCAAAGATTTTAAATGTTCAGTTGTTAATGTGATACCAAGATCAAGTGGCAAAAAGAAAAGGAGTACTTTGTGTAGCAGGTAGATTATCAGATTAGTTGCCAAAATTGCCCCTTTAGGATCACCATGGGGCTGATCCGGTTCCTCTGAGGAGCGTGAGCATTTCTTCGTTGGCTTGAATGATGTATATGGAACTCGCCTTTCCAGAAGTTCCATTTTTAACCTTGTGGTATTAGAATGTTACATTATTGAGAATGGCCTTTATGTCAGTGTACAGAAGTTTTGTATCTACCGTTTAAAGCATACTGACAGTTTTTTTTTAAATAAATTGAATATCCCATAATTATTTGTATTTCAACAGCACCTGTAGCACCAGGCTGGAACAGTCCCTTTGAATTTTCTTACTTGGACACACATAAAATGAAAGGATGGTCTCTCTTTCAAAACTTTAAAATATCTTCCATGCTAAAGTGCAATGACTGGATAAACCCAGATAACCCTTTGTTTAATTCCTGGAGTTTGGTTCAGCTGCTGCTGACTCTCTCCAGTGCCAGCTTTTTCAGAGGCAGCAGAACAGATAGGCTTTAACTCATTTCCTAAGGATTAATGCACAGTCTAGTTATGAACTTGGAAGTCTCTTTCTAAAAGAGATGTTACCTGCTAAGTTCCCTTTCCCACCATAAACCCTGTCATCTTTGACCTGGCAATTCACTTAACTGCAGTTCAGTGATGAGGTTTGTCTTCCAAACCTTCCCTGGACTGTTTTGGGTGCTGGAAATATCAGCCAAATATTCCACATTTTCTCTCTCAATTCTAGCCACAGACACACCTGATACAGGAAAACCTCCATGAAGTCAAGGAAAGATTTTGTTTGTTCTGGTGGTTTAGGATTAAGTTGCAAATTTTCAGTACTTTACAAAAATCTGACTTATTTAACAAAAGGAACATGTCTAAAATGTGAGGTTTTAACTGTTAAAAGTCACAGCTCTTGGTGAGAGGGCAAGAAATCTAGGGGAGTCCGGACATTCAAGAAGAATAAATTAGAAGCTAAATGGCAAGCTGATGCCTCTTCAAGGTTAGTGGAGCTGGCTTCTAGTATTAGCAGTTTCTGTTGTGGTTGCTGAAGGTTTCTGTCCTGCCGGGAGAAATTGCACCTGAGGAAGCTTATGGAATTTAAATTTTGGGATCTGGAGCTTTGCACGCAAATGCTTCATTACTGCTTGCCCCATCAGGTCATCAGCCAACAGTGCTGGGTCAGAACTTGAGGCTTTCCCTCCCTTTCACTTTCTTGTTTCTTACTCTCCTGTTATCCACCTGGGCCTACACTGTCGTTCTGACCTGACAAGGTAGTTTTGCAAAGCAACCTAAAATGTTACCAGATTTTTTTTACTGTGTTATGTCTAAATGAAAATTAATGTGAAAACATGATTTTAAAAGGGAGTGCTAAAGAAATCACAGTTAATTTATACTCTGCAGGCATGGCCTTAACACCCGATGAGAGGTTGCTAACTACATTCAAATGACACTGCTGTAGTTTGAAAAGAAATTCATGCACTTTAGCAGCACTTGACAATGGCTGTTTAACAACCCAGCTAATCAGAAGTGGATTATAGCAACAAAACTAATGAAGCACTAAAAGTCTTTAATGCATAATGGAGGATTTTTCATTCTCTTATGCTGTTTATTCATTTAAAAACAGTTTGTGTAAGAGCTGAGATCACATACGTTGGTTTGATACTGGATTTATTTAAATGTTGTATTGGTATGGATATGTAATTTTTAGGTGCTTTAGTCTTAACTCTTCTCTAAACAAGACTAAAACCCAGGTGCAAGTCTCTTCAGTCTGCATTTTGTTTATACAACACATAGTTTCCACTCTTGTATATCAAAGGAATCCTGGATGCTGTGCATAAATTAGGTTTCATCTTCAGCATTGGTATAACTGTGTCTAAAGCAACACATTTGAATCTGCAATCAAGCAGGTGTGTTTATCTACAGGCTTTCGATGCAGTGATTTCTGGGCTTGGGTCCCCAAGGGAAACTACAGCAATGTAAAAAGTTTTAGTTCTTGTGTCCCAACCATACTAAATTTAGTGAGTTTCAGATACAGGAATATGATAATGTAAAATGAATATGCTGGCTGGTGACTTCAGTAGAGCTATATGCATATAGTGCACCTCAAAATCTGACTCTCCCTTTTCACTTCTGTCTTTAACCTCATTTTCGCATATGTGGTGGAGATATATAATTTTTTTCTAGTTTAGCTTATGAATCTCCCAGCTTGGAGGTTTATTTGTCTTCATTGGCTGTGTGACTTTTTCAATCGGGAAAACAACCTAAATTCCACCTCTTCCAGGTCTTCTGACTACAATATCAGCTCTGTGTCAAGCTAAGCATGCTTGTTCCCTTTCCCTGTTCTCCATTACAAAGCTTTAGTTAGCCTTTTAATTTCCTTGTCTTGCTTTCCTTAGGATAGGTAATTTCACAGAATGATTTGGTAAGACGAATGTGAGTACAGTCCTAAAAATCACAGAACTCAACCAGGAATGGTTGGAGAAAGTTTTCTGGGCTTCATGCGGCTCTGTGTGTACTAATAGGTATTTCCCAGCTTTTTGCTCTTCTAGATTTTTCAGTAACGTTTTAAAAATTTGTGGAAGCTTAAAATTCTGGAAGGGAAGAACAAAATGTTACAGATGTCCAATCTAAAGGCTGAAATAAGAGTTTCACAGAACAAAATTTACATAGTTAATTTTGCCGCCTTCAGGTAGCAAAACTTTTTTTCCCAGATTATTACAAAGGAAATTGATTCTGAGAGTAAGGTCAAGCAGTCAGATTATAAGACTTGTGTCTTATATCAAAACAGTTTTTGTCTGTTATACATATACAGTGCAATGATCCAGGGCAGCAATTACTGCGTGCAAAGTACTATTAATTGATACAAATACAGAAACCATAAGTGGTGCAGACAATTAAGAAAATTAGCTATATTTACATAACTGAATATTTTGTATTAATTATGACTGTTGCTTGTAGCATTTATTTTTAGTGAGAGAAGCAGCATTTCATTCTTTAATGGTAGTACTCTTGTTGAAACGAATAGCTCAGGAGCTTAGTTCAGACTTTTTTCTGTTTTGCTGCTAATGTCAGTTTGGAAACCGCTGGGGTAGAATATGGAAAACAATAACTGAAGCATGTACATATACAACATCGGGCAGCTTTATTTGTCAGTGTTAAACTCGAGTTTCTCTGCTTTGTGCAAGGAGTTTCAGTGTTTATTGTGCATCAAAACTTTCAATTTGAGTAACAAAGATATAACCACTTCTAAGCATTGAGAATGGTGCTTCAGAACACCATAATACATAAAAACACAATCCTTTGGGGGTTAGATTTAAACAGCAAATGACTTCTTGTTCAAGATGCAGTCGCAATAAATTGTCTTTTTGTGTATATTGTTGTTTTCTCTATGTAAGTTCCACAATTGTGCTTGCTGCTCTCAATGTTTTGCTGTAAACTCTGACTCAGGATTATTGAGGCAGGCTATTTTGGGGCTTTTTTTTCCTAGTTTTTCTTTTTTCTTGAGCAGGAGCAATTAGATGACTGTAATATTTTGCACCTCTTCATTTGGATGGGATCCTTACGGATTTGATCTGTGGAGTCTCTAATTATGATTAAAATGATTAATGTGTTGATTATTTGTTTTTCTATTGCAAAGGGAGCTATTTTTACCTGTATGTGTCTGAGATTACATTATAAAAAGGATTGCATTGGAAAAAATCCTTTATCACTGGTGGCGAAACTGCGAAGTTGTAGTAGTACATTAGAACAAGGCAGCATGGCCTGCGTTATCTTTGCACAGATGCGTGTATCATTTGTTTACATGCATGTGCAGAGCATTATCATCTGAACTGTGTTAAGAAATATGACAATAAAATCCCAAGAAGAAGCCAGATCCGATTTAAATCTCTAATTCCTGGCAAATGTCCATCTAGTATACAGAGCCACCATAAAGATAGCGACCACCTAAACCTTCGAAGTGGGACTTATGTGGAACTTAATGTTTCATAGTGTTGCAATGCTTTTTTTGTATGTGGTTGAATCTCACCCCGAGCAGATGAAATGCTGGTCACATTCTGTGTCTGATCGAAGGACTGTTGCTGACTGTGATGTTGACTAATAAACAAACTAGCAGATGTTGATACTGAAAGAATTATTTGATCTAGAGAACACAACCAATTGGTTTCCCAGCCATTTTATTTCTTGTGTCATGCTGAGATAAATGCGGCAATGATGCTTAAATAATATCTTTCTGATGGAGAACAGATGAATGCATACGTCAAAACAGAAATGCTTCCTATAATCTTGCTGGACACTGTTTCTCTGATGTTTCACATATTGTCCCAGTGCCTGAGGCACTCCACTGAGGTCAACTTATTCTACAAAAACTCTGAGCAAAACACACACCAACAAGTTCCTGCACCTCTAATAAAACTCTTCTAGGGACTGTACTAGAAGAAGTATAATTTGTCCCTTTGTTCTCGGTATAAATTTTAGGAATTGTCATGTAAATCTGTGGAGTTGTGGGGAAATTCTGTAACTTTTTCCAAACATCTGTGAGTGGGCACATGTGCTGTTGCAGAACTCTAATTAAACCATGGGTACGTAGGGAAAAATGCCTTGTGTAAAGCCCTGGGTCAGGGAGCACAGGGGCATCCAGTGTTTGCAGGCAGCTTGACACCCCCCCCTTCAGGAATACAGATGCATCTCAGTGTGGTGGCATGGCCCCCCTTTGACAGGCTGTGGGCTCACCAGTGCTGATGCAGTTTGTTTCCAGCCCTCCAAGGTTTAATATTGGAAGCAGACTTTAAGGTGTTCTCCTGGCCATTGGATCTAGCATCTCTGAGATACAGCTTTCTTGTGGTGTGTGTTTCTTGGTCTTAATACATCACGACTTCTGCTGCCACATTAGTTTTGATCTGGATTTTGTACTGTTTAATGCACTTACCACTTCTTGTACACCATCTTTTTTTATTCAACTTCTCTTTCCCCTCATCCGCCTCGCTCTTTGAAAAGAGAGCTGCTCTGACTGCCAAACCTCCCTCTTTCTTTGAGCCTTCACCTGCTGCCATCTCTCACCTCTTGCTCAGGTTTACTTTAGCTTGTCTAGGAAGCCAAATAAATATTTTATTTATCCTGATTTTTTTCCCCTGGGATATTGTTTTTCTTTTGAACTAAATGCAACGCATTATTTCAAAGGAACTGTGAAAAGATCAGCAGCTGAAGAGTGCTGCATATTTTATGTGGAGTTTAAACAATGTCCCTGGTTTGTGCAGGCAGAATGACTCAATCATTTGTATAACTTAGTTGAAGGATGTCATGTCCCTATCTAATGGGTAGATAACTTGTGTACAGTGAAGAGTCAAGGCTGGGTATGTGTCTCATAGTCTACTCACGTTTAGGTTACTGGCAATTCCTACTTTATGCTAATGGACAAGTGTCAAGAGCAGAGTAAATACAGATTCATCTTTGCTTGTTGAAACTCATTGTAAACTCTGGATGAGCTTTTACAAGAATCCCCTCCAAGCTTTTCTTCTCAGCTTTACCTGAGAACAAAGGAGTATGAATAAATATCTAGTTACTAGGTACTGTACCAAGTTGAAATATTAAGTCTTATAAAATCTTTACTATCTTTTCTAAAATACACATCAAAGCTTTATTTAAGTTAGCAATCTCAGATCAGAGAAGAAAAGAAACAGGCAGAGCAGTAATCATATGTGAGAATGAGAACATGACAGGTCAGCCGAATGCCCTGTGATGCTTTGGAAAAAGACAGGGTTGTTTTCATTTGGGAACTTTCTATTTGTTATAATTTGGCACTTAAGGTGCCTTACTTACCTTAAGTAAGGTCTTAATTATTTTCTAAATTAAATCTAATTTTTTTTTTGTTTATGCAAACAGAGGAGAAAAAAGTCAGCTTAGGGCATCAAAGGGATATTCCTCTTCTATGTAATTCTTCTCTTATCTTGAATTATCTGAAATCTCTAGGTCTAAGTCCAGGCTAGCTCTAAATAAACTAATTCAGATTTTGGAGCAATATAGTCATTTCAGGACTGCATTATAAACATCTCATATGGGCTGTATCAAAGCAAAGTGCTCAGGTAACAGCTAGCCTGTGTCTGGAACCTTAGCTGAGGTGTGTCCCAGCATCGTGCTGTAAGGACCATGTATTCCTTCATCCCTGAAGTGGTGGATAAAATTTCTTTCCCATTGGGACCTGGAAGAATAAATACAGGCTGTAAGATGCTCTGTTAGTGTAATAATAAGAGTGTAAATGCTCAGAATAGATTTTTAATGCTTATTGTAATACATAGCCATTTGTTATAAGAATTTAGAATGAGGATAAAGTATACAATAAAATCCAGACTATTTTCAAATAACTTTTGGAAATATTATTTCCCAGTACACTTAGTTCCTAAGACCTGTGTGTAAATGGACATGACTGTGTTTCATGCTTATATTTAAATCTGTGTAGATTAACAGCATCTTGGTAGAAATCAATAAATGTGATTCACATCATCATTGTAATTGTTCCTGCGTATTTTCAGCAGCATTACACACAAGATGATCTAATCAATCGATAACTGTAATCAAGTCCTCTAATTTTTGGTGATGATATTGTTTATTGGCAATTGAAAGCAGAATGGTTATGTTTTAAAAAATGCAATAACAGAATCACGAAAAGATGAAAAAGGATTTATTCTGGTTTATATTTGATCTTTTCCGTCTTTATTCAATAGAACGCCATACAATACAATTTTTAAAATATGAAAGCTAATGCAGAAGGACATATACTATTGCAGTAAGGTGTTCAGAGCTCTGTTTCCAGAGTTTGATAGCTGTATCGCAGCCGTAACAGCAAATCTAAGCACTTGTTAGAAATATTGAGATTGACCAATGACAGTTCCAGTCTTTTGAGAAACAGGTATGATTTTGCAGGAACTCTGCAAAGTTATCTGCTGGGGTCTTGCCTTTCCGATCTGCTCCGCAGTTTGTGTCTGCCTCTATCTGTCCTCTGTAGGTAAGAGCCCAGAAGTTCATAGAAGATTCCTGCTCCCGTCACTGGTACGATCATCAGTCAGTCCCAGAGGCACATGTGCACCATAGCAATACTAAAGATGAGCTGCTTGCACCACTCTGAGTGCTCTGTGCATGTGAGAAGGTGCTTGCCCAGATAAGGGATTTATTGGATGAGAATCAAGGCTGTTGGTGTGCTGAAAGCTGACAGGGTAGCTGGATCCTCTTTGAATGGCTTGGGAAAAGTGGTGGTGCCCGAGAGCTGGAATCCCATTATTGGCCTTTCTGCTCCCCAGTTTTATCATGTGGAATAGTAACTCCGTTTATCTATTCACAAGAAACTTTATGGCTTCGTTCGTCAAGACATTATCTAAGTGCAATTGTTGCAATGTTTAATCCCCTTTCCCTTGTTTTCCTGCAGTTGTTTGTCCTCTTCTCTCTAGGCTATCTCTGATTCTAGCCAAGCCTTTTGTCTTCTAGAGCTTGTGTTATCTTGATGTCTATGAAATCAGACTGAATTTTGATCAAAAAAATTAATTTCATAATGGTTCCACCACAGCTTCTTGCATGTAAAATGGGCTATCACTATATTAATAGAGAACACATTGTGAAAACATTCTAAAAGCAGCAGAGAAATAAGAGAATAACTGTAAATTCAATTATTTTGAAATGGCTGCACTGTATCTAATTACCTAATTGCAACCTGAACATAATTAGGAAAAATGATAAAGGTTAAAATGCTTATTGGGGAGGGCTGGGGGGGAAAAACACAACAAACAAAACTGAAACAACAAAAAAAGCACCCTACTGTTGAGAGAAATATCCCTGAATAAATTGTAGCAGACAGTTGGGCAGAAAGGTGGACCTGACAATAGGATGTTATTTACCTTTCCTATACTGACTGAGATAATGGCAGTAATTGCACAGTTCATTTTCATACAAAGAGCAGAAACTGCTTGAAATCAGTTTAATCTGGAAGAAACAATGTGTTCCTCATATAGTAACAAAGCAGTTTAGGCAAGCAACATTTATTTCATCAAAAACTTGTAAAGTCACGAAAGCATTTTGTTTTAGCTACCAGATGCATGCAATGAAGAACTCATCATTTGCTAGTTTATAAAGATTGGAGATATTTAAAGAAAAAAAAATCTACAGGATGTGCTGTAAAAGTACAATTTCAAGATAAGATACTGTTTCCAGACGAGTGTGGTTGTCAGGAGAGCAAATCCTTAATTTTGAATGGAATCAGAGAACAATTAAGGTAGAGACAGGAAGGACGGCAACCACATCAGTACTTAAGCAAGAACTAAAGGATTTTCTCTATCCCAGTGTACTGATCAGTACATCAAAAAGGAAGATGTTTCTTCACACTAAACAATACGGGTTCCTTTGCAGCTTTTTACAGAATGTTACTCTACTTAGAAAAAGGGTTTTGTCTTGCTGTAACCTATGAATTTTGCTTGAGACATGACTCAAGCCAAGCGATGAGTCAGGTGAAAGCAGATGACCTACAACCCAAGTGAAGAAACACTTGGTGGTACAACTGGTAGTTCTTCTGAACTGCCCCAGAGCCTTTTGTAATTCTGGGGACATCTAGAGATAGTACTTCTTGAGAAGATACACCATGATGGTATCTTGATGTAGGGTCAAAACAGGAAATACAGGGAGCTGTTGATGAACTTTTGAGAATCACCTTACCTAAGAAAGAAAACTAACTCTGGTGCAAATGAAAGAGAATGAGTCTCTTACAGAGAGAGGTAAGCAAAATGAGAACTCTTCCTTCTGTCTGTACCTTCATCTTCCATCTGTGTCTGTGGACAGACTCTTTGGACTTCATCCATATTAATTGTGCCATGCTGGTGTTGTTTAGTATGGAGTCAACCCCTTTGAAGGAGTGCAGGATGAGGAAGCCACTTTGATATCAAAATAAGCTTGCAGCATGTAGTCTTCAAAACCTCCCTGAATGACTGAGACACAATCGTGACAAGCTACGTTTTGCGAGTGAGCAGGCAAGGGAAAGGGAATATTACTTAATTTAATTCCTCGGTTTGAGAAGTATGTCTTTACTTGTGGTTGCACTATATATAAACTAGTAATCAACCTATAGTATTTTTTTGTTCTCCCACATGTTTTCTTCTTGCCTGTTTTTGAGCAATTAATTCATTTAAAATTTAACTACCATGTAAATACAGATCACTGAAAGGATAGATATTTCTCTTATTTTTATTGAGTTTGTTTTAAATTAGCACTGTTGAATTTATGTCTTCCTATTTAGATTTTCCTCTCTGAGAAGTGTCATTTAACTGAAAATACTGCTTATTATTTATGAGGCATCCTTTCTTTCACTGACAGACAGCCAGGGAGAGCAGGCCATTTTCTATTGGTTTTGAGAGATGAAATATGAAACAAGTGCTGGTTAATCCTTGAGCTTCCAATCTGACCTCTGCTCAATCGTTAGATGTCAGCAAGTTAAAATTTATAATATGGCTACATTAGACAAATTTGTCGAGGAAGCCATGTTGACTAATAAAAGGACAAGTTCTTCCTTACACAAATCAAATCCTGAACCCATAAAAAGCACTGAAGACCTTGGGAAGAATTGTATGAAAACTGCTGTTTATTTTGTTTTTCTGCTCAGGGGACAAGCAAAACAGCCCTGTGACTTCAGCAGAAGCTACTTGTAGGAGTTACTGATGTATATGTAAAGGCTGAGAGGGGAAAAATAGAGGAAGATAATTAGATATTAGCCCTTAATTTTGAAGAAGAGCACCTGACTGGAAATCTACATTAGGAATAATGTTGGGAGGGGAAAAATAGAGGAAGATAATTAGATATTAGCCCTTAATTTTGAAGAAGAGCACCTGACTGGAAATCTACATTAGGAATAATGTTGGTTATGTCTGTTTGGTGGATCTTCAGAGAGCAGAGAGGGGGATGACAGTTTTAAAACATGGAATTTGGACAACATGCAGTTTTGACACCTGCCTGACTTGGAGCACAAATGGTTAGAGTTGTGATTGCTGTTGTAGGTGCAGAAGTTTTGTGGAGATTGAAGATCTCCTTGAAATATCCACTTCAATAAAATATAATACCTTAAGCAAAATTATTTGTTGGAAATTCTGTGATTTCTCAAACAGCTGGGTCAGTGCTAGTGACAGCAAGGAGGGTGACTGGAGGGTGAGAGCTCTCATGAAAGTGAGGAGCAAATGTGACCTCTCTATCCCTGGAAAATTTGTAATGAAAACTTTTACCTTTTCATGTAAACAGAGTTTGAACCAATTTTGGAATGTCAGTTTCCCCGAACTGAAGGAAAAAAAAAAGGTAATTGGGTAATTCAACTGGTTTCATATTTTCTTACTGGCTCAGGCCTTAAACCTTTTAAGTGAAACTGGAACAGCTGATGGTTTTGCAGGAAGCCTAAATTAAACATGTTGATCTGACTGACTTAAGCATGAAATTGTGTTTCTTAAGGGTTCTAAACAAAATCTCAGACTCATAGAAAAGGAAGAAAATTCTCATATGAGTTAGCACAAAGAAAAAGCAAAATTTTACTTATTTTAAGGCATGAGTAGATGATATTCTAGTTACTTATCAAAACCAAGCTTCTAATAATTTGATTTCAAGATAAGTGACTGAGAGTTAAAATTGCATAGGTTTGACAAATTAAAGTTGCATTACCTGGTTAGTGATGTCTTTGCATTCTGCTTTGTTTCAGGTCAGTACAATCTTTTAGCTGTACAAAATTCAATTCACAGTCGGTCTCTGTCTAGAGGTATTCTGGTATTCATTTTCCAGCCATGATAGCTTGAATGGGTGATGCTTTGTACAGACGGTGCAAGGACTCCTTTCCCTTGGCAATAGTTTCCTTTTTTCATATAGATGAACAAATTTTTTTTTCAGTGTATTAAATGAAAATGGGCTTTCCTTCAAAATTTGACTTCCCTCCAAAGATTTAAATGGTTTTACTTGGCACTTCTGTGTTCCTTGCTTACCACTTTAAGAAACACCAAGGGCAGATGATGGACTGCATTTGCTAATTATTTCAACATCCTGCTCAAAGTAATGCCACTCTAGAGTGGCTGATAACTAATGAGTGACATCAAATAGGGTAACTTTGGGGTTTAGTGAATCGAAGGGATTACCAGATTTCATATGTTACCCCTCTTACCTCTCTAAGAGTAAATTAATGATATCTGTGCACCTGACATATTAAACTAAGAAAAGATTACTATTCTGAAGGGGTATGAAAATTCTCCTTTCTAGTCACAAGCTGTGCTCCTTTTACCTCAGAAGGTTTTCAGAAGATTTGAGTTATGTTTGATATTTAGCCTCTAGATGAAATCTAACTGTAATGAAATCAGTGGCATAACTTCAAATGTGTTGAATCCAGCCTTTCACAAAGTGGTCCTCCACTGCTATAAAAGACTTTCTTCCTCCCAGTACAAAAGGAAGCAAGAAGATGATGCTTGACAGTGAAAGATTTATTAATAAAATCTCTGTTCATCTTTAACAGTATACTCTGTTAGCACAGAGTTAGTTGATTTTTCTGGCTGGGGGTGGGCGGGGGGGGGGAAATACCAATATTTTATGAAAACTTAGCAGTATTTTCAACTCCTCCTGGTCTCACTGTTCCTGCCAGTGTTTCCAGCCTGCAGAAAACCTGTCTTGAACAAAAAAACCGATTACCATTTCCCAGATGCAACAAGGGCAATCGCTGACTGACTTCTCCAGCTTTGGTTGCATGAGCCAGTCTGGCAGCCCAGCGCAGCTGCCCAAGAAGGAGGCAGCGCTTCCTTCCATCCTTCTCCTCCCTCTGCCCCACAGTTCCTCTGAAATCCAGCATCCTCCTCACCAACTCATTCAGCTGGTCCTACAATAAATCTTTGTGGGTTTTATTTGAAATATTGCTGAGCTGAGGCACCCCATGGAAGGCGAGGCAGAAGCCCTTGGCTGGGACCATGGATTTTGGGGGAGAAAGATAGGGAAGAAAGAAAAGAGGAGTCAAACCTCCTCTCTCTGGCACTAAGGAGCCACTGGTGTGGTTACACTACCTGTGCAACCACAGCCTTCAGGGCAGCTGCTTTACATTCATTTTTGTCTCTTATTTCTGTTGCAACACACTGCAAGAAAAGGGCATTTGCTCTTTGTTAATAAGGAAGAGACCAACGGGCCCTTCGGGGTAATTTCTCTTATCTATTAACCTCCATTTGCTGACGCTCTTCTGACAGAGGCTGTAAGCCCTGATTGAAACTTTTTGCGTGGAGAACACCCTCTCAACTTGGTGATGTTATATACATAGAGATAAAACATTAGATTTTAATCTTTTTCTGAAGAAGATTTCCTGCTAGTATCAAGATGTATTTTTCTTAATAGCTCAGATTTTACCTTCTTCTATAGCTGTATCTATTTTTTGTCTACATTCTTCTGCATTTTTCTTTTGTATTGATGCCTTCTTTGTCTTCTCTGGCACTCTGATAGTAACTGTCAGGCAGACCCAGTCTTGTATTGGTTCTGTTAACTTCAGCTCAAGTGTTTCCTCTCTGGCCTGACGTGGTTGCTCTTATTTTAATGAAAAATGCTTCATTTTGGTGGAACATCTGTCTGTATTGATTTTTGCAACCACTTATTTCCTGAGGTTTTATCCATTCTTTTGAGTGAGACTCACACTGTTCAGGAACAGTTCTTAATCCTCAGATCTCCCTCCAACTCAGAGTTGCCAGGAGAGCTACTACCAGCCATAAGAATTTCATAAAATAGCCCTAGAGCAGGAGGCAGTGATTGTGCATTAAGTTGTATCATTTATGTGACCTTCAGTACGTAGCCTGGACCCCTTCATTATATTTGCTGGGCAATGAGAGAGCTCAGTGCACACAAATGTTGCAATGAAAGTAGCAGGTGTTGTAAAACTGCTGAGTAATTATAAAGTTTGCTACCGAAGACCAAAAAACAGGCGTTTATTCTCTTGTATCATCTCATATCTATCCTGAGCAAATCAAAAGCTATCTTCACCAAGTTAATTCCTCATCTTCGCTATAGAAAACAGAGGCCAAAGGAGCTGGAAAGCTGATAATCTGAAATTCTCAAATGGATGTTGAACACTACCCCCAAATCTAATAATCTAACACTACCAGCAGGCATAAATAACTCACTTCTGGAGTGCTGTGATCTACAAAACTCATCGAGTTGCTGCAACAACAACAACAATAAAATGTGGAGTCTTGAGTGGGTTGAGGTTTTTTTGTTGTTGTTGCTTTGGCTTTTTTTTTCCCCCTGGATGTCATGTAGGACTCAGTCTTTTCCATCAGGTATTATGCAGGTAAGATCTCTGTAGATCCCAATAGAGTCACCATTCTTTGTGGTTGTCAGGTGCTTAGTGTTTGTGCCTTGTCTTCCAACTCTAAAATAGGAGACCATAGCATTTTCTTCCTTTGCAAGGACATTGTGCGAAAACTATATTAAGTGTGTCTTATTCATACCATACAGTAATACAGATCAATAGATGAACTCCATCAGGTGAACCCACACAAGGATGCTTGCTGTACTCGGGCATCTCAGCTTGGCTACACCTGAAAATAGCAAAGGCCCAAAACACAAAATCTATCATGAAGAGCACTATCCTGGCATAGTGAGAGCTCAAACAAGCCAGAATCCCTAAAAACAAAGTGAAGATTTATAATGTCTTCACCAGCAGCTCTCTCCACGCAGAGGAGTGAAAGGCTGCCCCACATCACCAAAGGCATGATTAATACCTTGTTAAGGAAGCAGCGTTGAGCGCTGGGTGATTGCAGGGGGAGTGCTGCACAGGATTACGGGCTGCACACATTTCGGGCAGTGTTCATTTCACTGTGCTTTGCTTGTGCCTTTCCTACACTTGGATACTGCAGTGAGGTGGTAGCAGGGGAACCTGTACTGATGGGCTTTTTTTAGTTTCTCAATTAGCATGCACATTTCAAAATAATGGTAAATGCTATACCACTGTGCATTGTCTCAGTAATTTTTTTCAACTTTGTGAAACTTTCTGCTTTGATTTTGTAAGCAGGTATAGACTGCAATTTTTCTCATATGATTATAGATCCAAATTCCATCTAGCTCACTGAGGACAATTTTTGATAGAAAAATATGCCAGATTTGAGTCTTTTCAAGCAAATCTAGGCAATAAGGAAACTGTCTGAATGGCAACCTATAGATTACTATGGTATAAGGGAGTTCCTCACATGGTATGAAAGCATCCGTATAGCAAGGATTTGGAAGAGGGATGTGTCCTGATGCCTTGCTTAATTCTTATTGGCAAGAGTGCATCGTAGAAGGAACTTTACAATCAGCATCAGTCTGATTTCTCTGACTTTCACTAGCAGTAGGTTTGCATTGGTGGATCACTTCTGCTGACTCTCTGCAGACCAAGGGAAGGATTCCGTGTTCATTTCTTGCTGTTCCATGAAGCAGGAAAGTGAATTTTTATTTTGTTGGGTGTCATAAACATTTTGTCACAAGTAGCTGTGGACAGTGGATTTATATGGCCTTTCAGTTTCTCTGTGAGATGCTTGGAAGTACTGTCAAGCCTGGAGAAGCCAGCAGAGTTTTGGGGTACCTGATGTCTATAGGTTAGCATGTTCTGTAAATATTCTTCAATCTCATACTGAAGACAAACTGTGGTATTGTATCCTAGAAGCAGAAGGCATTTTTGCAGAATTTCATGAGTAATTCCTTTCAATAGTTCAGAGCAAACTGATTGAAGCCGGCAGCTACAAATCACAGCAGCAGTATTTGTTGGCCGGTGAGGTAGGTTATTTTGCAGACTGATGGTAAATCTCTGGGAAGTTTCCTCTATGCCCGGCTGTTAGATAGGAGACATAATTGGTGCTCGTGATGGGCAGACCCCATAAAAGGCCATAGGTTTGTAAAATTGCTATAAAATCACTGGGTTGTAGAGAATTCTATGAGCAATAAATCTCTGTTTGTTTATATGATGGAGGCTGAATTCTGCAAGGTCCTTTCCAAACCTAAAATGAAGAAAGTCATAACATAAAAGAGCTCTTGAAGGAAAAAGTGTTGAACCCAAATAATACAAGCAAAACGGTTCAAAGCAGGGCTTGGAATAGGAGAGGACAAAGCCGAAGGATTAGTTATAATACAAATAGCCCCTGACATCAAAGGCTTAGAATAGCTATGGTTAGCTCAACTGATTACTGAAGCTCATCTAATACCAAGCAGGAATAATAGTCCTTTTGGCCTCAAACTCTGCCCTAGCCAGAGGCAAAGGGAGTGGATGCTTCTTTGAAAGGCAAATCTGAGAATTCTGGCAGAGGGTTCCCAGGGTAGAGTGGATGGGGACTGAAAGGCACTTTGCTACCCAGCTGACCTTAGTGATCTTTCCCTTTCTGCATTATGTCTTACAGCAGTGGGTTGATATTAACATTTGGGTTACTAGCATGTGAGAACTCAAGCCCGCGAAGCTTTGAATAGCTAGTGCAAAATACTGGATCTCCTTGGCCTCCTGAAGTAAATGTAGACTGGAAGCTTGACAGCCCACACTTTAGGGAAGAGAACGTGCAGTATTAAATGCTAAAAGATGGCACTGTCAGTGAAAGTGACATTTTGGTGTGAAAGAAGAATGGGATCGTTGGTTTGTATGCCTGTACCATCATCACCATCAAAGACCTGAATTCTGGAAGATATCTGTAATATTCAGTCGGTTTTGTTTGACCTACCAAACACCATGTGACATGTGTATCACTAGATGCTTCCTTAAGGCACTTCCTTGTTAACTATTTCTGGTGTGTATTCGTAGTTCTTTTCTGCAAAGCAGCCTCTTTAATGTGGTGCAGATTATCATATGGTCTCCACCCTGAGAAAGACCAAAATTTAGCTAAAAATGTCAAGCTTCTTACTATTCTGGCAGATACGAATAGATAGTAGGGTTTCATTGAAATAAGCTGAATTCTCCCCCCCTCCAGCCTAGGGATCCAGCCATTTGTTTCCATCAACTAGTAAGGCAAAGGGGAGGAAAAGGCTGTTGTTTTTTGTTTCTATAATAAGTCTAGGAGGAGGCTCAAACTCTACAGTAACTGCAGTCTTCTGAGGAGACTTAGACATTATGCACAGCTTGAAATGTTTGTAGCCAATATAGCATTTAAATCTTCAAGCCAATTAAGTGTAATTATGGAATGAAAGGTAATACTTTTCTTCAACAATATGACGGTTAAATTTAAATTGGTTTTTAAATTAGAAGGTGACACCTACTAACTGTCAGTCAATTAGGTGTTTATCTGAAGACTGTTGGCATGAAATTCCTTTTTTTTTAAGAACATATATATATATAGCCCATGTATCTTACTGAAGGCTGAAGAGCATTTTGTGCAAAGACAGTAAATACAGAGAGCGCACAGGAATAAATGAAAAATGGAGCAACGGATTTGCTTTCCAGAAAGTGTCCGGTTCTCTTAATAGGTATTGATAAAAGTATTTATTCTACTCTATTAACTACCAAAATTGAACTCTTAGGCTAATGTTTTCAAAAAGTGTTTAATGAAATAATTTGCCTATTTCCTATCCATTTATACACTATTTTGTCCATAAGTGATCTTTTTGGCTTTGAGCATTTCTACAGCATGATACTCTCAAACTTTGAGAACTTGAGGCTCACAGGCACAT
>KZ506359.1:158780-192444 GCA_002844005.1 Limosa lapponica baueri | reverse complement strand
TTTTTTTTTTCATTCAGTCTGACTTTTCTTCAAAACTGTCAGTTTAATGAAGAAGAATCTGGATTTGTCTTAAACAGCGATGAGACTTGGAATGATGCACCCACTCACCAGCCTGATACTCTCTACCCCACCTCAGGTCCCTCAAATGCTTAAAATCCACTTTTCTTCAAACCTCCTTCTGTTCTTACTACATACCAAACCCAAACATCTAGTAATTAGGAGTTGTGTCTCTCTAGTCAATGCTGCAAGGGCTGCATCTCTCCTGACTATTGATGAATTTGGTGACCAGGATTTCCTTCTTCAACAGCAACATCAAAGTGCTTTAAAACAGAAGCTGTCAAAATAAGAATGACTTATGTAAGTCTGTTTTGCAGGAATAAAGCTTATCTCTACACTTAAAACAAATAGTAAAAAGTCATTTTGATAAATCTACAGATAAATCCACAGATAAATCCACACCAGATATTAACAATGTGTCACTAGTAGCTCAGTGGGGTAAGAAATGGGATAACTGGGTCTAAAACGGCACAAACAGAGGACTCTTGAATGAAATACCATACACATTGAACTGATAGTTTTGGGAAGGATTTCTAGACAGAATTACAGAGCTTGGTCCACTGCTTGTCTTGCTGTCTTTGGTGATTATCAGATTGCTGGTAAAATCAATGCTCTGGTCTTTGCTGCTGATAATGACTTTTGGTCGTATCTTAACTTCTTTTTCAGAAATAATAAATCTTTGACAAATATAGTTGGGGATTTTTTCATGAGTTATGCAGAAATCAAGGAAATAGGAAGGCAACTGAAATTTTGAGAGAGAAAAGTTTAGAATTGTCACAGATGATTGGATGATAGCCAATATATTAATAAAGTTAATTCTTAAAATCATGTCCTACTTTAAAAACAAAATACTTGAGCAACATGCAGTGAACCACCAGCATGTGATGAATGCTTTTTATAAGCCTTGCTGAAACGTGAAGGGAATGGTTTCTCAGAGTTCATAAAGAAGGGGTATAAAAAGCAAACAACAATACGTTAGCAGAGACACAGTAGATCTAAGTTGTCTACTCCTGGAGGCAAAACCAAACAAATGGACAGTTCTGACACTCTCTCATCCCTCTACAAAATGTTATTGCCTGGTTAGTTTACTATTTGTTTAAGCTACTCAAAGTGTTTCTTCTCTCCCTTGTTTTAAGCTATGTTGAAAATAGCTCCATTGAGTTACTGAATTTGAAAACAATTTCAGCAAATTGAAAGGCAAAGTTTGTGGAAAATGGGCAGCCAAGAGGTCAAGTAGTTGGGTGTAAATAGGGATGAACTAACCTGTTGACACTTCCACTATGCACTTCTGGAGGTTCCCAGTCTTTACTCTGCTGCCTTTCCTGGAGTCTCCTCTAGCCCTGATTCCTCTAGGACCGGTGCTAGAAGAGCTCAAACCCAGAAAGCAGCTCTGTGGAAAACTGAGGAAAGCTGACACTGGAAAAAAGTCTGAAATAGATTTTGGAGGTGGCTTCTGGTTTGGCTTCCAGAGCAGCTTCAGGAGACGCAGCTTGATTTCTCTCTGCGACCATTTCTAGAGTCACCTCAGGGCTGCCTCCAGAACAGTTTCTCATGTCATTTCTCAATCAGTTCCTGGGTGCAGTTCAGGACCTATGTCCACAGCCACTATTTTATTCTCAGAAAACATAGAAGAGTTTCTAGAACTGTCCCTAGACTAGTATCTAGAGCAACACTTCAAACAATATCTTAAAAGAATTGTTATTTAAATTTGCTATTTCAGGTATTATCGTTCTTCTGCAGAAGAACATGAAGTGCAAATTACTTGTATTATTTTGCACATCTGAATTTCTATTATTTCACAGGGTGAATTTCTGCTATTTCATAGCACATCAGATCCAGGCCAAAGAATTGATGATGGGCAGGGGGGGAAGGAATTGGTAGCAAGCTACTGAAGTGAATAGTAGCCTAACGTCCTCAAATTTAGGAATCCCAAGATTAATTTTACTTAATATATCTATGTTGGTTTGGTAATTAGAGTAAAATCTTTTGCAGAAAACTTAAAAAATAATCGTTTCAGCATTGAATGATATTTTTCTTTCCTTTTATAAAGATTAATCTTAATGTAAAGCCAAAAGCCTTGATGTCATCTGTACGTTGAGAGTAGGGTTCCACACTTTATGTTCTGCTGAGATGGCTCCAAGTGACTGTGACTTACCATTGCAAATTCCATCAATCTCACAAAACTCCTATTGTCAAAACAATTCAGACTCTCCTGTGGTAATCAGATAATTGAGACTATAGTAAACTGGCAGCAATTGCTAAATTAATTTGTGAAACAGCTTTAAGTAACAAATAGAAGGGAGAAAAATCACAATCTGATTATAGATATTGCACAAGTAAGAAACCAAATTAAATTCATTGGATAAATTATTCATTGTGAATCACTTTCTCAGTACTACAACTAACACCCCAGGGGAAAATATACTGTAAAACTTCAAATCAGAGTTAGAGCACCTTCTTTTGATTTCTAATAAAAAGGTTTAAATGACCGCAGGTGCCTTGGATACCTCTTTGAAACTATTCCAATTTCAGCATGGCAAAGGTAGCAGAATTGAGGGCTATGGAATGGTATAGAAAGATGGATCTGGGAATCAGAGCTCTTGATTCTTCTGGCTCTCTACCACTGGCTTCACTTATGATCTAATCTACAAATCTTGTTAAATTGCCTTCTAAAGATCAGAAAGGCTACAATACAAAGTAAACAGGAAATATTACTAAAGTTCTTAGGAAAGACAAGCCTTGGCTTCCTAAGGAGATGTGAAAATGGAGGAAATGTATTATGGGCTCCTTATCCAGATATGATCATTAAAATCAACCATGGACAGAAGAGGATGGAACAAAAAGGGTTGTGCTTCCTCACACGGTTGTGCTGAAGCTTTTGGCTCAGCTTCATAAGCATTCAGCACACAGGTCATTCTAATTCAGCCCGCAGTTTCAGGATTATGTATTTTATTTTTTAAGTAAATGCCTATGTGACCTTCAGAATCAAGGCCACAAAAGGCTTCCAGGATTGTGGTCTTGATTTACTATTTCTAATTGGAAATTTCAAGCATAGGTTTCATATTAATATGGGGAAAAATAATATGAAGACTCATTTTTAGTAATATGAAGATTCATTTTAAAACATCGAGGTATAAACTCAGGTGCAATAAGTTTCTTTGAAATTTGCTCCACTTGTTCATAGCATAAGCTGCCCTTAATACTTATTTCCTTCTGTCTTATTTTGGTTTAATCTAAACAAAATAAAAGCATCCAGAGGCTGAAGCACAGACTGATTAATAAATGCATACCTTTTTGACTTAGTCTCATCTGACAAGAAATCTAAGATGAATGTAACAGTTTCCCTAACAAAAATGAAATAATTTTTTTTCTGATCCTAAGTACAAATCCTTTTAAAATCTACCCTGGGATTTTAGCACTGCGAGGTGGAGACTGCCATTGAGGAGTTTTTCTGGAGAGCTGGCTGATAAGAATTGTCTTTGAAAAGACATGTTCAATATGATAAGAATTAACATCATGCTTTACCTTACTTTAGTATCTTAGAGCATTGGATTAAGGATGATACCAAGACACAGGAATTAAGCTGTCAAAGGAACTTTTTCTTTCTTTTGTTGCTTTCATCTACAACTAGTAGAATAATTATCATCAAATAATGGATTAGCTGGACTTTTGTAGTATTTTTAAATATGTAGTTGAACAAGTATTTTAAAGTTATTCATTTTGTTACAAAGATGAATTGATAATTTAACAAATGTGCTTCTGAATAACTTATTTATTAAGCAATGGGTTTTAGTTGGTTGCTGGGTTGTTTTTGAGTACTGGACTGATTCATCCAAATAACTCAAGCAGCTATGCTACCAGGATATATAGGACAGGATGATAAACATTTTAGTAAAATAGCTGCTTGCAGAGTTTGTGCAAGGAATGCTGTAATTATCCAATGACAATTTCAGAACAGCATCTGCAAAAGCCTGCCTCCTCTTGTTTCAACTGAAGTATCGGCCACAAAATCTAAACTCAATTTAATATTGTGAAAAAGTGAGGCAGTCTTCTCCAATATTGTATTCTGTCTCTGTATATAACTCGGCTTCTAAGAGGACTAGAATTTCCTCAGTTTGCTAGACTCTCTGCCATGTCTGTAGCTCACAGCAGCATCACACCTCTCCCTACAGATGTGTCCTTGGGCTGGACCGCGTTCTTGGCAATGACACCCTGTTCACCTTCTCCTGTGAGCCCTGCCTGTGGCTTGAATACGGTTTCCCTCTATATTTTTGGACTTCTAGGTTAATTAAGATGTTTGTGATTTGACTGTATGTACTCCTAATTGCAGCAAACATACCTTGTAATTTATAATCAGGTTACTGTGGAAGTTCAGAGTTTAATTTACCATCTTTTTAAAACCACCTGCCTGGAAGCTTATGATTATAGAGGCCTCTTTCCTGATTTCTTTTTTTACTCTCCCTGAGTGCAGTTTGTTTCACATAATTACATATAGCAATTATGTAATATATGACATAGATAACGAGATGAGATATATGTGACTTGCTACCTCAGACTGGACTTTCAATTGGTCTTATTCCCCATCCTGATGCCTTGGGACATTTTACCTGTCAAATTCACAGCTCCTGCAGTAGCAATATTCTTAATCTTTTCTGTTCACTTCTGGTTTCCATACTTGTCTTTGGTATTCAGAGACATAAGCAGCCAGTCTGGCATGGGGCTGCCTGGCCTAAACATGTCTTGTATTTCCCAATGTGTGTGCAGAGGATTATCGTTGAAGAAACCAGTAGCCGTTTTAGGCCTGAGCTCTTTCTCCATACTACTAGCTTTCATTTTTAAACTTACATGCCATTGCTAGAGGACAAGGCTCACTTAACTTAAATTGTATGATTTGAAAAGCAAGGGAAGCACTCAGCTTTCAGCATCAGAAAGGCAGAGAGACCAGCTCCCTCAGGAGGAAGCTGGCCCAATGTCAGAAAGTTGTTTTCATTTCTCTTTCCTACAGGTGACATATGTGGTCAGCTTCTCAGCAGATGATAATCAGGACACTTTCACAGAATCTCTGAAAAACATGGCTTTTAAAGGCATTTACTTCGAGTTTTCAAGTGTTGATTTTAGAAAGCAAGCAGGAATTTTGTGTGAAGAACCTCCCATCTCCACCATGACCCTTCCATTAAACTCATGTTCATGCCAAAGACCCTGGTGCAGTGCTGGGGTTTCTTGGCTGAGTTTTCCTAGTTTCTCAATGATGGGAGAGAGAGTTAGCCTGCTCTTTTTTTTTTTTTTGCTCTTTTTTTTTTTCCGTTTCTTTCTGTGCCTCTCTGCACACCCACACAATTTAAAAAAGTGTTGTGCTCGTGGTCTGGCTAAATTACAGCAGCACCATGGAGCTACGGAGCTCCCTAGAGGTGACCTTAGTCTGGGTCCCCAGCTCAGTCTGGTTCCAACCCCCATTTTATCCCCAACACTTGACATGAGCCCTTCTCACTCCTATGTCTCTTGCCAATGCCAGCAGCTGCTAAAGACCTTTAGGAAGAAAACTGCATGTGTCTGCACCAGTAGAGTCATCTAGCTGATTGATTCTGGGGCTTTCTAAATCCCATTATATCACTTTGGACTCTTGTAACTGGATTGGAATATAGATGGAAATTCACAGAGCCCTTTTAATGTAATGCTGCCACATACTTTTTTTTTTAAAAAAGGATAAATGCTACTTAAACATTAAAAAAACAGTATACAAATGCCCAGAGAACAAACAGAAAAATCTGATCAAAAAAAAGTATGTCTACAACTGTGATATATAAGAGGCAAGTATTCTCACTTTTAGGATTTAAGGAACAATTCTCAAAGCGTGTGAGAGGCACTCAGGAGTAAGACTTCCAGTTGAAGGATCATGTGAAAATGAATTGCTCATGTCTGTTGTCCTGGACCCGAGGTTAATTATTGTAATGTAGAACAGACTGAGGAAAATGTTGTGTACAGATCTCCTCAATTAACCCCTTGTCTAGAAAGGAAGCCTTCTGTAATAAGCAGTAGAACATCTAGTCATTTAAATAGCAGGTGTTTCATGACAATAGAGCATTGGGGGAGGGAGTGTGAAATAATGTTCCAAGGAATGCCATAAATACATAGAGAAAATGGTGAAATTGAGCGTTAAATGAAATCCTGAAGAAGTATAAGACAAACAAATAACAGAAAATAGCACAGGCCAGATATTTATAGGACAGCCTTTGATATTTTTTGTGTGTGTGTGCGTGCAGTTTTGCACACTCAAACACTATCCCTTGCATGTGATTGATTATCTGGGACTGTATAAAGTCACCTGCCAGCAACAGTTGTCTAAAATGCATCTAGGAGTGCCTTCGTGGAATACTTTATCACACAGAGCATAATTAAACTGTGGAACTCACACAGAAATTCACTGAAGGCAAAAATTGGGGCAAATAAATGGATAACAGGCCCGTCAGGAGTTATAACTGATAGTGAAGAAAGACTTTAGGAGGAATATTAAACATCTCGGGTCAAGAATTAAGGCTTATCCTTCACACCTGGAGATGTGACATATCGGGCAGACAATTAGGCTTCTATCATTCTCAAGGTCTGTGGTGACCACTGTTGGAGATGGGACGGTAGAAGGATTGTTACTCATCCTCCAGTGTAATGACCCCCCTCCATAACTAGAAGTGATTCCCATCTGCTTGAAAAACAGGCTCTTTATCAAGGCCTGTCTCTGTACAATATTCTGTCGCTTTTTCTCTACCTTATGAGGAGATGTCCCTTTCTGTACTTTCATAGCCGTGGAGTTTAAGCTCTTCTCATTTTGCAGCATTGCAGAAGCACAGACTGAAAATAAGAATAACATTCTTAGTTGCCTGCAGCAGAGGATATAAGGGAGAAGGAGTTATTGTATCTGTTATTGTCAGAGTGACTCAATTGGCAACAATATTGCTTCCAAACTGGTAGGTTTTGGGTTACTATACCATATCACAGATGATGCTGAACTGTGGAACTGGGGGTGATTTCTGAGAAGAAATCAAGAGAGAGAAAGAGAGAGAAAAATTAATGATGAAAAAATTTTATGATTCCCTTAGTAGGTAGCACATGTTTTCTTCCTTGGTAAGTCTAGAGTTGGTGTTTCAGATAAGTGCTGTTCTTCACTCATAAGTGTAGTCTTTTACTTAGAAACCTTCCTCATCTACACTACCCATATTCTTCCCTCACCCTTTCAGTTCAACACTAAAGCTCAGGGAAAAGTGTAGATTTTAAAGCATAAGCCTTAAGCAAGGCTTTTAGATCTTTGCAAGCTGAAGTAACTGGGCAAATTTTCAAATGCACTTGGAAATCTGCTGGTAAATTTGTATCTGATGAGTTCTTTGAAATCCTGAAAATTAGACAGTGTAGTTAAAAACCTTAATGGTCTAAAAGTCAGTTTCTTTTTTTTTAGTCCTTCATGGATGTTTTTCAACAACTTGACTTCAGGATATTAACTAATTTTGGTCCATACTGTAGAGAAAGAAAAAGCAGCCTCCTGAAATTTGAAAGTGTCAATATGCCAGTCTAATTTTAAAGTTTTATGCTGTCAAAACTCTGTATATAAACCACAGGAATCATCTTTCAAAATTTTACAATTTTATATAAATATTTTTGCAGCATCAAGCACTTACATATTGGGATGTTATGAATGGTGAATGTTAGTCCCCAATGTGCCAGCTTCAGGACCTGAAAGTCAAGGATTATTTTTTCTGTTTATCAGTCAACTTACCAGGTGAATTGTGCATGCCTCATGAAACACAAGGAGGAATGTGTAGCAATTGGTTTCAGTTACACAAAGTCTAGTCCAGAAGAGACAACTGCATTCATGTGAGCAGCACCAGTGAAGTCTGTACTGGTGTGGATCATTACCCACAAGCAAATGTGCTAAACCCCTTTAAGTCTTAAGCTTTTACCTTCAGCCTTGCAATATTATTTATTTTTTTTCAGACTGACAGTCTAATAAATGTTAAGGATAAGTTTGCTGAGGTGAGTTCAGAGCTGTACCTGCTGACCTGCCCAGCACAGTGGCAGGCATAAGCTGGGCAGCTGCTGTGTGTCTCTGGCCCTTTACAGAAAAACAAATTTCTATAACAAATTTCAAATAACAAATAACAAATTTCGGGTGAAGAGACCCAAAAATACAACAAATGACACATGTGACATTTTGTCCACACTCCTCCCAGGCACCACACTATTTTTTTTTCTCTTCTGCTCTCACACCATTTCTTATGGGCTAGTGGTACCTAAAGACTTTGTCCTGGGGAAAAAAAAAGTTTTTTCAGAGTAGCAAGAGTCAGTCTAGGACCATTTCTGTCATGTATTTATAACCAAGTGAGGGATGCTTTAGTTTGGCCCTCTATGGACAAGCACAGCTGGATGGTTCCTGTGCCAAGACCAATGCAACATGGAAGTGCTCATCGTGGCACTTTTGGAGGTCCTTTTTCATGTGTAGGGTGTTGCCCCAAAGTGATGAGCTACAAACAGAGCATGACCTGTTTCTTGGTGTCTTATCGACTAGCAGCTATTCTTAAACTTTCTTTTGGTTTTGCTTTTTGAAGTGAATACAATATGTTAAATGTTGAGGCAATGACTTTGTTCATTAGTTTGGAGTTTCATCTGGTTGGGCCTGCTGCTTGGGGGGATTTGGTTCTAACCAAAATCTGTGATAGTAACCAACAAAAGAATGATAGTTTTAAACTTCCTGAGGTCAAGGAAAATTATATTAGGTCACGTTATTCCACAACTCTTTAAACAAGCCATTTTTGTTTTGTTGAGACATCGTAATTTCTTTAATTGAAAACTCTCCATGGTAAGGAAGACCATGAGATATGAGCACTGTGACTGCTATAATGCCTTTTCAGTAACTGTTGGGTTCTCAGAGCTACTTCCATACAAATAATAATAGTATCTGATAAACACAGATATTTTTGGTCTTCCTCTCTCAGAAAAACTTCCATGGCAGTGCCCAGAAACGGATTTCAGGTTTTCTCTGGAAAATGTATATATATTGCAAGGCAGCTGCTTGCAAGAAGATGAGCCTGATCTCTCCACTGAAGAAATTAATATTAATATGAGGTGTTCATTTTCATCTTTGAAAATCTTGAAGGTCTTGAAGGACCAGGCAGTTTTTTCATATATTTTTATATATATATATATGTAATGTTTGTTATGAGAAAAATCAAAATATTTTCAGAGGAAACTGTCATTATTTTCCTGGGGAAAAAAATTGTTTGCTGAAAGCAATTACCTATTGGGGAAAGAAAACCAGTTTGATGGGAAATTGACCACCTATCAAAAATTGATCAGCTTTGCCAGACTGGCTGAGAGAAAGAATTAGCTAGAGAAAGATAGGAAGCTAGAAAAGAAGGGCCATAGAGGCAAAGGAAGAGATGCTTATCAACACGTTTCATTCCTTATCAGAATCACTGCTCTGCAGCCACTTTACCTAAATAAGGACCAATTTAGTTACAGTCCCTTTCCTCCTCTTCGGGTGACTAAATTTGTGCTGTAACTTGACTGTGCTGAGACCTCAGTACCTGTTTTCTGCTCGGGATTGCCACGTATTTTCTCCACTGTGTTGGAGCCATGAGAAAACACCGAAGTGAGTCAGGGTTGGTGGGGTTTTTTGTTTTTATTTTTTTACTTCAGTTGTCTTAAAATGTGGAGTAGCAAATGTTCGATTTGATTGAGTTTCTCAGAGAATTCTGCTTAGCTCAGTCATTTCTTTCAAGCCATTAACTACGGTTGTCATGTATACTTGCCACTAAACAAGGCTTCAGCTGCCAATCCCCAGCTAATTTATGGTACAGAAACTTCTTGTTCCAAGAAAGGCACATATTTCTTTGAAAGAAATGACTTGTATTACACGCTCTTTTGATTTCTCTCCTTGTTGCTTATATTTGTCTGGTATTTTTTGTTTGTTTTGGGTTTTTTGGGGTTTTTTTTGTTGTTTTTTTTTATATCCAGTTAGGTGAAATAATACTTACGTTACCTTGGTAGGAAAAGGTCAGCAGACTTCCAAGAAATAGGGTAATGCAAACAAAGGTGCTTTGTTCAGGGCTTTGAGAAAACGGTCTGTTTGCTGATGGGCCCAAGCCTTGGAAATTCAGGGTGACAGCCCTTCTGAGAGGGATAGAAGTGGGAATCCCTTCCCTAGTGCAAAAAGCAGAAGAAATCTATTGTTGCTTGACCTCTGGGAACAAAGAGATGGGCAGAAGTAGCCAGCAGGAAATGTGTCACGTTCTTGTTTCTTCACTTTAAGGGTATAGGTGCTTTGTAGGGAAGAGCCTGTTTCTCCTGTCTGGAGTGCCAACCCTCTGCCCCTTTTCCACCAGCGCCCTCCTGCTAGTAATGCCTAAATATGTCCACAAATGTGTAAAGAACCCAAGAGCTCCCATTTGGGCGGACTGATTTCTAACTTTGCCAAGCACACAAGTCAAAGGCAAAACTAATTAATGTCACTGTGCTGCAGAATCTTCCCTAATGAATCCCCCTCCTCTTCAAATTAACCTTAAATGAAGCGAGTAACATATTCTGCAGATGGATCATTAGTGGTGCTATCTGGCACACAGCAGTTTCATGTTGTATTTCCTCGCCATTTCAATTGGAATTACCCAAAGCTGTAGCACAAAGAAAAATTAAGCCATTGGCACTGGAGGCTTCTCTGTATCACAGCCAGCAATTGAACCAGAGCCATTGCTGTTGTTTTGCTTCATGGTTGCGTCATTGAAATATCTCCCGTTCACTTTGTACCTGCATGCTTAATAAACACAGCAGTTCTTGTATGGCAAAGGAGTACAGGAAAACTTAAACATGTTTTGAGCATTAACTTCACATTTCCGTCTTTTCTGATTGGTTAGAACAAACCATTGCTGCACATGGAGGTAATATTTTAGTCAGCCTTGATGGAGGTAGCTTGAATGCCAAGAAGCATGAAGACTCCAGCAGCTTGGATTTCAGCACGTGATTGCTGCCCAAAGAAATACCCTGTGCTCCTCCTGTATTTAACTATTAAGAAACTAATTTTGTTGCTGGCAGGTGCAGTTCCTCCGGATGAGTTGTGGCAGGGACCTGTTGGCAGATTGAGCGTTGTGAAGAAGAGTTGTTCAGAGCTGGCAAGAGGTTTTCAAATGAGTTCAGTTGCTGTTTAGAGATCCAAATACCGTGGCTAGACTTGGGACAGCTCCTTCCTCTTAGCATCAGTGGAGACTCCTCCACCTTGGGAAGACTGGCATCTGTTTAGGACTCTTGCAGTTCTGACTCTGCAACCACTGAGTAGAGATATAAGCACACGTAAGACGAGTCAAGGTCCCAAGCCAAGGCTGAAGGTTGGCACATGGCACACTGGCAATTGTTTAGAACAGTCTGCCCTGGTACTATTGGTGCTAATCGGCAGGGCTATTTTAAAGTTGCTTTTCAGCCTACCTTTTTGTTTTAGTGGTGAAAGCCGAAGTGCTACACAGGAAAGACAAATGTAAGGACTTTGTTCCCTGTACTGCCTCTGTCCAAATTCTGTCCCTGTGTTCTTTGCGTCATCTAAAGTTACATGTTGAAAACTGAAGCCAATCCCGAGTTTTGTTATTGCCAGGAACAACGAAGTGCTTTTATCAATCTATTAAAAAAGATTAAAGGGTATTTTTTGAAATAATAAAGAAAAAGGCAAAAAAAATTCTCCTTTGCCCCTGAATGAAGAAGTGAACATTGCCAATTGGAATGTGCATGTTGTTCAGAAAAGTAAAGTGGAATCTTGTTGCTTGTCTGGAAACAAAAATTGGTGTCTGGAGGCAGGAACGGGGGAAAAAAACCCTTTGAACTAGGAGTGGGATGACAAACTGATATGCCAGAAAATGAAATCAAAGATGTACCTGCAGGAAGGAAGACGAGTGCAGGGAGGAGAGAAAACCCAAACAATTGAAAGGCAAATAGCATGGTATAGAAAGTCAGGGAGAGACATTGACACTTGCAGATGCGTTTCTACCTAGGTCTCTCCACTAGTCTCTTTAAAATGTCAAAAGCAGGTGTTTCCTTTTGAAATGCAAGCTTAATGTGGGCATTCAGCACAATCTCTCCCAGGTGCTAGAACAGCATGGGGTTTCGTCTTTCCCAGGTAATTATTGCTGAATACATTGTGTAACCACTGCACCTGCCAGGTAAAAGACCTATGTTTAAAAGAGGAAGGATAGATATATTGATAGCATCAGGAGGAAATTTTCTGCTTCAACTAGGACTTTTTAAAGTCTTAAGTAATAATTTTTATTTATTTAATTTTTAATCTATACCACAGACAAAAAAAAAGGCATAGTCATCAAATATAACTTTGTCCAAATATGGCTATGGATATACATGCATACAAGAGATGTGCAAACCCACATTTTTAAAAACAAACTGAAATGAACCTATGAAGAATATTGAAATCATAGATGAAAAAGACCTCTTCCCTTCTGAGCTAGATGCAAGAGAGTTCAACTCCTTTACTGGAAAAGAGCGTGGAGATCGCCAATCCCTGCACGATACATAACTAGAAACAATCTCGTTTATGCTCCAAGCATCAGGACTTGGTTGATTTTAAGATATGAAAATCCTTTCTAAGTAAAAAGGAGTTAGACGCCTAAAATTGTTACGGCTTTTCTTTATTCCAGTGAACACTGACAGTTTAATTAGAAAATTCTCCCAGCTCAGAACAGTACCTGCACATTTTTCTTGCGTGTAAGTGCCTTGTAGAACTTATTTTCCTCCAGTGAAAATGACTTACCACAGAGCAGGAAAATTAAGAATTAGCTTGTAGGTGTTGCTCATTAGAGATGCCCTGATAAAACTGAAAGGCTTTGAGAAATAATTAAGCTAGACCCCTTTGGAAAGGGAAGTCTAAAACTCCTCCAGAGGAAGGAATGGTGACAGATATTTTTTTTTATTTTTTTTTGTCACTTGTTACTGTGGTCTAGATTTATTGGGACCTTATTACTTTTGGTGTTTGGAGCCCATACAGATCTGATTTGACCTTCTAGTTAGGTGAAAGTCCCATCTATATTCATGTGAGGAAAGATCTCGTGTCTGTGGGAAAGTCAAAATTGTTCTTGCGCTGCTGTTAACAGCAAAAGAATCTCTGGAGGAGATTAATTTCGTGCTGAGAAGCAAAGAAAATTACAGATATATGGATGATTTTAGGCATTTTATCTGTTCTGTTGATAAGATTAAAAAATTACTATGTGCAATCAGCTGTTTTAAGTACTGGGAATTCTGTTTCAGAACCTCCTCAGCTCTTCTATGAATAAGTCCCAGCTTCCACATTTTTACCTCATACATTTTGAAGTCTTCCTAAAGTTTGAGCAAGGTACTGTGAATAGGCACCATAGAAATTTGCAGATATTACCCAGATGGATGAAGTATTTCTACAATTGGAAGCAAAAGAATGTCTAAGAATGGGCAAAATTCCATACTCAAAATTAACTAATTTAATTGAACTGAGCCTTAGTAATTACTACCATTAAGCCAAGTGCTTATGGGAAATACTATATTGTATAAATTTAAAAATCATTACTGTACTTACAGTTATTCGTACACATGAATATGGTCCTCTCAGTACAGATGGGCTACAAAGAGATACTTGCATTTGTGCCAAATTAGAAAAAGTGGCATTTACATTGATGAAAGATAAGTTCCAGATACACTGATTTTGTCAAATTAAAATACGCTTATTCTACCCTGTGCATTGAGATTAAAACAGGCGTTGCAATTATGTGCCTGTGTTTTAATAACTGGAAAATATACGCTGAAACAGATTGTTATTTAGTCCAAAAGAGGAGCATACACCAGAGAGAGTCCTTCGCTGTTTAAATTGAGGTTCTTTAAATAGCAGGGCAGGATTTCTGAGGGTTAATATGACTGCCCTGCAAATAATTGTGCAGATAGGATTATTTGGAAAGATTCCCAGCTTTGGAAAAGTTCTGTTAGATTGATGTCTGGGCGTAAGTAGTGAACAGCAATAGTAGTAGTAGTACACAAATTTTTGGAGCTATTTTTCAAACCAGATTTGTTTTACGTTTTTTGTCATTTTCTTTTCTGTTCAACTCTGCGCAATTTCAAGGATGATCTAGTCTGATTTGAGTTTGTGGTTATCTGCTCACACCCATCAGTGCAGACCTTGGGCCATAGGGATGATATTTGCTGGATGTCGCTGTGCTACTCAAGAGGTATCATAGCAACTGCCAGAAAGTCCAACAGCCGCGTTGCAGGCACTGTGATTTCCAGATTACAGATGGTGTAGGCATGCAAGGCGTAGCTTTAATTAGCAGTGTAGCTGCGGCAGTATAGAACTCAGGCTTCTTGGGTGACTCTGGAGCACTCCCCCATAAACCGGTTGCTGCTGTGGTAACCCCGTTCACAGAGCTCATGCTGGTGTTCTATTAAAGTAATCTCGAGTACGTCTGTCTAATCTACAGTCATGGCAGTTGGTGCAGTGCAGACACACACTTAGCCCAAAGCGATAGAGAGTTTGTCTTTGAAAATAATTACCAATAAAACAATACCTAAAATGCAATGATCTAGCGGCAAGTGTCATTCCACAAAAGCACCGAAACGCCACAGTGCCACTGTATGACACAAAGCAACAATAAAGTCCTCAGTGCAATCTTACAGGGTGAAATCTGCAAGTCAGGGCAACTCTGTTCTTCCTAACTCTGTTAATGTTTTGTTCAACCTTGGATAATTCACTACATGTCTGTTACTGCAGGCTGCTGTCTCTAAATAACAAAATATACAGTAATATTTATTTCCAAGGTAGGTTTCAAGGCCTGATTAAGCTTTTTAAAGCTATACATAATCTTCCAAAGGATGTAATATGGCTCTTATTATTACATTTTTAGTTGTGATTAACACTTGATTAGCCATACTCCCACTCAACCTTATTTAGAAATTTCATCCATTTTACTCTGCCCATTATTATGGATATTTTCCTAACATTACACATTTGATATGATTTTTAATAGCTTTAAAAAGCAAACTCTTAACCTGCTTGTATACTCCTGCCATTTGCATAACTAACCCTCCCACCCACAAGAGAACAGAACAAATAATCCACAGCATTCAGATTTATTTAATAATCACAAATAGTTTAGCTTATGAATATTTCATACTGCCTCACTTTCACCAAGAATATAGTCATGCTGAATGTCTATATCATCAGATTATGCAGCGAAAAACAGAAAACATATGTTCTATGTCGTTTTTCTTAACAATTTGCTGAAGTGAGAACACCTGGCATGGTTTGAAATAGGATGCAAAGGAATTGTTTCCTTTTGTTATTTGCACTTTTGTAATTTTAACTTGCATCCCAACTATAGGCATGTCTTTAACTTTGGGAAAATATATTTTTAAAATGTTTTGAAGATTTATTATTTAATTAATGAAAAATAAATTCATTTCTACTTGTGGTTAAAAATGCACTTTGCATTCCACAAAGAGCTATGTGGGTAGCACTCAGAAAGGAAGAAAAAAAGCATTATCTTGCTTTTGCAATATTTTTCTACCTTTAAAATCTTTTTGGTTGCTATTCATATTACCTAGATCATGGATGAGATCATGGCAACACACTGAAAGCAGTACTCTGTTAACTGATGGATGGGAAATTGTGTCTATAGCTCTTGTGGTAGCACAGTTGTGCATCGATACTGCATGTGACACAGACTCCCTGTTCTCATGGAAATGGAAGTGGATCATTTAGACTCCGAAATAGCACCAACAATCTCAAATTTTAGCAGTAGACTAAATACAAATATAAAAAAGCTAGTTCTAGGAAGAGACCTGCTGCCTACGCAATGCAGTTAGCAAGTTACAAGAATTGTTCAGAAGAGTCATGGCCAAAATAAATGTTTAGGTTTTTCCTGTATCTATTTCAAACATGCTAAAACAGTATGTTTGTATTTCTGCTCATGCTCAGTAATCACAAAAGGCATTGTTGCAGGAAATTGTGCATGCATGTTCATAAATCCCAGTGATACAGCAAGATACAGCATGCATATGGAAGTCATGTAGAAAATTGGTGAACCAGGACCAAAATGAATCATTTGCTAAAATAAAACAACAGTAAGTATTTAGAGCAGATTTTACCAGGGGAGGGTAGGTGATAAATTGTAAGGGAGATCTAGCTTTGTGAGAAATAGTTTACAAAAGCATGGTCAAGTACAATAGCCAGTAAGAAACCCATTATCAGGTTTAATAGCTCAAGTGTGGGTGACCTCCAATGGTATCATGCTGCTGGAATCTGAAATGTTCGCGCTACAAGCAGAAAATCTGTTATTCCAGGGAGAATATTTGTGTGCGAGCGTGTTATAAAATAATGGTAAAATGTAAACATAACACATACTTTGCTTAATAATTCCGAGTGCTCTGAAGATACAGGGGAAGAACTTGAAAAAACCATACCTAAATGTTAATTGTTAAAAAATAGTCTCAGATGATAATATTATTTTTCTTAAACCACAGAAGCTCTGAGTATAATGCCTCAATGTATTTTTCTAAAGATAGGTAATTGGAAAGGGTTGCTTTGCATAAAGTTTTTGGTGTAGGGAATTGCATCAATGGTTGGTTGAGAACACAGTGATGCAGAAAAAGGGACTTGATAAGCCAGATCATGTGAAATTTAATGGCCATGCTGGAGACCCAGCCTAGCTTGACGTAGCCTAGCATAAGAATCCTCTCCTGATTCTCATCAGACCTCTGGTTTTCTCTATAAGCCTGCTGTGTCTCCTCTGTCAAGAGTTTAACAAAATAACATTGCAGAAAAAGGTGGGGAGCTCCCTGTGAGGCGCAATCCCAACCTTTAACCATCAGGCTTGTCCTGGTGCCAGTCCTGCCTTCCCAGCAGAATCTGGAAACTGCCAACTTGGGTAGAACAGCTCTGCCCTGAGCGGTCTCAAAGAAACTAATCATCAAGTTAACAAAAGGACAGATTCACTCATGCTTCCTTGCCACTGGTAAAGCCAATTTGAATCTGCTTGTTTGATGGCTTAGTTTTAGAGGTTTTCTTTATTTGATGAGCACTCTCTGTTCAGGAAACCTTTAGCTGGCAGTGTCTGTCTGAGACCAGACAAGGAAAATAGTATTCTAGCAAAAAGGATAGGAACAAGTTATTTGATATCCATTATAGAAACCAGTAGCATTACTATGGCTAGTGATGGCACATCCTGAGATACAATCAAATATAATAACATATTGCTTGTGCTTTGCATAGCCAACATGACTCTTGGCATTACTTAAACTATATTTCTGGCAATAAGCAGCGCCAGGAGGTTACGGATGGTTAAATACCTTTCATGAACAGAGCAATCTTCTAGGATAATGACAATAACGAACTGATTTCAATGTAGGGCAAATTCAATAAAACTGATTAAATACAGATTGCCAGACTCTTTTCTGGTTTACAACTGGGCAACGCTTTAGCAGTGCCAAATGTATTTTGTTTCCCCTGTTAAAAAATGACATGAAATCTGCTACTAATTTTGTTAAGAAGAAAAGTGCTCCAAATAAAAAATAGTGCAGTTTTCCTCAAGCTGTTTCTGCCTTATAACCTCAGGAAAGCATTTTCATGAAGTGAAAAATATATTGGTAGCTTGTCGTTTAAAAACTCTTTTTTTGTTGTTTTTGCCTTGAGGAGGAGAAACATTGCAAGCTACAAACAATACTTATGAGTAAATGATGATAAGTAGATTTGTAGCATACTTAAACTGGTTGGCAGCATGTGGGATTGTTCCTTTACAAAAGAGTGGCATGAAGCACAGTGAGACAGAGGGGTAAGGATTTATTTTTTCTCTACATAATTGCAAAGTTTAGCCCAAACTACACATCCAGGTTCTCCAGAATTGCGTGTGTGTGTTTAGTACTGTTTGATTCTGGGTTTGATTTGGATCCAAGAAGAATATTTTTCCTGCCATAACTCTTAGTCTCCTCTTGGCTTGGCCTTTCCTTCTTCACAGATGTCTCTGACTCATGTATTGGTGTGAATCTATGGTACTGCACGTACTTGACTGGAGTAATTCCACATTTACCAATTTATGTTTTTATCAACACAATACCATGCAATAGAGGATGTTACCAAGATAAACTACACGTCCAAAAGATTCAGAAATTACATTCTTGGCAAACAGAATCAAAATCTTCAGAAAACCTTTGAAAAAAAACCCAAAACCTTATTTGCTCCAAAGGGAAAACACCAACCAGATCCCATTTCTATCCTGCTCTCACAAGTGCCTTGATTTATTGCACCGTTTCCTTGCTACTTACTCCAGGAATAGGCTGAAGGACCTTAGGTGTAGAAGCCCCAACTTTTATGTGAGCTTTTTTAAATTCAAGATTTGAATATGTAATTCCATCTTCATTTTAGTGCAATTGGCACCAGTGAAATTTAATTAAATTTTTTTTGTTGGATTTTTATTAAGGATAAGTTTTGCTCCTGAGTTTTACTGAAGAAGCAGACAACATCAGAAAGGCTTCAAAGACCACGATGAACAGACAGACTAAAGAGAAAAACAAATTCTGAAGAGTTCAATAAAATAATCAGATAGAGAAGAACAGTCAGGGAAGCAATTAATAATAATTACAGCATTATTTAATTATCCTTTTTTATCATTAAATGTCATCAGCCACCTCATATCTTTAATTAAAACTTAATTTTGCTTTTCTCTTTTACACTCTCACACACATGCCTTTAACCAGCCTAAGAAAATTATCATGGTTTGCTTTATCTCATAAGGATGTTCCATTGTTTTGTATTTAAATATTTAAGCAGTATCTTTTAAAGAACTGGAACTTGTTAAATACTTATTTCCTCTCTTTTACCTCTCAACATGTACCATAAGGGTGTTGTTCAATATAACTAAGTTGCAGAAGTGTTGTATAATCCAACTGTATAAGCCAAGAACCATAAGAAGCTGGCCGAGTACACATGCAGTATTTCACCCAAGTAAAGTTAGTTTCTTGGTCTGCTTATTCTGTTCTGCAGGTAATGCATAGATTTCTCAACCTTTTCTCAAGGCTTTGGTGCAGAAAAGGAGGGAACTATGTTAAAATGAAAATACTTTTGAAATGAAATTGTGGCTTCTCCTTTTTGTTCTGTGTGGGTGAAGTGTGATGCAGTGAGATTCAAATAAGCCTTTGCTCTTTCATTGTTCCAGAAGTCTTAGTGCTGTTTATCATTTCAAAAAAGAGAAATTTCAGGAGACTAGTGATTCCCTTGCCAAAATGACATTTCATTATTAAAAGGAACAGCAGAAAAGCTTGCTCTAGGAAGATTTTACAATCTGTTTGATATAATGGAGGGTATTATTTTCTTTTGCTACTGAAGTATGCAACAAGAAACATTTTCAGAGTAATGATGTCACCAAAATTCTTAAGAGATTATAGGGTGCTTTTTTCTTTTTTTTTTCCTTTATACAATGAGTCTGCCTCAAGAAAAATCTAACTAAAATTGTTAAGGAAAAACTTCATCTATTCTATTTCCTTTTTCTGTCTCTGGAGAGGGAAGGAAACATGTTTTCTTTGATGAATCCATGGAGCTGATGTGACCAGAGCAATGAGATCAGATAACAGGCCATGCCTATTTTTCATTCATGTTTATTATTTAACTTAGCTGTGCAGAATCTGAGTCCATACAAAACGTTCTGGCAGAGCTTGGCCCAGTGCTTAGTGCAGTCACCACCCGGGGCTTTTGTCTTCAGGAGACGATGGCACAGAGATTTTAGCCAGTGGTGATGCGATGAGAAGCAAAAAACACCCATTTCTCTCCAAGTGCAGCTGATGGGTAGGGAAGTCACAGACTATAATCAAACAAACTATAATCAGTAACATCAGAGACAGGAGGCTGAGCCCAACCTGCTGCTGCAGGGGCTCTGGGCAGGGCATGTACACCAAAAAGCAGGTAGATCTTAATGTGGGAAATAAGGCAGAATTACTGGGGGGGCACGGGGGGAATGCCCAAAATAACCTTCCCTTCTTTGTCGAGAGTTTGCTAAAAGTATTGTATGTGGCTTTAAGTACTCAATCGAAACTGAAATCTTTGTGCCAGGGCTCGCAGATCTAAGTGGTCTGAGGAAATAACATGATTTCCTCAAGTATGTGAAGGTGTTTGCACTCAGTGGAAGAAAATGGAGGCAATCCTCTGCTAGTGCTAAATCAACCTGGGGAAGAGAGGAAAAAATGTGCTTTTTCGAAAAAGCGTTTTCTATCTCTCTCTTCTTATTTTTAAGGTATGTTCTGTATTTATGTAGAATTTAGGGCTTATTTAAGAATCTTATTTTGCATATTTGTGTCCAAGGGACATTCACTTGAAATTAGTTGCTGTAAGCTTCTGATTTTCAACTATAAAATTAAAGTCAGTGGAATACATAGGCACTTAGATTTAGACACCTGTTTGAGTATTTGCAGGACAGAGTTTTAAGGTATATATGGGTTATGACCGTGTAAACAAATATACTTTTTCTTTATTGCAAGCATAAAGCAGTATTTCATTGCCTTTTATGTTTTCTTCTGCCAACACAAGAGAGCAATGTGTAAAGCTAAGCTGTTATTTAAGAGAGGTTAAATAACAAAGAGCAAAATATTAACCAAGTAATAACTTCACTCAGGCAATAAGGAGCCTGCCATTCTTCACTCTGGTCCTTTTAAAAGTTGCTATTTGATGGTTCAGCAGTAAAAACAATGTTAGTTTTCAGGTTTTGTTGTTTAGCTTTGGGTTTTCAAGACTCATTTATACCCTTGTCTGCCATGAAAAAAAGAGAGTTATTCTTAACTTTTTTGTGATGTTCAGACAAGTGTCAAAGGGAAAATTCAGTGCACACACAAGTTGAGCAAGCACATGGGAATGTAAAGTTATTTTGTCACAACAAAGGTCAAAATTGCCTTGTTTGTGGGGCTGAGAAGAAAAAATTACAAATAGGCTTCTGGTAAAAGGAAGGTGAGTGAAGATCACAGCAGCTGGGGTAAAAAATGAATTTATTTTTAGTGTAAACTTTGTGCATGGATGTGGTCCTGACCTCTGAAATCTGCACTAGCGCCATTTGGGAAGCAGATTTTAACTCCATGAGTATCTTAGGATTTGGCAACATCTGTCAGTTTGAGCTCTGATGGGAAGTGTATTTATTGTTTTTTGTTCCTAGTTATTATTAATAGTATTTGTCTCACAAAGTTTCATTTTAGAAACTGTTCATTAGCTTTACTGAAAACTAAATATGCTATTTAGCTGGTGGGCTATGTATATATGCACACGTGTATATATCTCCACGTATAACTGGTTGTCAGCTGAAGTAGAATCTGCTCAGCTTTTGTACTGCTGCCTTCCAGTGCTGGAAGCAGTGGAACTGTGAGGAAAGCTGTCAGTTTGTTTGCAGCCCTGAGAGTTCCTGGGTGCACAACTTTGCCTTGGCATCTAGTCCAGAAATCTGCCAGGGAAATCATGGTGCAGCGGCAGCCGTGGAGGGAAGCCTGCGGTAACTGTGGTGCCCACCCTGGGGGGAGAGATGATACTAAATAAAGAAAAAACAGGACAGTGAAGTCCCCTTGAAATGCCACCCCCCCAGCCTTATATGCAGGTACGGGAACAAATTGCATGGAGAGGGTGAGCTCTGGGAGCTTCTAGCCCCATCCATAACTGATTGCAATCACTTAAATGGAGCAACAAGAGAAGATAACACAGTACAGCTCTGTTACGCTCTTAATTTTTTTTCTCCTTGCACGCTCGGGGGTTACACAGATTAGTCTAGTATCACTTACAAGCCCTCAGAGGACAGGCAGCTGATAGGAATGAAGCCCATCAGTTCGATTTACCTGTCTGGAGGTACCCACTGCCAACCAAAGGCTCCTGCTGAGATTGCGATCACGAGCCACCCGTGCAGCAGCGCGTTTCCCCTCTTGCACTTGTCTGTTGAGACAGGCTCTGAAGACAGCGCTTTGAGAAGCCAAAGTGATGGATGCCCGTGCCTTATCAAATAATCCTGATTTAGTTATTTCTCTAATGAAATATCATACGGAGCAATAAAACCTAGGCTCTGAGCTATAATGGCATAGTTGAATTACAAATCACTTCTGAGGATTAATAGTTTCAAATTAAAGACAAACAAGTAAACCTCAAAGTAAAGCTAAAGCTCTCCAGAGGCAATCACAGTGTGTTCAGTAACAAAGGTACGCGTCTGTACCCAGTAAATGCTGTTGCTTCATCATTTGCACAGGGCACATTTAGTCTGTGGCATTTAGGCTGTTACAAGGATTGAATAACAGACACTTGCTTAGAAAAGAAGGAGCATATGTTTCCAGAGATAAAGATAAAGTGACTCTGCTTATGCAATGTATTTGTTGCTTAATTGAAACTTTGGGGTTCTGTTTTCAAAGTAGGGTTTCAGCCTGGAACATCATATGCTCAACCACAGTTTATCTGACCTGGCCAGCCCAGACAAACTGGCTGTTCTAAACTTTTCAGAAACTGTGTTTTCAAAGGATTTCTGGCATGCTTCACCAGGAGAAGTCCTCCTAACTGTGTTGTTATCAACTCCAAGTGTTCCCCTTTTCAAAGCATGAAAAGGTATGGGCAGTTTGAAACTATAAGTGAAGGCTAAGTTATAGATATTTTTTTTTCCCTTTTGTTTTCCTCCCCAGAAGAGCCGTATTTCATTTTGGGTTTGAATTCATCCCTAACAAGCAGTATTAATATTACTGCAGGTTTATTCAAAAGTATTTTATATTTTGCATTATCATAGTCTAAGGATTTAAGCCCAATTCTGGAAGCTTTGGTACATTTTTCTGATGAATAGGCCATCTAAATTCACTTTTATTCAGACAGAAGTCAGACTGTACATAAAAAAATGAGTACTGTTGAAAAAAGCAGAGGAATGTGAGATCTGTCTCATACCCACTTCAGGTTTGAAATCCTGGCTTTGATGAAGTCGGTGGTAAAACGTTCACTGAATTCACTGAAATCAGGATTTTACAAGCTTCCTCAGCCTGGGCCCATGTTTATAAAAGGAAAGTTTTCCTCTGCTAATGATTTGGGGAGAAATCTGAATTCAAGCACACACCAAGAATGATGTTAGGGGAGCTGCTGCACCAGCTCATGCCTGAAAAAACTTCTTAAAATAACCACTGTATTTTTCTGCTAAAAATTCTGGTTGGGGGGTCAGCTTAGCCTCTAAGAAAAAGGAAAACAAAAATCACTTGGTAGAGATTTCCTGAGTTTCTCCTGACAAGACACTGTATTTGTGTCTCTTGGACAGACAGCAAAGCATTATTCATTCTAATTATTTCTGCTTTTTCGCCACTTGCTATATAAGCATCTTTAATGAAGATGAAAGAAAATAAACTGGTTCATACAAGAGCTACTGGATCCATCCTAGAGCTTTCTCTGGCAAAGCAGCCAGAAAACTGGCAGAAGGAGCTCCGTGAGGATTTTATGTAAATTCTGGCAATCCCTGGCTGCTAAATTTCCCCTTGTGGAGGTGCTATTTAAAGCAGCTTGGGAACAGAGGGCTCCTTCCAGCCTGCTGGTGCTCTGCCAGGCCCAGCTCAGCTGAATCAGTGGTTCTGGCACTCTGTTTAAACAACTGTAAGCAGATTAGCTGGGGATGTTTTAATGGGAAGCTCTTTCCCTTTTACTAGAGAAAGGAAACTCGGCTTCCTGTGGCGTTGAGGGATTGAGGTCTGGAGTTCCCCTTTCCTGTTTCCCTATCCACCTCATTTGATCCAGCACACAAGGCTTCAGTGCTATTTTGTAAATTCTCTATTAACATGTAATCAAAAGAAGAAAATAAGAGCTAGGGGAATTTAGTTGAATTATTGTAAGCACTAGAGGCTTCCTCAGAAGTGTTAAAAACATGCAAAAAATATTTTAACTTTATCTGCAATAATGTGGCACGTACTTTCATTGCCATCCTTTTAGTATAATGGCATTAGCTGAGGTAATATTTGAAATATTTATGATTAAGAGGTTCCCTGAATATGTTGCATTTATGTAATAAAGAGCTCTGTTTGACATGGATTAATGCTCATGTAAATATTGTATATTGAATGTTTTTGTAAATATTTCTTTGCTCATTCTACATGCTGTTTTATGCAATTTTTAATGGAACCATCAAAAATGTTTACAAATCTGCTTCTGAAATGGCAGGTTTTGATGTCTTAATTTTCCCATGAAGTATGGTTGGCCTTCATTAGAATTCAGGATTTTAAGACTCTTGGTTATAATCCCTCTGTAATTTACATGGAGCTTAAAGCTAATAAACAAAATCTTTACTATATGGTCTCTCTGAGAACACTGGGGTTTTTTTGTCTGTTTTTTTTTTGGGGTTTTTTAATCTGGATATTTCCGCTCTGTGCAAGGGATGTGCTGTGGTAGAACTGCATAATGAAAAGTCAATTTGATTATGTACTGCAGATGTGCAGAACAGTTTGAAAGAAATTGTAGAAGAAATAATAAAGATTTCATAGACTAGTACTGCCTGGAGCTGAAGTTTTGCTTCTAACTTTCACGGAGGTGATTTGTTTTTGGAATAGTGATCGCTGCAAGGTTACAAAATAGAAGTGAGGTAGACTTTCACCTCTGGCTCAACAGCTGAAGTGAGTCCAAACCTACAGGGGCAGTAATTGTCATCTAAAGAGACAGAGTTCGATGTACAGGGATTAGTTGCTTTTGGACAAGACTTTCACAAAAATAAACCAGACAAAAAAAAACGAAACAAAACAAAACAAAAAAAAAACCCTAACTATGCACCTACTATTACCAATGATTGACACCTTTGTCACCTTTATTGTATTATAGGGATGAACTGAATTCTTCAGTCCCTGAGCTCTGGACTTGCCACTTTTACTGGCATTCAGTCTAATGAAAGGAAAAAAACCAACAAACCATCACGTGGGTTTCTCAGCTAAATAACATTCTGGCTGGCAAACTGTTAAATGTATCAGTTACACTAGGGCTTGGTCCTGAAAATTGTTAATAATTTTTGTGGAGTATTGAGTACCTCAGGTCATAATTACTTCATTAGTAGTTTGGTGTATCTGGCACTTCAGAAGATTAAAGGCGAGCTGGGTTATCTCCTTGTTTCAAGCATGAAGCATGAAAGGTAGAAGCATGAATTAACCTCCCGGTATATCCAACCTTTCAAGCTGATAAATGAGATTTTACCTAGATAACTTTCATTAATACTGGACCAGGAGATTTTATTATAATGTGACTTATTGCAGAACTACAGGTACAACAAGTACATTACGAACCATGAAGACTGTCTGATCCTGCTCAAGGATTGCAAAGACAGGGTGACCCAGAAATTCAAAGGCCACAAAGGACTAGCAAATCATCCATCTTTACCTTACCTCTAGTACTGTTTGTAAAAAATTGATAGAATTATATTTTAAAGAAAGATTATCATAACGCACTTCGTGTTCTTGGGCAGGTGAGTGTGCCAGAGAATGTGACAAAGTGGAGAAGGGGTGAACTGATTTCTTGCTGACTTGATTTTTATTTTTTTTCTTTTTTAACTTCTTCCAAAATAATCCTGGAAAAGGGTTGTTCCAGGATAGCCAAAAAAGTTTATTCTACATGAAAAATTTGTTAATGTGTTACTTGCCTCGGAAAAAAAGATTAATTCAAAGAAAAGCACCTGTGATTTTGAAATGAAAAATCAAAACACTTCAGTTAGTTAGAAGTCAAAATGAAACATTCCTCTGAAAATTCATTTTCCTGTCAAAATGATTTGCTGTATTCAAACGAGTGATTTTGATTGCTCTAAGCTTGTGTTTTCTAAATATTTATTATTATTATTATCATTTTCAATGATTAGTCAGCCCATCATTTCCTCCAACAAAATACTTCAGAACTGAGAATTGCCTTCAAGGATGCTTTTAAGTATATACGTGACCTCTAGATTAAATTTGAGCTACCTAAATCTTTGTCAGCAAAGTTAAAAGATCTCCACTCTCAAATTTGTTTCCATGAGTTTGTGCATATCTGTTATCGTGTCACATCTTGTCTTGTCTTTCTCCTAATTTCAGCTCCTAATAATATAAATGATGTAACTATTTAATTTCTTGATGAGTTCTGTGACCTTCTTTGAACTTTTTCTAGCATTCATTCTCTTTTCAGTCGTGGACATCAGTACAGGATCAAGTATTTCAGCTTTTGAAAATACCAATATTTACAAATAGAAGTACTATCAACGTTGTTTTTCTTTTACTTGACATTCCCCTTGTCTATAAAAATCAAGATTTTAAAATGCACCATCACCCATGAACTTTGACTATTAGACTTTTTATCTTTTTATCTCTTCACAGGGATGAAACATGAGCCAAAGCAGGGTGTGCAGGGTCCCCCCCCCCAACTTCACCAATGTGGGTAGGAAGGGGGGGAGAGTTTCAGGTGTGGGCCCTGGTGTTGCCCAGGGGTAGATCTGCCTCATGGGCACAAAGTAGCTCCCCTACCCCCCTACTAAAGAAAAAGTAAGAACCAGGCAGTCCATAAGAAATAAGAAACTGGTACCATAAGAAATGAATAGCTGCAGGCAATATTCTGATAGGGTTTTTCATATTGATGAGTACAAGGCAAAAGTCCCCCTTTGGGTTTTCATGGGTCTATGCACGGAATAACGTATTCCTCAAGAAGAGTAGGAGTTTTAAAGTATCTTCCCTGAATTTTCTGTTCAGCTTCATGAACTTCACCTTTCAAGCTCATTATATCTTAACATATTACACCGGCCACACACCTAACTTGCTCTGAATTTTTCCAATTGTTTTCTTGCATGTGGCTTAACAGTGACTAGATAAAGCTGAACTTCCCTCAATGAGTCTTTAATTATAACCAGTGGGGTTTCTTTCTTTATAGCTGCTTCTGTTTCCTTAATAGGTGGCATTATTAAATTACATTTTATTCCTTTTTTTCAATTATAAATAAGTGTTCCTAAGAAACAGGTTAACTAGCAAATGAGGACATTAATATTTGCTGTGATCATGCATGAAAGCAACCTTTTTCACAAACAGAATTTTGAAAAGGATCATGTAATAACTTGTTTTCTTAATTAATATAAACTTGAGCTAGTTCATTCCTTCTCTTATGAGGAAAGAAAATGACTTAAACAGTAGTTTTCTCACTGAAGAGGTTAGCTATCAGAGTTAACACAGTTCTACAGATGACTTTATTTTTTTTAAATGTATAAGAAGGCTGTCCATTTCAAACTTATGCATAACAAATGTTTTCCTTATTTAAAATCAAGAACAGAAAATACATGCCATTTTCTTCTTTTTCCTCTCCTAGCACTATTTTTGGTGGAAGCTAAACGCTAATTATTTTATTTTGTATGTCTTTGTATCAGTGTATTATACAGACAAAGTAAGCAAACATAGAAAGGAGACATTTCAGCAGGAAAATTAACATTTTTAAATGAGGTTTTATACACTGAAATAAGAGACCTTATTTATAGCTGACCGGAGTAGTTTGGGGTGAGGGGAAACTGGGGATGGGAGTTAATGTATGAATTCTAGAAACCCCACAGAAAATGCCAACCCTCACTGATGTGAGGCATGCAGTCAAATAAGGGAAATAATACTCGTCTTCCTTTCTCTGACGGCTAATTGGTGACTCACAAACACACAACAAAATATCATGTTCAGATTGTCTGTATGACATGATGATTTCAATAGTTCATTTGATTCCTGCACTTTAGGGGGGTTTGGGTCATTTTATCTGCTTGGAGAAAGGATGGGGGACCATGATCTCCCTCCCTGACCTAAGAAACAAAAGGCAATGAGATTGTCACTGTGGGGTCATTTAAGAACATGCCGAACCAACACTCACTGCGGTTGTCAGTGGTGGCTGATGGCAGATACAAGATCTTATCAGACAAGCCAGTTACGCAGATGTAGATGTGACAAAACCCTGTAAATTAGCTGGCACTTCTTACCACTCCAAGAGAAGAGAGAAGATTAAAAAAAAAAAAAAAAGTCTCTGTAGGGAAAGCATTAGGGAGATTTTCCTTGTGAAAAGGAAAGGGTTTTATAACCATGGACCCCTTGGCCCCTTGTATTTCTCTTTGGCATTTCTCCCACCTCAGCCAGGGGCTATTGCCTGTAAAACTGTGACCCTCGTGAGTTTTATGCTCTGCACCTCGTCCTGTGAAACACACTGGATTGTCCCAAATAACGTTTTAGACAAAGGTAACTTAGCATGAAGGTAAAAGAAAGGAAGAACAGACAGACTAGACTTTGTCTTATGCAAAACTTCTGAGAACCAGGAAAAGCCAGGAACAACCAGCTGCCGACCAACCAACTTCTCTGTAGCTCCTGTTCCCCCTGCTTCCCCATGGCCAGCCAAAGACCCACCTGTCCTGTGGAGTCTCACCTTGGACTCATGTGTCTGATGTCCCTCCTGCTGCGATGCCACCTCTGTTTCTTGAAACTAGAAAGCCAAGATAGATCTAAGGGCCAGATTCTTGGTTCTGAATCTGGGGAGTTTCTTTAACTGAGGTAATTATTTTCTGCTCTCCCCCCTCGGCCAGTGACAGTTGATACAGAGGCAACATTGGTGTAAGGAAAATTATGCAACAGATCCATAGTATATGTACATATAGATAAATTATATGTATGTGTGACACTTCTCATGAGAATTAGACTTGTATTTTTCATGCAAATTTTCCCTTTTTGTGACATGCATCATCCCAAAACATATTACTTGTTGACCAGACCCAGGGAACTATGACACGACAGTTTGCTAATTGCAGCCATGGTCTTGAGGCACTGAACACCATCCGTTCCTGTGCAGGTAAGCAGAAGACGCAGTATTGAGCACCTCCCCAGATCAGCCTCCTTGACCCTGCAATGAATAATTGATGCAAGCTCCAATAATACTGCGATTTCACCAAATCCCTGAGTGTTGGCAGCCTACGAGATGCTGTCTGCATTCTTTGAGGGGATAGGTATAGCAAGAAGTTAATCACATCATATTTCATTGTCAGAAAATATTTTAGAGAGGCCCTTTCATAAGTAGAGTGTCAGTTAAAAGCAGATTACCAAACCATGAATTTTAAACAGTGAAACAGAAGAACAGCATAAGGGTCAAGCTGTGGGTTTTTTCCCACCCCCCAAACCATGAAATTAAGAGTCTTATTCCAATTAGTTTAGAAAATGGCTGTCTCTGAGCAAAAGAAATGTGGAATATCCATGAAGCTTGTCAAGTTGTTTTGCGTATTCTGACTGCAACTTCACAACCATTTTTATCAAATATTTTCCCCCACAATGCTGTGCGGTTTTGCCCTAAAGTGCATAAATAGCACATGTGTCATGTCATATGCTATATAACATGTATGAGTATGAGTGTCTTGCCTATTTAGCTACTGAGGGCTTTTACTTTTTTATATACGGATTCCAGATTAAATTATGCACAAAGATGATTTTGTGGGGGGAAAAAGAAAAAAATTATTATTTTTTTTTAGTGGTGAATTGGAAATATGATATTATGTATAATTTATCTCTCTTTCAAATAAACTAAACATATTTCAAGATATAAAAGCTTTACTGATAGCTCTTGCTAAAAGCTGAAAATAATTTCAATTCATCATTCCTCATCTGCCTTAAAATGAGTTTTCTGTTGCATTAATGGTAGCCAAAAGGGTTTTGTTGAAAATAGGGGAGAGAAGTAGTTCAGCTTTCCCTGCTCAGGCAGAATGTTGACTAATAGAAAACATTTAACAGCAAAAACAACAAAAGAATGTGAAGTAAAATTTTAAGCTTTTATGACAGATTTAATGTTGGAGTAATGGGACACTTACACTGATGTTGCTCTTCTTATTCAGGTTGGACCAGTTACACCTAGAGTTTCTTCTATAATAATAAAACATAAGACCAAATTTTGTGCTTTTAGTTTTTTCCTTTTTTAACAAATAGCAGAACCACCAAAGCAATAATCAATACTAGAGAAGAATTTGCTACTGTAACCTATCCTAATGCACAATGTTAGGCATGTATCTTAAATGTGTATAAAATCATGCTAATATAATAGCTTGTATTCATCTTCCTCTTGAAGGATTGATTTAAATTAATGTCCCACAATTATTTTTCTTCTTTATGAATTCATATTCAACTACTTTTGAGTTCAGGCTGCAATCTTCATTTTTTTACTTGAAAAAAGAACCATAGTGATGAAGGAGCCACTTTGAACTATGGAAACCTGAAGTTTCCTGGTTTTGCAGAAAAGTAAAGCTCCTGGGGTAGAAAATATGCTTAAAAGAAAAAAAAAAAAAGAGAGAGAGAGACTGTGAACTGGTAGAAATTGAACGCAAAAAACCCAATTAATTTAATTTCTTTTTTTAATGAGGTTTTTTTTGGACTTTTTTTTTTTGGTACTTAGAGTCTGGAATCATCCCAACCTGGAAACAGCGAGAGTTAAAAGAAAATAGAGTTAAATAAGAGAGAACTGTGAGTATTTTATACCAACACTAGTGTATAATTTTATTTTTTTTAAACAAACGAGCAAAACTATCAGGTGAGGTGATTCACTGTTATTTGATTGGTGGTAATTTTATTATCATCCATATACCCTTAATCAGCATTCTTCCCTGCACACCTCAATAGCCTTCTGCACATACCAGGAAAGCTGACTGTCTGTGTCGAGATCATCTGTGTAGTTTTAAGAAGAACATTTTGCCCTCAGGCTCTTAACAGTGCATTGATTATACAAAGCGGCTTTCCTTGGCAACCCTCTGCACATGCTTTGTTTCATGCTGTAATTAGGAAGCGCTCGCCTTTTACCAACAGAGTAGAAAAAGAGATATTACCTCTCCCTTATCCATCCCAAACTCCAAAGGAGAGACATAGCTCTCTGAGTGCTTGGAGTTATGGAAGTTCGATTTCCTGTGGGTTTGTGCTTCATGGTTCAACTCTCTGGGGTGTGGTAAGAGTTGAGCTCTGAGGGAAACCTTCTTTCTGTGGCAGCACTGAGAGAGGGAACCTCTCATTTTCTAACCTGCCCTTTGGAACTAGCGTGACCATAATAACTTTGAGGATGCTCAGAGATATTTGGTTGTAACTAACTTGGTTGTAATTAGCCAAGAGATTATAAAGGGAAGGGGATAGAAGGAAGATCTAGGGATGTAGTTAGTACTTACTAATTGTGTTTAGGGACCTGAGCTAAAAATAGAACATGTCCATTTGAATCTTTCCATGATTATGTTAGCTTTGCTCACCGCAATGTAGGCTTCGTTAACTCTCTATAGATTCAGCAAAAAAAATCTCCAGGCGAGAAAGGAGCCTAAGCACATGCTTAAAGTTAAGTTTCTGCTTAAAGTGATTTTCTGAATCTAGGATTTATGGTGGTGAATAAGGAATCACTGAAAAATTGTGAATGAGTTGCTCTTTTGGATTTCTTTCTACCATATTTTACACTTCATTTTGATTGAGATTTATTTCTTTGATTTTCTCCTAATTTTGAAGATCCAGGCTTCCATTTTGAATAAAGCAGTAGTTCTCTGAATAAACTCCATTAGCACAATAATTTTATATGTTTATATATATATATTTTAGGAAAAATATATTCTAATATGATTAATTTTTCATTCATGTTAAAGCTCTAAAACTGTCGTCATAGAATCTACAGATCAGGTGTATTTCATTCTTTATTGAACAATTTAAGGAGAAATGCATTAATATTATTCAGAAAGCAATCATAGGCATGTTTTATAGCTCTTTTATACCGATATCAAATGAATTCCCTGACAAGTTAAACACGGTAGCCTTTAATCATAGGAAACTGCAAGGCACTTCAGCTGCATAAATTAGGGACAATTAACTAAAAAACAAAATGAGTTACACACATGCAGCTCATTATTTTTAATTTGAAATTTTATTTATGCTGGAGTCAGTTTCTATCTGATATGCCAGATGCCAGGTTAAAAAAAAAAAAAAAGAAGGAATAAAATATTGGCTCTGAAGCCAGGGTAGTGTTCTGCAGACAAGCAGGACTGGAGCAAGTACATGTTTTGATACTAGCATCAAAGATGAGCAATCCCATGTTTCCTTAAGTGGTTCACCCCCAGCATCTCTCGATGAAGGCAGAAGCATGCAGTTGCAAGCCAAGATGGGATGATTCTGGTGCATGTCATAAAATCCCTTTATCTTCCCCACCTCCTCTCACTTTGTGATCATCTGCTCTGATGGCTCCTCCATACCCTAGAGTACTTCTGGCTGGAAACTCTCTGGAGTCATCTTTCACTCACACATGAAAACCATAAAGATTCTTCTGGTTTACCAAGTCTGAGCCTTGCTATCTGAGCACTGACGTAGGGCAGACCAGAGCACAGCATCTGTTGTCAGGTGGGACCCACGGGGCCACATCTGGGGTGTCCCGGGTGTACTCCCGGAGAGAATTGCTGAGTGTGGCCACTTCCCAGCTCATCTCCCCACCAGTGCACTAATTGGTATCAGCCTGAAGACAATCTGGATCTTCTTCTGCAGTGATCCATGAAGTTTGCCATGTCTGAATGTCCTCTCTCTTTCTGCTGAGGCTGTGAGCTGCCAGCAAGAGCAAACGTCCAGTGCCAGTCTTGGCCCAAAGTGACCCTGCAGGGCAGTGGGGACCTAGCCCTTGAGTCTCTCTGCTGGCTGGACACCTTGTACCTCTTGTGGGACACCTCACCGGGATCTACAGAACTGAATTTTGGGGGGCAAACCTGCAGGGGCACTTATCTTATTAGACACTGCCTTGTATTTAGAAAGATGTTGAATTTAAAAACCTCTCTGGCCTGAAAAGCAGAGAATATGAAAACAGCATTTTATTACTTGGTAGAGCTAGGTCTGTCTGCCTTAGAAACCAGCCTCTCAGCAGCAACACCCAAGGTCATACACAAAAGCACGAGCATGCAGCCTTCTGAAGTGGGACACAGTAAATATCAATTGAAAGCAAATAGATAAAAAGCTTGACCAAAATTCTTCCTTTTCTCCAGCAAGCTTGTACTGTTTGCAGAAGAAACGCTGTGTAGGGGAACCTGCTTGAGCTGTCTCCATTAGTAGGCAAGCACCAAATATCTCCGTGATACCCCTGGGTGCTGGTGCAGCCTTGTTCATTCATCAGTTAACTGGTTCAGTCTAGATCTTTCTCAAACATTATTTGAGAATGCAACTGGGGAATCATTTGTGGTGATTCCAGAGAAAACGGCTGAGAAAACAAGAACAAGCAGCCAGGGAAAATAGCAAGGGGTGAGCACCTTGGCTCAGTTTGTCCTGCAAGGTCCACCAGCAGGATGGGAGGCGAGAGCAGGGCAGCTGAGGGCTGGCATCTGCAAGCATCTTTGGAAAAAGAGTCAGAGAGGATGAAACATCCCACTGGTTCTCAGTGAGACCATGATGACCTAATCAGTTATTTCTTGGTTTTGTTCCTGTGAATATATTTCTGTGGCTTATAGAAGGGATGTGTTGGGTAAAAGACCTTCAAATCTGTTCTGTGAATAAATTCCATGTCTGTAACACATGTTTATCAGGGACTAGTGTTTGCTTTAAAATATTTCTCTATTTGAACGTGGTGCCTGATAGGAAAATTGAGAGTGACTTAAAGCTGGCTAGA
>KZ506359.1:105503-144747 GCA_002844005.1 Limosa lapponica baueri | reverse complement strand
TGAGATTTGAAAGGCATTTCTTACTTCACATGCCTACCAAAAACTCCAAAGAACATTTCAATAAAGAACGCGTCACCAAGCTGCTGTTTCCAACTTTGCCATTACCTGAAAGTGTATCAATGCTTTCTTGTTTCACGGTCGGAGTTCAGTTACTTTGGCCCCACTCTGTTTCTAAAGTGTTCAGATCAAGCTAAATGGCTTCACATTGTTCAACATCTTTCTAATTTTCTACTGTAGAGGAACAGATAGAATATATGCCTTGCCAAGTGCGAGAAATGGTAGGATCAAGTGTTGAGTTTCAATCTCAAGTTTCAATCTGTTTCACATCTTGTCGTCTGATTTACAGTATCCTTGTATCTGTTGAAATAGGTGGTTAAGCAGCCGCTATTATAAGGCTTTATGCTGGCAATAATGCTAACAGTCCAAAATAATATAATTCTCTGAAAAAGAAGCTTGAAGCTATCTGTGAAATCAGACACAACAGAGACTCTTTGTCCTGGCACTCAGCGAAGTAAGGAGGTAGCAAGGAAATGTATGTATTAAATGATGCTTTTAAGGCACTAAGATGAGAGCATGTCTTTGTGTATTTTGATTATTTTGCATGCTATTAGGAGAGTGCCATAAAAGGAGAAAGTTTGATTCCCCTTGTTCATATAAAAGCTATTAAGATGCAGAATATTTTGTGAAGGCTAGCTCTGTGAGATGCGATGCTTGGATTTACAGAGAATCTCTTGATTTATCTTTTTCTGTCAATCCATTTTCTAATAAGGAAAGATTGTTGTGAGGGTTCTGGTGTATCACCTGCTGCCTTCATTAAGTGGATGTCTAAAATAAACATCTGATTCTTTACCTAATCAATAACCTAAATCACCAGCTTTCCTATTTTGGTTCTTTCATAGACCAGGACTAAAGGATTTAAATAAACCCCTCCATCTCCTGCTGCCCCAGGCACCTTTCCTGTCCCCTCCAGGTAAGTCATGCGTGTCACTGCCATGGTATCTGAGTCTACTGGTTTGCAGCATACCCAGAACTTCTGTAATTTCTTGGCTACAGTGGAGTTCACTGGAGGACTTTTGTAGCTCTTCCCCTATCTTTACACGTTGCCATACTCCTCCATTGGACTTTTTTTCCACACTGTCCTAGTTGAACCCCATGTGGACCCCAAAAAGCCTAAACAGTAGAGCCAGAAGTGAACCAGAACAGGAAATCTTTGTCATTAGACTGAAAATGGCTTCAAGGGATGCCTCTCAGAGCCATGTCGTATCTTAGACTGCTTACTTCTGTCATGTTTTTGCTATTCAAGGGCCCTGCCAAAGACTCACTTCAACCTGTATCGTTGAAATTTTCAGTGTTCATTTACATTTAAAGATCTCTATGTCTATGACAATTTTTACTATATAATAGGAAGAGAGAAAGTACACTTTTTGCCCTCATGAAGAGGGAGCTGTTTCAAGTTCAGGGATGCTAGTTTTGCCTTTACTCGTGCTTTCTTCTTCTCAGATAAGTATGTGGGGATAAGCGTATGTCTTATTTTGTTTATTACTTTAACCAAGTTAATTCTGTTCTTTGTTTATCCTTTTGTAAGTCTTTAATTTAGGCACATTTGGCAAGTGACTAAGGGTTTTGGCCCTCTGGAGTATCTCTGACTCTGAGACCTGCACATGGAATTCCCATTAATGTCAGCTAGAATTGCCCACACAGAGCAAGGCAGGGTCTCTGACCCTTCAGAGAGAGAGAGGCTTAGTTGATAAGAGGGAAAAAAAAAAAAAAAAAAAAAACCACAAAGTTACCTGCAGGAATGAGCAAGGAAATTAATCAAAAGGAAAACTAGATTGCTGCTAAAGGAAAGTATTTTACAAAAAATAAAAGTGAAACTACGGAATGAAAAATCCAGATCACAGTGATGCATAAAAAGGTGGGATCTAATTCAGACAGAAGATGAGACAAGATGGGAGTGAATTTTAATAAAGAAAAGCAGTTGCTATAGAAAGGACATTTAGCTGATCTCAAGAAACTATTTAAGGTTTTTAAATGAGTTCAATAGAAAGAAAAGTATCAAAGTCCTTAGAGTAGCGTGTAGACATTAATGAGTAATGACAGTTATTGCAAAGACTGTGAGCCATCTTCTTTTATATAAGTTACCAGAAGTTTTAGTAATGGTTTCAAGTTTTAGTAATGGTTTTAACAGGGAGATGAATGTACTGGGTCTTTTATCTTCAAGGAAAAAGGCAGACAGATTAGCAAGCTTGTTACTCTGTGTGAAATGGTAAGATCTCTCCTACAGGCATCTTGAATTACTGTTTTTCATACTTCATTAAATTGTCTTGCAAGGTTTGCATATTTTCTTTCAGGATTTTGCAAAACATTGTGAATCCGGGTAACACAGGCAGACCTAAAAAATCGTGGGAAATCATAGATTGTGATCATTATCTTACGTTGCAGTAGTCACTAAGGATTCTTTTTCTATCAGGCAGGTACCCGATCCACATGTTATTTTGTGGCATGTTCACTTAGAATCAATGTGAATCAGTGATGCAGAGCTAAGACAGGAGCTTCAGCAGGAGAGGTGTAAAGGAACCGTTTTTCAGTAACATAGGTAAGCACTGGCTTAATTCATCATCTTTGTCTCTTAGAACCATCTCAAACAATTCTTGCTACTAAAGAGCCAGTCTGCTACATCTTCCCCACTCAGACAGAAAATTACTTAATCCTGCATTTTAAAATACAAAGAAAATAAAGTAGATTTCCTTACATTAACTCTTAGCAGGTCTGTATATTGTGGTTGATCCCTGTATCTGTGTTTGTGGCCCAGATGCTACAGCTGAAGCTTCTTTATTTAGGATTTTCTGCAGGTATGACTTTGTATATTTACTGAAATATGTCAGGTTACAGTACTGGTAACATCACTATCTTATTACCTCAAAATGCTATATCTTCACTTACAGATTACTCTTATTTGAATATTTTTTTCATACATAAAAGATCATCACTTTGTAACTCATTGCACCTTTTCCACTTAGCACCCAACAGGGCCAAGAAGTAAGTTCGGTGTCGTGTGATTGGACTGTAATTATTCAAGTCCCCAGATGCTGAAGACATCGTTATGCAAAGGTAAGTCTTTTCTCTTTTTGTCTACTTTTGATAAGAGTCCACACTATCAAGATTTCAAACCACAGTTTGGAGACACCTCAGTATCATCTGTTGGTTGTTAACTATGTTGGATAAAAACTAAACTGCAGACCCTCTTTATATGCAGATGTACATGGGGCGGAAGACAATGTTTCTCTGTCCACTTCAGGTGGTCAGTCAGGGACCAGTGCAAAGGAAATGTTCGGTCTTAGCTTGAAGTGAACATCCATATTGGACTAGGGCTGGGAAGGACCTGCAGGCAGATACAGGCTGGCCAGCACTGCATGGCCTATGGGAGGAGGACTACAGGAGACACAAGCTGGGCAGTAGACTCTCCAGAAAAAAATCTCACTGGAAGACCCACAAGCCAGAGGCACAAATCGGTACTTTTCTGAGTTCAAAAACAGCAGTTCTGTGCTCCTCAACCAGCTTTCAATTGCCATGAATATGTGAATATGTACAACATACATTCAAATACAGATGGAAATTCATAGGTTTATACAACTTGTCCCCGTCTGGCCTTGAAGGAATTCACTGTCTCATCAGGCTAACAAGATATACTGGTCATAAGTTCAGGTCATTCCATGAGAAAGACAAGAATATGTTTGAAGAAATTTGTACTGGTGCATATTCAGTATTCAGGCTAGAAATTTGCATGGGGCCTCCTCACATCACTGTTGTGGTCCAAGCTTGTGCTTCATACTAATTAATATTTTATTGCACAATTAAAATGAAAAACAGTGGAGTCATCATCTCTACTGCTTTTCATTATACATATGCATCACTGACAATATACAATGTTGTTCTTTTCTTCATGAAAAAATATTATTTTTATTCATGGTAAATAACATTTCCGCTATGTATTATGGCAATTAAACCATATTACAGTCAATAAGCCATCCTCTTCCAGGCATATCTCACTTCAGAGGAAAATCACTTTAAAAATTCAAGTTCTGAAATATTCCTGGAAAGGGAAACTGTATACTTTTATTGCCAATTCAAATGGGTAAAAGTAGATCCCATCAATCTTTGATTTCCTTTAATAATTCATGAAATTTCGTGAATCAGCAGGTAATTGGTTCTTACAGACAAGCCTCTGAGCATTTTTTCTAGTATTCAAGAGTTCCATGGATTTATGCCTCTGCATATAACAGTTAGTGCCTTTAAACAGGGACATTAAAAAATTTCCACTTACATATAAATGACCTTTTAAACAGCACCTATGATTGATTTGCAGTAGGTAAAATAACATCCCCTTACTTCCTGGTATTTAATTTACCTGACAGAACCGTCTCTCCCAGGTTTTCTCAGGGGATTTTGAGCAAGCTATTCTCAGGATTATTGTGTATCAAATTACCATCATTTCTAATGAAATAGTAAATTAGAGGTGCTGAGTGGATAACTGTTAATTTGTCTATTCCTAGCTGACTTGAAAACTTGTCAGTCATTCTCATACCTGCATTTTGGGCTGAAAGTGGGGAGTGGAGAGGTGAGCGGAGAGAAAATAAATAAGATTTTTGTAAAATGTTGTAGAGATTTAGAATCCTAAAATACATTGACAATTAATGGATTAAAGTGCTTCTGAAAAGTAAAAATAGGTGCATGGAGATATATATCTCACTGGAAGTCTCAACAATCAAGCTCCTAAGTGTGTTTTGAAAAGTATCTAGTTCTTAAATCATTTGATAATTTCCCCCCAGTCTTTATTTTGGTCGGCTCACAGCTTGTACTGAAAACAGACTGGCTGCCTCTGAGGCAAGTATGGCAGGCAGTGCACTCCCCAGGGAGGACGGTGCCTCCCTGCTCTCCACCTCCTTTCCTTTCAGTCTAAAAACGTCTGTATCTTCAGCTGACCGATGGCACCCCGCATCTTAATCATCTTGTTGATTAGACATTTCAGGGTGAGATTATTCATCCACCCTTTGGAGTGTGTATTCTAGTGACTGTGCCTGCCCCACGGGGAGGATAAACCCATTCTGACGGGCAAATGCAGGAGGAATTGCAGCACTGAGGTCTGGTTTCCCACGAGTGCTCCTCCAGGCGGTTCTCCTCAGCACGTCTCATGCTGCTCACTCTGCAGTGAACGGCATCTCACTGCTGCCTCTATTGACTTGATTATCTCTTCACTACCTACTCTGACAAAATTTTGATGAATTTATCAGATTAGGATAGTTCTGTCAAATTCGATAGGGTAAAAATTTGGAGTAAGGGGTTTTTGGAATAAACATTTACATTTCAATGATTTTTAAAAACCCTCATGTCTTTACAAAAATAAAGGTAAAAATTGTTTTCTTTATTTTGGTTACAAAGTTGAAGAGACTAATATGTATTATAAAATAACCATAGTTAAGAAGCCAAAGCGATTTAATTGAACAACTTCAGGTCTTTATGTTTACCAGATATGTACTACTAAACCAGAGTAAAAAAACAGATTCCCTGGCTTAGTTTTGGTGATCTACCTTGTTCTTCCTCATTGAAGCAAAAGTGACAGTAGCAATTATAGACAAAAACAACAACGATGAAAAAAAAATAGGGGAAAAACCCCCAGCATACCATTAAGACCAAGAGGTATAAAATACCCTGGAGAAAACTTGAAATAAATGTAATTAAAATGACCTTTTCCCATTGAAAAATTATTTTTCAGTGAAGCACAACCCATTGAAGTAGTTCTATTATAGAAGAGTCTTCATGATAAATCCTGTCTTACAGGTTCATTGATTTAATCAGAAAGACCATCTTAATGAAAATGCTAATTCTTCATTTGGGTAAAGCAAGGCACAGAGGTCTTGCATAAAATTCCCAAGCCGGCAGGTACCACAACCCCTGAGTTCTGCATCGGACCTCACTCCCACAGCCAAGATCTACATGCCACAATAATACATGTCCTGTTCTTCTTCTCCTCACTTTTTAAGCAGAGATGTAGCTGGTCTAACAAAACTGAGGATGGAGATGCACTTCATGAGAACTAATCTTTGCACAAAGGCTGGGGTAGGAAAGAGTACCTGTATTTCATACCTAATATTCTTCACAGCCTTGACTCTAGAATTTATGTATTCACAACAGTGTCAAATACTATTACTAATGAAACCCAAGGCATGCTGCTAGAAAGGCACATATCACAGAGGGCATGACAGCGTAACTGAGGATACATTTTCAGTTTGGCGTACCTCAGAACTGAAATTCTCTTCGAGGAGAACAACTTGCAGTCACAAAATGTATTACCAGAAAATGAACTGGAGGCACAAATCAAAGCACCTGTACTAGTAACTATATGTATAGTATCTTCAATTAAACAACTTTCCTCTTGAATATTTGACCCCAGCTGTAGTTGCTAATCAGCATCAATCTCAACAACTGTGTCTAGGGCACATGCCTGCTTTCCTTGATGAGACACTGGCAACAGATGTATTCATTTGCAAATGAACTATTAGATTATACTTTCCTGTCTGTAGATGCATTTACTTCAGAAGAACTTAAAGTATGTGTAAACATGTGCACCATTGAGTAGGTCTATGCAGCACGAATTAATAAGGTTGCAGCTCATGGCGGGATGGATGATATGTGGTTGTGGGATTGTGGAGGGGAAGTCACTTCTGTGAAAATGGATTGATTTGAATACAGATTCACCCATGGGATAGGCACTTTCACCTGTACCAGTCAGAAAAATCTATAAAAAACATATTAATGATTAATTCATAATCACTTTAGATTTATAACGTACACCCAAACCAGTCACAGTCTTACCAATTCCCATCGCTGCCTCCAGACCCAAACTGAGAACCTGTAAATAGTTGCAGGCTCCTTCTGAAAAATTCAATATGAAATGAGATACTAACACAAACAGTTCTGGATCCAGATGCGTATAGATTTTTCTTCAGCAGAACTAAGCCAGCTTTGATCTTAGGAGGCTGTCTTCAGGATGCTGGTAGGGAATTTGGTTTTTATAGGACTAAGGTATTTTACTCAGCTTGGTATAATGCATCTAGTATCCAGTTCTGCAAACATAGAAGCATATGACTTTGAAATCAGTGGATGTACTCATACAAGTAAAATTGCTCTCTGATTGTACTGCTAGTAGGATTAGATTCCTAATTAATGAATGTGGTCTTGGTGTTTAGTAAATTAAGATAGAACAGAAGATTGCTGTTGATACTATTATGTCAGGGAGTTTTGCAATTAGTGTTCAAATTTTCATTTTAGTACTTCATTCAGCTCCTCCTTCCCATGCTAACAATTAAGTTCCCTAGCCACAAAACATCCATTACGTTGTGCATGTTGTCTGCAGCATTGATATACAGTCCCATCAGCTACTGTATAAGCTCTTATTTCACCTTCATTTACTAATATAGTCTTCACTATTGAATACTGATGAAGGCAAAGTAGAAAAACAGTCCTCATCAACATTTCACACATAGTGTAAACAAAACTGACGAAAACCGACTCATCCGTGCCCACTAAAAGATTAGTGTTCTACAACCATTCTTAATTACCTTTTAATCTTTTCTTTGAATTCCTTCCCAACCTGACTGTATCCCATGTTTTCCATCCTGCAATATAAACTCTTCCTTTTCTGCTGAGCAATCAGACACCTACTTCATCAGCAATGAACTTGTCAGTGAAAGTGAGATGACAAATCTGTGCCTTGCTCTGTACAAGAGAAGTCAAAGAGCTTCTCATGGCACAGAGCTGCTACACAGCCCTTACAAATTATTTATGCTTCTCATATCCCCACATTCTTTGCCAGCAGGACCTTGTTGTGGTGCCTTCACTACTCACAACGTGGTTATAAGCCCTGAAGATATTTGCCGAACTGTTACTTTATAGGTTCAGGAGTCCCCACACCTGTCCCACATGCATCTTCTCTTGCTTCTTTCTTCAACAGCTTCCTCACTGCCACAGGCATGAAATGATCTTTATCTCTGTGTAACAAATTATCTGAGATCCAGGACTGATTTCTTGCCAAAACCAGTGAGGAAATGCAGAGGAAAATTATTCTGAATTTGGTTGCCAGACATTCCCCTCTCTTTGTGACTGACATAAAAGTTGTACCCTGGTTTCCATGCTCTTTAGATGATCATGCTGATAGTAGACTGTCCTGTGCTGGGCTTCCTCTTCTTTTTGCATTCACAGAGAAGCTTAGAAGGGACTTGGTTTTATTCTAAGATGAAAGAAGACTTTTTTCTTCCTCTACAAAAAGGAAACGTTTTTCATTGCAGGGCCGAATATAGACATGATGTGAAGAAGGATGTCAGTGGGATGAGAAGTGCATCTTTCCATCATGTGGCTGAGGATATGAACGACAAAGAGCCGTGCTAATGGGATGGGGAAGTCCCGCACTTCTCACTTGCCCATTCAGTTCTAATTGTCCACTGCCAAACATCACAAGACATTGCCAGATTATTACAATGTCATGGTGAAAGTTCATCGTAGAAAGCACAAAACTGTCCAATCCTATTAACAGAGCTTTCAAAGTATAAAGGATTTCACCAAGTGAGAGGGAGCTAATGTGATGGAAATAGTAAATTATAGGCCTTCAATATCATGCTTGCATTTAACTGAAGTATATCAGAATTGCAAAAGATACCATTTGAAATATACTTAGCAATGCAGAGCAGAGATAGTATTAATAGCACTAAAGGAATACAAATGTATTTACCCAAATGCCACAAATCTTACTAGGCATGTATAGAATATGCTGGTTTTGCACAAGGATTGAAATTAATAGGCATGACCTTTTTCTGACTTGCCTTTCATCCTCATAAATTCAGCATGTTTGCAAAACAGACTCAGTGGGATTTGTTTGTGATTTCTTTTACATCAAACACAACAAAACTTACAATCTTTTTTTATTCCTAGTAGTCTTTTAAATAACAAATATTGTAACAAGCTGTATCCTCTCTGAGTCGTGGCAGTATTAGAAGGTTAGCATCTAGATTTATTTACAAGCAAGCCTCCATCCTTGGATGAGCTTTCTCAGCAGTCCCATCCTTGGATGAGCTTTCTCAGCAGTCGATCTGGACTTTATTCATAGACAATAGTGATGTTTAGAGCCAAAATAGGGAAAGGTTAGTCAGAATGAATAGATGTTATTAATTACACTGCATTCAGAATGCACATAGCAAGGGCTCCCTGTTAAGTGGTTGATTTTCAGCTTCCAGTATCCCTTGGTCAAACATATGCACAGGTATGATGATGAGAAATCCTGCATCCTGCCAGGCACTCATTTAATTCAAGATTTTCTATTCAACAGAGGCCAAGGATAATATTTCACAGAGAGATGCAACAGCTCCACAAAGGAAAATTATCTGTTCCTTTGGAAAGTATTCTCCTACCCTTGGCAACCAGCTACTAACTAATGTTCTTAATCTCAGTGATTTGCATCTTTTGTATTCTTTTCATATTTGAAGTTCAGGTTATCCATTTGTATACCTAGTCCCTTCAGGAATAGTGGTAATCTCCACCTGCATGTTGTGAGTATTACAGTTTGAGCAATAAGAATTGTGGAGCACATATTCCATTTCACGTGTTTTTAAGGTAAGCCTTTCCCTATCACTAAACACTGCTTGTCTTATAGTTTACGAAGGGGCAAATAGGCTAAGCTTCCCAGAATTTCTGAATATCTTGCATAGCTCATTAAGTGCCCAGGAAGTTTCCTAAGCATTTGATGTCTTTAGAAAAGAAATAACCAATGCTTCTTCTTCCACCTATGTCAGCAGAAATACTTCTGAAACCACATTTTCCTGGTTTTCTTCTTCTAGGCACTGATTTTCCATCAAGCAACAATGGGGATCCAGAATAAAATTGATCTCCTCCATATAAATGATATTAAAATACAAAGCTGCAGATTTCTTCAGAGCTTAGGATGTGGTACACTGAGTAAAGCCATCGTGAAAATACTTCCAACAGGGCACCAGCAGCTTGGAGCTGCGTGATGCTGCTCTGTTCTTCTATCTCTCACACTGGGTAGCGCCCAGAGTGAGACCGTGCATAGAAGAAGGTGTGGATGAGAGTGGCATCACTAGACCCTTGAGGGAGTCATTGAGGAAGAACTCAGTTTTAAAACCCACCAGAAGATCCTTGCTTCAGGGTTAACTTAATTTTCTGATAAAGAAGTTGTGACCTTTTCAAATATTCAGAATTACGGTTTTGGTCTCACAGGTCTCTGCTATTTGCAATGGCATAAAGCACTATCTAAGGATTCTGTTGTACCAGAGTATTAATAGATTTCGGAGGTGTAACTTGGAGGTCTATGAAATACTTCAGAGGAACAAACATCCTTAAAAACATCTTGTAGAAAACCAAACCTTACACATTTAAGAATGTCCAAGGCATGCAGCTTCATTAGAGGTTAGGTTTCCTTTTTAAAGTATAGTTTTGTCAGATTGTAGCAAAACATACACCAAATAGCATAATGGGGGAAAAGGGGAAATAAATTGTACCACTAAGCAGATTTAAGTTAATATTGGAGCTTTGAATACAGAAATAATTGTGAAAATCCTCCAGTGACTTCAGCAGTAAACGAATCAGAACTTTGACAAGGCACCAGTGGCCAGAGGATCATTGTCCTGACTTGTTATCCATAATGAGTTTATGAAAGACTAAAAGAAAAGTTAAAAAGTTTGCCAGACCAAGTGTGAACTTTTAACTTGGTAAAAAAATCCCAAATGGACTTTTATTAATTGCCTGATTTTCAAGTCAGAGTGTTGTACCATTTTTTGTATCAATTACTGTGAGCTGTAGCCTCTAATTGCCTAACTACCTTATTTTGAATATTTCTTGCAACTGCTTTGTCCCATGAGACTTCTGCGAGGAAGCAGAGAGGCCATGAAAATAGGTTAATAAGAGGTCGCATGAACCTTTCAGCACTTCATGAAAGCCTGACAAAACTTTTGGCCCAGGGAGAGCTTGCTGTTGAGATGGTGATGCTAAATTGCAATAAAAGACAGCAAAAATACAAGATTTCTGAGGTTTTTAAAGCAGATCCAAAGGTATTGATGAATTATATGGGTGTCAGCCGCATATGCTGAGATTTTTATTTCTCCCTGGTTTACTCATTTTCTAAACCTGTGGCAAACTACAAAATTGCATCTTATGTTAGAATAGCATTATGAAGATTGCCAAAAATAATTTTGCTAAAGTTAGGAAATGCCAGCTTAAAAATGCCAATACAATCTCAGTTTGGTCTTTCTCCCTCTTGCAGAAAAATACTGCAACTAATTATATGACTGTGTGCTACTTTTTTCACAAGGTGTTTGCCTTTTTCATTATCTGGATTGAAATGATGTTCAACCCTATGTAGCATTTAGGCTTTGCAGCAAAGAACTCTGTGTTCCATAGGAACTGTTGTTACACTTGCACTGAAGTTCTCAAGTGCAACATGAAGCAAGAAAGGTGTGGTAGAAGGGAAAAAAAAAGTTTCAGGTTTAGTCCAGTTCAGTTGGACTGGTGTCTGGATGTGCCTGTGCTCCTGTCCCAGGCTCCCTGTGCGTAGGCAGCTCATTGCTAATTGTGTTCTTCAGTCTCAGTTCCTAAGCTGATTTTCTGGACCCTGACTTGCAGAAGCGCTGCTATTTCACTCCCGTTATGGAAGTCAAAGTGATCACTGAAGTAAGGACAATACCACGCCTCATGGGCACAAGCAAGACTATTTGTTTGCAACTTAACTTTGTCCCATTTGGGTTTTGCTATATGGATGCTGTTCTGCCAACATAGCTTGTATGGGTATTACATATGCTGAAATTCGGTACACGGGCATTAAAACTACTATTCCTCTTTTCAAGCTCTTCTTGGGGAGGGGGCAAAGGTTGGTTGGTTTGTTTGTTTTTAAAAAGAAGGTAAATATTGATGGTTTGCAGCTTCTGTTTTCCCATATCTACCTTTCTTTTGTAAAGAGCTAGATTTTCACTTGCAAAAGAGCTGCAGGGTGTTAAGAATTCAGTCTCCCTCAGTTGTTCGCTACAGTCTTCCCTGATGAAAAGCAGCACCAGATGGGTAAGCATCCCTGAATTGTTGCAACATAAAGGAATATGGATTTGATCAAACTCCCTGCTGCAAATGTCTGGCTTAACCTCTCACTGAAAGCCTTTTTCACCTGAAAGTTTTAACCCATGTAGGACAATTGCCAACCGAGCTCATCCAAAACCGTGCTCTGAGGATGGGTAACACACGCTGCTTGAGCTGCAGCCGAGAGCAGTTACGTGCCAAACAGCTGGTCCCCCAGCTGTAAGTGATTCTCGAGCTCCATAAATTTGTACCTGGGACAAATCACGGATCAACAAGAGATTTTTCTTCAGTCTATCCTGAAAGAAGAATCTAATCTTTAATTCCAAACTTGCATGTGCCATTTCAGGTCCACAAATTGCATGTGCGTTTTTCCTATTCAGCTATTTTCTGAAACTGGACCTCTTGCGTTAGCTACACATAATCCACTGCACTTAACGAAAAGAGAGTTAGCGAGTTTCTTTAAATTGCTCCTGGAAATGGACTGCCACAGTGAACGACAATTGTTTTATCACAGAAAACATCAAATTCTGATCACTCAGAATGTTCTGATTTCTACTTGATTTGTTTTCCTTTGAGAAGAAGAGAGGTTTTAGAATAAACGCTTCTATCAGTGAGAGAAAATTCTGATCATAAACCTATTCAGCAGAAATGGAGAACAAAGACTGCAAGAACAATTTATTACAAAGAGATCATGCCTAAGGATTCAGTGGGTTTCTAGTTCCTTTCCTGTTAGCAATAAAAGCCACATAACACAGTTGACAATCTTCGTGAACTGATCTAATTACAGTCCTTCAGTCATGCTTTCCTCACTACTTATGTAGTGTGAGACACTCAGAGACAGAACAAAAAATGGAAAACATTTAAATAAGTGCAGATATCCATGCTGATCATTACATGACATCTGATAAGTATCTGCTATTTAAATAAAGAGTAAATCAAGTATTGGATTTTAGTTAATGGAGTTAGGCTGCTTCTCAGTTATTTCAAGAAAAATGAATACAGCAGCTGCAAAGTAGTTCTTCCTCTGGAAATTATGTAGTGGAATGGATTTATTTTTACATGATGCAGCTCACAGATTGAGGTGTAGGAAAGAAAGTTTCTACAATACCGTATCTCCTTCTTTCTTTTTCTTTTCTCTTCTTAGCTGTAAGCGGTGCCAGCTACCTTTTCCATACTTAAGTATTACTTCTGAATTGTGTGTCTAAGTGTTTATCAAGTTGGGAAAATTTAAACAAGTTTTGCAGTATGTTATCAGAACACTTCTCCAGCATTGCCTAGAGCAGATATTAAAAACAAAAAGTCAAACTCATTTCCACTTTACTTCTAACATCGATGAAGGTTGCACATGTGTGAGTTTTATTGGACTGTAGTTGTAATGCAGCAGAGAGTTTTCTAGGAATTAGTTCTGTTTTGTTGTTTGTATTGCTTACCTTTTTTTTTTGTATATAGGGAAAAACCTGCTTAATCTTACATCCACATAGAGATCATTTCTTCCAAGTTAACACTTAAATCTGTACCAGGAGAATCAACAGATGCATCTTAATTATAACTAGGTATGCACAGCACTGGGGTTCTTTTATTGTTACTCATTTAATATTCTGTTTATATTATTATTATTAATTTTACCAGGTTTCATTTTACTGTGTTTTAAAGGTTTTATTTCTCCTTCTGTTACAATGTGTCTAATATATGTACAACATACTGTTTAATAATTGTTTTGGATAATTTGCACTGGTTGTGAAATAGCTCATGTCAGCAATTCTAGGCAGTTTGTTATATGAATTCGTATCAGTCTAACACAGTAAGATGGGAAAGAAAGGGAGAATGCTATAGCATGAACTGGCATTCTTCTTGCATGAAATTTACTGTGTTGCTGCTGGAAACTCCAGCGCTGGTTTGTTTTTATATTAAAGCTGAACTTTCATTTCTAACATTGCAATAAATTATTTCCAAGCATCATGGTACGTGTAAGAAATAGTCAAATTAGATTAGCTTGTCTTCTAGGTCTTAATCTCATCTTTCCAATACTACACAGTTCATTGCGATCATAGGCAATTGTTGAAAATGTTGGTAGAGAAGTGACATTTTTGATAATTTGCAGCAATTCAGATCATCTGAACATCTGAATTTTAAAAGCAGAATAGGAAATAATCTCTAAGTAGGTTAGATCAGAAAGCAACTACGAGATTTGCTCCATTACATTTATTGAGGAAGTCAAGTGAGAGCAGCAGTAGCACTTTAGCTCAGTTAGGTGGTAAAAAACATTGGAGGTAAATATATTTACCATCAGCTGCATATGATGACAGAGCTGGGTGATAAAAGCCATGTTTGACTGATATGTATTTTTAGCAAATAAGCTTCCTAGCAGTTCCTGAGATGGATTTCTCTGCTCTGTAGTTCGCTTCATCCTGGTCCGTAGCAAGGATGTAATTCGCTTCATCCTTGCCTTTCAGCAAAGCTGAAAACGCTGGGATTTATCCCTGCATCCAGATGAGTTTCGCCCTCACATTTTTTCCTTAATGGTCTCTGTCCCTCTTTTGGAGGGGTTTTTAATGTTAAGATGTTCCTTCCCACACCTCAGGTACTTATTAAATATGTCTAATAAAATGTCACGGTGGCCCACTCCGCTGTTATATGGGCCTGATCCAGTACAGACTCTACCTACTCGTGTAGCTTGAGACGTGAGTATCCCCATTGAGTTTAATGGAACCACTCAAATGCTTGAATTTATCTACATAAGTGCTATGCTGGCTCCGTGCCAGGAAAAGCTACTAATGTACTAGCAAACAGAGGAAAACATACGTTGTTGCTGTTTTCTGGAAATCCTGTTGTTTTGTGAAGTGGAGGCCTTCTAGTTTAAGGAGGGTCATCTTATGTTTCATGCTGTTTCTCTAGGTCAGTAAGTTGCATTTGGATCTCCGTGATGACAGGGCAGCAGCACTGAAAGTGCCTCTTCAGTGCTGCAAGAACCAACGCACAAGGACGGGAATGTTTATTCGCCATGACCCGGTGCGTATCCATGCCTCTGGCATTTTTGTTTTGATGTAATGAAATTGTGTTAATGGATTTCTGTTAAACAGATGGCTAAAATCCTTACTGATAGTTTGGAAAGAGGGAAAAAAGAGTTGAAACCTTTTAATGCAACCGCTCATTGACTTTCGAAGTTAAAAGTCAGTCAAGTCCTTGGAGGTGAAATTGAAATTCACATTTCCCCTACAGATCATTCATAGAAACCCAAAATGAGTTCAAAATCCCCCAATTACCAACGATTCTGTCATACACTTGCACATTCAAGACTGTAATAGCGCATTTTGCACATTGTGGGGAGAAAGTAAGTAGCAGGATAAATGGAAGGGAGATGGTATTAAGGGTTGGGCCCAAGGAGCACAAAACAGAAGTGGGATGGAGCCAAGAGTATATTCCACTGTTCCTTCCTTCTAGTGCCCTCCCAGTCTGACCAGACTCACTTCCAGTTAGGATTTTGCCCCAGAAAAAGTGGTGGGTTGTTTCTTTTTCGGGGGCTTTCAAGTTATCTAAGGATAATAAGAGAAGTGTCATAGCTTTGAAGAGCACAAGCTGACATAGTCAAAGGGAGCTTTCCAGGGACTTCACTAGTACAGTGGAGTTAAGTCCAGCTCACAGGCTCTTCCCGTGGCAGCTGGAGGACACTTCATGTTCCCATTTCCCAAAGTGACTGCAGTCAAAAGCCAAACAGAACTTTAAATTTGTATTTGACACGTTGCAAACTGTTTTGGAGACAGTGGTGTTAATCACATAGCAAACTCCACAAACAGGCGACCACTACCCTATGTCTCCTCAGGAAAAAAAAAATGAGAGAAATTTTTAATTAATTGCCAACAACATATCGTCACATTCTACAAAATTACAGTTCTAGAATATTGTTCTCAGTGGGACCTGCCATTTCAAAATTAAAAGCTAAGCCATTTACTAAAAAGCTGTCATCATGGTTGTTTAGTTGCCTAATTGCTGCTTCTTTAATATGTACTCACACTGTTACAAGCCACTTTTACCAAACTAAATTAGAAAGTATATATTACAAAGAGCTGGTGATTTTAAGAGCATCGTTCTAATTACTCTCTCTCATTTTTCCAGTAGCAAACACTGTAATTGTTATGGGCTTAGGTTTCCTGCAGAGTAGCCTAGAGGCAAACCTTGTGCACTTATATTTGAGCATAACCTTCCCTCTGCCCAGTCTCATTATTATGCAAAAAGGTGCTGAGAATAACAAAACTTGTATTTTGTTTCCCTGAAACATCATCTATCAGGCTGTGTCCTTGGAGACCCTTGGAGAGGAATAATTGCAAACCCACTAACAAATAAAAGAAACGGTTGTGTCTCATTCTGTCTTTATCAACTCAATATTGAAAGCTTTGAGGGTGCAAAATGTTTAAGTAGCTATACATATTGAGGGAGTAAAGTTTATTGGCTAACCGCCACAGAGGTAACTGAATTTAATTTTGTTTTCATTCTTGAAACTTGTATCAGGCATATCTGGACCTTTGGGTAAATGCAATTCCTTGTTATGAAATAAATACAAATAAATAAATGAATAATGCAAACTGACATAAAGGCAGCACTTTAGTTCCAGCTCAGGCCACAGAACAAGACAATGATCTAATTTAAATGCTACCTAATTTTTAGCTGTGTAATTTTCATGACTGTGTAATTTTTTCTTAGTTGTGCACCAGTGTTGCATCCTTTTACATTTGAGTACTTGTGTCAGTCATAAGACCCCTGCAGTAGGTATTGTGCCCTTTTTTATTTGTGCTGTGCACTGTGGATCTATAATCCGGAGCAGTGGATCCTCAGCATGACTTTCTTTTTCTTTCGTTTTCTGCACCCTGTTTCTCCAGGAACACCTCCTCTTTACAGAGAGCAGTACTATACTCAGGAGATAAATTCATCGTCTAGGAAAGAACTTCTAGCTCACACTTTTGTAATTCAGATAATCACAGCTATGACAGAGAGCAGTCTTTTTTTAATGCGTATTTCTGATGTCTTTTTTAGGAATCTTAGACTATCCTTGAATATGTAGGAAAAAGGTTTTGCTTGGTGGCAATATAGTTTAATGTAATTTATTACACGTGTAAGAATTTTCCATCTACTAATTTCATTTTATCATCTAATTTCATAAAGACCTTCACTTGGTTAATCACATTCAGTCTTTTTCAGACATTGTGAGTAACGTAAAATTAAGAGACACAGATCACAACCATTTCCAGTACAGTTCAAAGACAGACAGAATGGTGGTTCCTTACACCCAGCTCCAACATGCCCTGACACCATGGGAAATCCATGGAAGCACCAATAGCAAACAGTATTGGCTTGAGGTTTTGTCTGTTCTTCACTAGAATTTGTCCATCGTTTTGGTTACATTCTTGTTTGTTGCACGTGTGGCCCATAAAAACTCTTGATACTCTCTACTGCACGAAATGCTGATCACAAATTAGAAAAAAATGTGCTTCTTTTTCAATGTAAAAGTTGTTGGAAGACCATGGTTCATGGAGGCCAGTGGAAGTTTTCTGTATTTAATTCAGGGTGCATTCTAACAGGTTGCAGGGTCAGAAGCTTGTTGATTTGGTTTATGGCAGGTGCACATGGTAAAGAAAGACTGGAGGAGAAGCAACATACAGGAAAAGCACAAGCAAAGAAGCATTTGCTCAACACACCTCTCTGTCCCCATGATGGAGCTGAATCAAGATTTTTCATATTCCTGAAGCATGATCAGCTTGAGACATGTTTGTTTGACAATGAACATAAAACAGTATTTAATAACAGCCCCCAAATCCACATAGATTGTTAGATTCAAGGATTTTACTTTGAAAATGCATCATAGCTCAACTCATGTATAAAGAATAACTTTGGGTATTGGAGGTATTTGTGCCAGGCAGCTCATGTGTTCTGGCATTTGAGTTCAAGGGAAGCCATCAATGAAGTGTGTTAGTTACCACTGAAGTTGCCCTCTGCCAGAAAATAAGAGTGAATGGAGATAGGGAAATGGAAATACATTTTGCCTGAGTGAGGAATCTTTTCCCTTTGCCTGCCACATCTCATAGAGTACTCACCATATTTTTAATCAACATAAGCACAGCTACCACTGTCATCTTCCTACCCATGCACGACAGCAATATTTTATTGTAAACTCCTCTTTGGTGTCTGCTTATCTAAAACTCTCTCCTTCTAGGTCGCCATGTCTCTCTCACCTCCCCGTTTCAGCAGTTGCATGTTTCATTGTCTGTGTAGCAGTACATGCAAAGTGATCTCTTCAGAGGAAAACAGAATTTTCGCAGCCTGGTTACATCTAGGGAATTTTGGCCACTTTCCTGGTGATCTCTTTCACTTCACTGTCCTTTTAAGCTTTCATTGAGTTCTGTGATCTTTAAATTATTTTTTTTTCTGTTAACTCCTATGTGATGTATTTTTAAGGAGATCTATCTATAAAAGCTCTTTTAAAAAAATAAAAAAAAAGATAAAAAAGATAAATAATCATGTACTTTGTTAAAAAAGATGGCGTCACCTCTATAGAGTAGCCTGACTAATCTTTAAGCTTCTACACCAAGTAGTCAACGCATTTCTCTCCTTAAACTCATGGGTGCTTTTCTGTATTCATTGGTATCTTTGCAGCATTTTTATAGCTTTTCCAGTGAGTCGGTGCACAGAAAGCAAATAGCGAAGAGATAATTAATTTTTAAGAGTTGATTAAAAAATGGAAAAATGTTTTGATAGAAAATTTGAAGTATTTCTAAAGTAATTATCACATGATGCATTTTAAAGACGTAACAGATTCCTTAATTCATTTTTTTAATCTGCATTTTATTTCAGCCTTTCCTTTTGAATTTATTCAGAGAGTTTTGAGGGGCTAGAGGACAGCTGTTTTCCTTCCTCTGTCATCCCACTTCTGTTTTCCTTCTGTTGTCTTGTAGCTGAAAATGAAAGGGAAGCCCAGACAAATGTGGAAGACAGAAAATCTGAATCTTTACATGTTCAGATGGTGTGTTTTTTAAAAAATACAGAAAACAAATTAAAACTGCCTATTTTGTGGATGTTAGGACCATTATCTGCAATGGTATATATATAATTTTGCAGGAACGTGTATACCTATATGTTTTTAATCACTAGGTATTTTAGTGTTTTCCTGAGAATTTCTGCTCAACAGCAGACACTTCATCTAATTATGATAGATCAACTGTCAAATTACATGCAGATTGTAATTCAGAGGGGTGCTAAAACTCTGAAGATTATGTCAGATGAGGAATCCAAATACATCTGTGTGTGGACTTTTCTTGCCAATAATTCAAGGAGCTGAAAGGGAAAAGATACACATCTCCATCTCTGTTTTCTGTCAATGAAGTTAAGGAAGAGTTTTTGAGGGAGTAGTCTGGGAGGAAAGAGGACAAAGCTCTATTGCTTTGTTATCACTAAATTTTGCAGCTCTCATATTAAATTCTGTGTATTCAGGTAAAACAACTAGGCTCAGTTAGGCAGCTTCATGGTGATAGCTAACTATAACTGACATGTTCCTCTGTGTGTGCGCACAGACAGCACGAGTTTATCATGACCCTCTTGCTCAAAAGTGACAGCAGTGATGCAGATCAATACAAATGGGTTTCAGCCATTCCATTATCCCAGCATCTCAAATACCAGACATTATAAATATTACAGACATATTTGAAATGTGGTTTAGAGGTTAATTGTAATTAAACACTTTGTAAAGGAGGGATTAATAACAATTGAAATCTTTCCTGTAAAGCCTAGCACTTTTGTTAGCATTTCTAACTCTATAAGTTACATAAACAGACCTGAAGAACATGAATAGGTAGAAGAACTAATTTACACTGAAGGATGTGAAACTGTTCAAATCCATCTGCTCAGGCTCACCCACGTGCATGCAAAGGTGTTGGTTTCTACTGGATCTTGTGTTATCCTTCTTTAATGAGTATAAAACTTACAACAGTTTTAATACACCAAAAACCTGTGTGTACCTTGAGCTCACCCACAGTATATATGATGCCTCTTGCACAGCCATTACTGAGGGGTTCCAAGATAAACCCAGGGATAACAATGCTTGGGGGCGTTGAGCTCATGATGCAGAACTAGAGGTGGTGCCTGATTCTACAAAATCTAACAGGAAGAACCGGGATGACTGCACTGGTAAATTGTAGGGGTATGTAGGGTAGATCCCTAGGTGACAGGCAAAGGCAGTTCTGTTACTCACAGACCAACTTGTTTTCTTTGTTGCAGTTTGGATGCTAAGAATTTTGGACTGTGAGTGTGAGCCTTATGATGATGGATGCCCAGTCAGAGTACAGATGAAGTGATCAAAGGTGCTTGATAAACCGATGAGTTCATTTATCATAGGGTTCTCCAATTTATCACATGGGTAAACAACAAGCTGTGAGTGATGACAAAGATTTTATTAAGAATTATCTCTGCTAAATAAACTTTTGAGGATGCTCCATTATTTGAAAACATCTACATCAAGTGTGAATAAGAAAAACTTCCAGTTCTCGTGCATGAACTCTCCTTCCCTGGGTAATCTGTACTCCCTGATAGACACCAAGATCTCATGGATCTAGTTTCCCTTTGTCACTGAACACGAAGGGCAAGACAAGCCAAAGGCCTCTTCAGCTGCAGTAGCATTCAACCAAAACACAGCTTGAAGTGCAATGGCAGGGCAGTAGATGGGTAGGCGTGCACTAATATCAACCTTGTTTTCTTTACCACAGGATCATTCTGGAGCTACTGAGGGGCAAAATATGTTCTTCAGGCAGGTAAAAGAATTATTTAAGGCTACTTCAGACCATACTTGTTTATAGTCCCAGGGAGAAGTTTTGTTGCTGGAGCTTATGGTGTTGAGTGGTACCTCACCTTATCCGTACCCTTGACATGGCTTATGTGAACCATGGTGGAAATGGCCAGCACAATCTGGAAAAAAACCCTCTAAGGTGATTTTAAAGTTGCTTTTTATTGCTGTAGCAGTACAAAATGCCTTGGCTGAAGGCTGAAATCTAGTCCCCTGTATGCTGCTAATTCAGGATCTACAGTTCTTATCCCTAATCCTGGCAGTGAGGGTTCAAAGTCCTTCCTTCTAAATGCATTATTTTTCTTGGTTAGGTTTTAATGGCAACCAAGGACTAACTCTCTATGCATGTTGATTTTTTAACATCAGCAAAGCAGATCTAATTTTACCCAAGCAGTTGAGGGTCTGACAGATCTGGTGACCTTTTATTACAACGTCATTTACAAGTATGATTAAATTATTCACCATGGCTGAACTGATACCCAGATTAGATATATTTTTCTCACAAGGCACTACAAAATATACTACTTTACCCTTCGCTGCTCACTCTCTGTCCAGCGTTTTTTAAAGAAGATTTCACATTTCAGTGTTCACTTCAGCTAAGGTGACCCTGGTCTGGGTAATTTATTCCAAGCCAGTTTAGAACACTAATTTCTCTCCAAAATGCAGATGCTCTAGCTTCATGCTAGGGATTTAGGGTGTGATCCTACAATCCCTTTGCTCTTGACTTTCTGCTGAGTTTGTTTAGCTGTGTGAAGGAAATGTGTGATGTTGCTAATGTAAGAATCTAGACAGAGTGTGAGCAGGCAAAGGAGGTGGGCTGCAGCTTTGCAAGAAGCAGACTCAGAATGGATTTGAGGAGTTGTTATCACTCTTGAACTTACTATACAACCGTGTTTGAAATATAGTCACAGTGTCACTCTGTAGAACTGTGTCTTGGTATTTCTGTAGTCTCTGGGTTAAAAAAAAAAAACCAAAAACAAAAACAAATCACCACACATTCCTTCTTTATTTCAACCAATTTAGAGCAAAAGCAATAATAATCTCTGTTCCCTGATTTTACCTCTAGTCTTGTATTTTTTCCACACTGCTTCCGTTACCTGTGGCTCAGACGGCAGCTGTACCTGTGTCAGTGAGCAGAGTAGGAGATGCTGTTATAATTTGGGTCTGTTTTCCCAAATGATGCCAGAATATGCCCAAATACATTTGGGGTTTTATTTCACCCTGGTGTATTAGATGCAAAACTGAACCTGCCGTAACTTTGTTATACTGTTTTGTATGGTACTGCCGAGAGATAAGAGCGCTCACGTTAGCATTAACTGCCCTCAGCGTGTTTTTCTTCTAGATCTTCCATTTGTCCCTAACTTAGTGAGCCTTTATTTGAGGTGTTTATTTTGTTCATGTATACTCTCAAAATAGAGTAGTCTCAAACACTGACACCTTCTGCACACACCGTATTTCTAAATGCCTCTATGAAAACTATATGGTCACAAAACTTGCTGCAACTCCAGAGGTCTCAAATATTTTCTTTTCTACTGTGATATTCTCCCCCTATATTCTTACATGAATGAACTACTCTGTGTTCTATTTATATGCATTAATTTAAGAAACAAAAAGGGTGAAACAGGAGATGGTATAGACCCTTCATTTTATGCTGATTATTGGTTGTGGATGCAACACGACTTCAAATTTTTCAAGTATCAGAGTGAAATTGCTGAGCACTGTAAATGAACTAATTTGGGCTTTTCATTGCTCTTGAAAAATATGCTTCTATTGCTCATTTAAAAAAAAAAAGGAAGCTAAAAATTATTTGCAGTATCCTGTGAATATTATTTGAAGTGTCATATTGGAAGACTCAGTCAGGGTCCTTATGCGAGTATGTTATGGCTCAGGCAAACACCTAAAGCAAAGGAGTCTCTCCCTTGCAGAGCCTGTAATTTGGACAGACTGGGGTGCCAGGCTGCGAAGAGTAATTAGTGCATGGTTTTACAGAGAGTAGGGAGGAGACAGCCATCTGAGCTCCTTAAACATAAGATCCTCTCTTTTCATGCTTGCTTTGGTTTGCATTGGAAATAATGTGATAGCGTCCTTTCTTCTGTTGCTGAATGTCAGATCTTCACAATGTTTCCAGAGTTTTCCTTTGAACCTTCTGTCTCCTTTTATTCTGACTTCCAATGGCATTTCCTATATTTAAATACATAATATTTAGATATTTTGGCTCTCATGAGCTCAACTGTTGCTTATTTCTTTAATCTTCCTCAAAGATAGCTGTTATTTTGTTACTATTTTTGGTATTTCTTATCCTAGGCCCTATTTCTCCCCAAACCAATTTTTACAGCACATATTTTAGATCAGCTGTGAAATCATGGAAAATCAAGGATATTGCTTACAGTAAAATCCTTCATGTTTTGATCATTATTGTTGTCACGCATGTGTAGATGAAAGATGGAAGGTTCATCGCCAGAAAATATTTCTTTAGTGTGCCATCTAACAGTTTTCAGTGACCTAGCAGAGATTATTGGGAAACAATTACTTTCAAACATGTCACTCAATGTGAGCAAGGTTACTATAGTCGATTCTGTACTAAACAGTTCCAGGCTTACAAAAAATGGCTAATTCCTAAAAAACCCAAGAAACTAAGAGTGTTATTAAAATCTACAAGATGCCACAGAACATCTGGCTTCCAACATCCATACTAATGCTACGGTTAAGAATAAGTCTGCAGTGTTTCTACTCATTATCTATATTTTAAGAATTTAAAACTACCAATTACCATACAAAGAAATTGTACAAGAGATTTTTTGTTTGTTTTACATTAGCTTTAGAGTCTTAACCAAGACTTTTACAATGCTTTTCTTCCCTCTTCTACCTTCTAATTAAAGAGGCACCTTCGTGCGATTTGGACTGATTTAGTATTAAATGTTGCTGCTATGCATCAGAATAGAGAGTGTTTGGTATTGACCTGGTTTATTCAGAAACCAATAATCTAAAGAGAATTCTGCCACTGTAAAACAAGCATAAAACAGATGAGAAAACCAGACTCTACAGCTGAGATGCATTCTGGAAAGAGAAGAAATGGTTTAACAAAGACATCTGAAATCTCTGCAGAGAATTCAAAGCAACAGCTAGTTTGGAGATTAATGTCAGTTCTACCTACAGGCCAGCAAGATCAGTTTTCTCGTCTTTAGTGAAAAACATCTGGCTGAGCAACCTACAGATCTCTACTCCAAATAGTTTCTGGGGCTGGCCTTTTCTTGGCATGAATCATCTGAAATAAAAGGAGGTTGAAATTTTAAAAGTGAACAGAGGTTTTATACTTTTGTTTGCTAGGCAGTCGTGCAAAAAATCCAACTTGGTGGTCTTCTAAGGTAGTCTTCATTTATGTAATGCTCTCTCTAAAGTAAGATGTTTATTGGCTTGGTCTCTAATTAGGGGAGATTGACCTAACTCCTGCAAGACCTAGGTCAGTTCCTCAGCTCAACAAGAATTTTTCTTTGCCTGATCCATAGCCAAAATGTAAGATGAGCTTTTTCCTTTTTTTTTTTTTTTAAATTTCAGCAGGCTTTAATTTATATCTCAATCCTCCATTTCTAGAACCTGGGTTACTGGGTGCCCAGATATGAGAATATGCAGTTGATTAACTCTACATTTGACTGGTGTTAAAGGATTCAGCAATATCAGACTTCTTCCTACCTGTATTTTTTAATTTAGTTGTACCAATTAATTTTTATTACATTTGCCTCCTGTAGAAGACTCTCCTTTTCACCCTACAGGAAAAACTACTTTCTGAATAACAAGGGCCTGTTTCTGCTCTCCCTGAAATCAATTGGCGTAATGTGCTGACCTTCCAAACTCTAAGCAGCAGTGTAATAAATCTGAAATCAAGACTCCCTATAGGAAAAAGCCCTTTCTGATTTATATTTCAGCTTGTGCTGGTATATCTGGAATGTCTAGGTGACAATATATTTCACATGCCCAATTCTGTTCAGACATATAGCAGCAGATGAAATTGGCTTGGTTTCATGTAACAGAAAGTGATGGTATGAAAAGATAAGACCATTTCTTGGATAAATTGGGACTGGAGTAGAGGAGACATGTAGGAATTTGTGATTCACCTACTAGGAATGCACATTCATATCTTATATCCAAAACAACATCTCAATAGAGTAGTGTTCCCTCAGTATTGAAGGAACAATTTCTTATGCAAGATCAATTTTTTTTGGTAGTGTCTCTTTATGGTTCAATTGAAAGCACACAAGGACCAGAGGTGTGGAGCTCCCTAATTTGGCAACTTTTCTTCCTTCACAGAAAGGAGACAGGAGTTTGAGAATGGCTGTGCTGGGTCTGTGCTTCTGGGGATAGCTTAGTCCACCATGGCAGCCTCCAGTGATGGAGAACAGAAGCTGGCCTGTAACTATTACTTGCATTAAAAGTGTATTTTTGTTAATTGCATGTGTTATTGCATAGCACCCATAAATGTGACACAGTGTGGAAGCCTAGACCATTCCCTTTTTTCAGTGTGCTAGTAAAGCTGCTCAATATAAGGTTGTTCAGTGCCAACCAGGAGTATCAAGTGTGATCCCACCTTGGAGCCAAGATCTTCAGGGCTGAGCTGAAATCCTCATTTCCTCTACATGTTCATGTCACCAACCCTATCCCACTGGAAATTATCCACTCTACACAGTCTTATTTTGATTCTAGGTCTACAGGCTGCCTTAACACTAATAATAGTTACTGGCAGCAAAAGTAATTAACTTCAAGGTAATATGCCACGTGAGTAGCAGTTACATCCACTTGTAACAGTGCAGATATTCAATACTGTGTTTTCAGTGGCAAAATTCACTAAAATAATAGCATTAAATTACTTTTACAATAATCATGACTTTTTCTAAAAAAGAAGAAATGTTACTTTTCACAGATTTCTTGCATCTGAGAAGGCCATGATGACGGAGCTTCTTGGGCCTGTCCAAAGACTTTCAGAGCTGTTAGCAGCCCCCTCTGTCTCACATGCCTTCCGTCACGGCACTGGAGGGACTGTCTCAGCTATCTTTAGATTGTTTTATAAGCCCTGCCTCCTTTTACACTATCTAAGTTTGTGTCAATGCATCTTTTATTGCCTAGTTTAATTTGCTACCCTTGGGATCTCACATAACTTCTGAGTTCGACCATTTTTCTTTATTTAAGAGACTCACCAGCATTTTATTGGTTTCTCTGGATACCTTGCAGAAAATTTCAGGCATCTCAATGTGCTGCTGGTTCTCCCTTTTGGATGATAGACTGAGAAACACCTCACTGAGCTCCTCCAGTTTTTGGGGAAGTCAATGGGTATTAGACCCATCTTTTGGGATCTGGCTCACTGGAACATATGCAGGTTGCTTAGAGTGTATTATTACCACCTCAGCCTCCAATAAGCAACATCAAGAGTCAGCTTCTGGCTGGTTAAACCATCTGTGCAGCCTTTTGGGTGGCTATTGGTGCTGTAAAAGCACCATACATGTTTGAGTGAGAGTGTGTACATGCAGGTATACATGGGTGGATACATAGTAGAGGCATATAGACAGAGAAAGAGAGGGAAATACACAAGGCTCCCTGCCAACAACCATGGAAAAAAATTCACTTCATGCTCTTTCTGCACATTTCAAGACTAATAATTATAATGAGGTCATAAGCGAAATGTGTAGGTTAAGGTCATTCCTGATTATTCATTTCTAGGCTTAGCCATGCTTGTCATACTGATTTAAACAATTTTGCCTTTAGGCCCTTGGAGAGCCAACCCCTAGGTCTGCCTCTACTAGCATGAATGGACACTGGGTACTGGCACTAATTTGGCTTCTGAACATGCTTGCAGATCCTTCGTTGTGTTATATCAGAAGTGAATAACAATGCTACTTCCACACTGAGCTGAGGAAACAGCCTGAGGGCTCAAGAGCCCCAGCCACAAGTTAAGACTAATGTAAATCTTATCATAAAAAATGTAATATAAGATAAGTCTAGTCTGGGCTTGGCTTATTTATGACTGCACTCCTTCAAATTTATAAATGATGATCAGCTGAAGTGGGAGCTGACTCCCCTCTCAAACCAGTTTCTCTATATATTGTGTTACCTAGTGGGGACTTTTTAAGCATCACTTTTATCAGTGTATAAATTAAATATAATATTTTTCTTTCAACTTGTGCTGTCTTAGTCCTGAGAAGAACTTTTGAACTTTTAAAATCTTTTGGTTACTTTGAAAATCAAATATGAATTACAGGCAAAGAAAGAAGCAACCGTAGTGAGCCCAGATTCTCACGTAAGAGGAGCAGAAACCAACTAATTTGTTGTTTTTATTGCCAGATTTGAGCTTGTAGCCAGTGATGCCTATTCCCTGCCTCCTTTTATTCTAGCAGTCAGTGTGGCAGTGAATCTCCAGGTAGATCGATCAGTCCAAGTGTCTGCACCAGTGTCTTCCCTCCCGTTGTCTTTATCATTTCATCTACTCTCATTGTTCTCCTCTTGTCTTCTTTTCCCGTTACTTTTCCTGGCTTAGTTCCTTCAGGCCCTTTGTCAGGCTGCATTATCCATTCCTTGTTCTCATACACTCTTGAAAGCGTGGTGACCATTTGATCGTTGCTGGATACGGCTTTCTGGGGGAGGGCTGCTTGGTACCGAGCGTAGCAGTGCTACCTACTCTCATTTATATTCTTCAAGCAGTTCACTGTATCTGAGAATCTTGTTTGCTTTCCTCCACTGAGCCTCTACAATGAGCAGACAGCTTTAGGGATTTTTCTGTAATCACTTATAAATCTCTTCCCTGGTCAGTATTCTACAGCGCCTTTCCACTGAACAGACACTTCCAGTTTCTATTACTACTGTATTGTTGGATTTGAACTCAATATTTTACAGCAATGATCTGCTACAGATCTTTTGGCATTACAGTTACTGAAAGGCAAAGGATTCGTTGTCTCTCATTTTTCCCAATGCAACTGCTTTCCCAGTCTGCTGATAATGAATAAGATGGGGGAAACTTGTCCAAAAAATCAAACTACTACTAAAAATGATACTGTTTTTGAGGGGAGGGAGATATTTCTTTTACAGCAAAAGTTCATTTAATCTTTAAGATCTGCTAACTCTTGCCAGCAATGTTACTCAAGCATCTTCCAAAGGTATTTTTTGTGTCTGGCTTTCTTGGTTCCTCACTAGAAATTTGTCAGGAATTTATTCCAGAGGCCAGTATCCCTCTTGGGGAATCTGTCTCCCTTAAGCTGAAGTACTGTTCCTCTGGTGCTTCCTGTGCATGATGGCAACCATAAAAAATGGGTCCCAGAAGGTTTACCTTGTGCATAGGAGCTAAAATTCAAATCTATAATTCATTTACACTTTCTTTTTAAAATTCATTTAGTGTAAGCAAATGAACATACTCTGATTGCAATACATTTTCTGTATTCAGAACTGGCAGAAGTGCCATCTGAAATGCTCTTAAATCAACACAGTTCTGATGCCTGTATTTTATACAAAGAAATTAAAGTAAAATAAAGCACCTATGTATGAAAAAGCAAACTGCCTGGGTCAAGAACACCTGTAGTAGCAAACCAACTGTGACAGACAGCTTTGTTGTGATATTTTAGAAAGTGCAGTGCATCAATCCTTCTCTTCAGCTGACAGCTGACAGAGCAGATTCTGAATTCTTTGCTGATACCTTCCCACATGAAAGAAGGCTTTTAAAACTGAAAAGGGGAATTGCCAAAGTGATAGTGAGGATTACAAACCACTGGGAGCAGAACAGAACACGGCTTGGGGAAGAAAATTCTATTTGTTTGCTCTTCACAAGCAGCTACGGCATGAAGTCTTCGTTGGGGGCAGAAGAAATCATGAGGTAAGAAGAGCAGTCCAGGATTCCCTCATCACAACAAACACCTGACAAGAATGAATGTCCCCACGTCCTGCTCAAACATCACCCACTCAAACTGCTCAGCTGTGGAAGAAGTGAGCTTGTTGGTCCCTACTGAAAACAACGTTTGAGCCTAATGGACTTCCAAGCACAGATGTTTTAAGTCAAAAAGCAGGTAGCACATTTTTAGCTTTCTAAACTTTTTTTGGTCAGAAATCTGTCTGCAAAACTTTTTCATGCCATTTCAAAAGATATTTTTTTTTGTTTCATAGGTCCAAGTGGTGAAACTTTTCATATGCGTTTTGGTCACTTCTGTGTACAATTCATTTACAGCTCACTCCACAGAGAGATGAGCACTTAACAGAGTGACCCCTCCAGCTTAGTAGAGAACAGCATAGAAAAAGACACTCTTTTCACTCAGCTGTAATGAAAGATGTTCCTTCATTTGCTTTTAACTTCTACACAGTAAGAAGTCTACACAAGTCCAGATTATTTTTGTGTCTGTATCTTTTGGGAGTGGAGAGCATTTCATTTATTCCCCCAGTATAAGAATGACTCTATGGTGAGCTCTATCGAGTTCAGGATCCTTTTAGAGCACCATTTTCTGGGTGATTTAGGTGTGTAAGCTTCTCTTCAAACCTTCCTTCTAACACTATTGACAAGAAAATGAGTCTGTGGTGTAGCTCATAATTCTGGTTTCCCGTCTTCAGGGATTCTTCCTGACTTTTGATTGTTTCTGGGGTTTGGGAGACTACTTTTTTATTAACAGTAGCCTATTTATTGTGTTCTGCTGTGGAAAATAAGTTATGGGTAGTAATTTTTTGGACTGGGTTTTGGGTTATTTGTTTGATGTTAAGTATTTGTTTGATGCCTAAGTATTAGGAGTTTAATTGAAAGTCTGTAAAAGGAAAAAAACTTAAAGGAAATGAAACAATTGTAAAGATAAAACAGCTGCAGGTGTTCCCTTCCAAAGTAACTAGGGGACCAACAGAAACTACTGCAGGATGACACTACTTTCAGGCACTTGCAGAGTAAGCAGGATTTGTGCTAAGGCTGAGACCACAGAGCCCCGTGCTCCTGCCCACCCAGCTCTGCTCCAACCCAGGGTCCAAGGATGTTTTTGGCAATCTGAAGTGCCATTTGATGCATCCTCCTGGCAACGAATAGAGCCAAGCAATCCCATTCCTTTGGCCTTGTGTCTCTGTCACGGCAGCCAGTGTCACGGCTGCTCACGCACGGTGTCACGGCTGCACAGCCCTCGCACCCCACTAGCCACATCAGGGCAGTGTCTGCTCCTGGGTATTTTAATGCTAAACAGGGCTGCTGTCTATAAAAAGGAAGGGACAGAAGCAAGGACATTTTTAAATGTGTTACAGTGTTTCCCTGATGGACGCCTCTTGATTATAAGTAATCTCATTAAGTGTAGTAATAATGAGGTTGCAAGTAAGCAACCTGTAGCCCAGGGAAGCTAATATTTGCAAATTGAGAAGTGCTCATGAGAAAAAAAAAAAAAGAAAAAACAGAAAAAGAAAATCAGGCATATGCTTGCCAAATCACACCTTGCCGCTCCTGAAAATTCAACACTACAGGTTTTAATTTGTATTTTCTTCTTTTTCTTTATCAGCATAGGATGAAAGGGAAAATTCTGCAAGAGAATGCCAAGCAAAGGGCATAACAAGCTACAGCATTCCTCATGTCACGCACAAGAAAAATGTTCTTTAGATTCTTTCCTTGAATCTTTCCTCCAATCTTTCCTCCTATGCCATTTTCTCTTTGTTTTGCATGGTGATACACTTAAGAATTCTCTTTATTTCTATAGGTAAGTAAGAGATTAAATTAAATTAAAAAGTATAAGGCACCGTCTGTCACTACTATGGGAGGACAGAACCACAACACTTCCAGAGAAAATTGATCTCAAGTTGCAACAGCAGCTGAAAATACCGGTGTGTTTTGTGTTAGTGTTTCCTTTCAAGATTTTCTGAGGTGACAGCCAGGCACAGCAGAGCACTCTGAAACTGTTAAGTAGTGACAAAACTAATATTTATTGTTTTGAAGCCCCATGACTGTAGTTTGATTGGGCTGTCTGTTTTTAAGACTGGTGTCGTTTAGCTTTTGATTGGCTTATGAATCACGCCTTTATCCCTGCTCTGGGTACCCTTATGGAGGCCATCAAAATGTTTTGGATGGTTACAAGTTCTGGGTAGTCCCAGACAGCCTCACAGCTCTGTGTCATGTGCTGGTCATTGGCATCATTTCCCCAGGTATCAAGGCAAGGAAAGCTTCTGTGCAGAGAATGGGAACCCCTCGGTGCACCAAAAGAGGGATATATAGGTACTTTCCTAGGCTTTATTTATATGCATTATAAATCTGCTCTACAGTTGGTAGAGAGAGCAAAGGGTGTGTTTGCAGTTTTCTGAGTGGAAGTAATTTTTGGCCACAAACAATTGCACTCAGATCTCAGCTTGAACGTACTGACAAAATTAGGCTTTAATAGTGTGCCTGAAACACATTGCTGAAGGACTCATTGCCAAAAGACACACCACAAAATTTGGAATTTTTTTTTTTTTCAAGTGTAAGAGGATGTCTTATTTTAACTCTTCCCCTTTCTTATTAGTTGACATAAGAGAAAGAAAACAGTTTATCTAAAAATCCTTCTCACTGCAGCAAAACGTAATTTTTAATGCAGTGGGGGGGTTTTGTTTGTTCTTTTTTCTATTATGAGTGTTAAGGGAAGTACCATTTCTGGCTCAGCCTTGCGTGTGGGTCAGTATTGCACGAGTGTGTCTGTGTGTGCAAATGAGTATGTTTTCAGATCAAGTAACTGCTCTGGTTGCTGGGTAATGTAATGAAGCCATAGGAGAAATCTTCCCCCAGCTTGTGAACACGTAGTGGGAACAATTCTCTTCTGTAACAACTCCTCAGGACCAGGACAGTCAAGCAGCACCATAGATGGTAATAGATCAATTGACACTTGTCACTGCAGTGAATTTTCCAACAAATAGTTTAAAATAAAGCTTTAACGTCCAAAGTTCTGGTTTGTAGTGGGATCGCAGCTTCATGAGTAATGATATCCAAAATTTCTTGTGAACAGTGACTTAAATAATGGAAGTATCTATACCTCTGCACCAGGGTGGTTTATGCTCAACACCTTTGTATGCGTAAGGGAAAGGCAAGTGCAGCTCAGGTCACTAGAAGAGCTAATTTGCAGGTAGTCAAGTAGACACTATATGAAAGAGAAGACAAGACTGAATATCTTTTCCAATTTTAAAATATTTATATACCCAGCATTTTCAGATATCAACGGCATGGACAGGGTACAGCAAAGTAACCATGACAGCACAGAGGCTGAGCAGAAATGAGTATAAATAAACAGTAGGACTTACTTGCAAATACAGTTAGCTGTGTTGAACATGCACAGTGGGAATTAGAGGTGAAAACGGGGCACTGAATTGCCAATCAACTCATATGTGTTACTGTATGCCTCAAGTTTCTAAAGAGCTTCTCCTATTTTCTGGCAAGTTCGTTTTGGAGAGTTTTTCTGACTTTTATGAGGCTCTTTCTGTTAAGCAGATCAGCTCTGAAGCCATTTGCCAGTGAACACTCACTGAAAATTCTGCTTTTATGAACTTGAGCAGATCTGTCTGGACAGATAAGTTTTACCATGGATAACAAAATGAAATGAGTTAACTTGCACATACACATTGGATTAGATTCACAGTATCTGTCAAAACAAAAATCAGAGCATTATTACTATCATTTATGCCCAGAGAGATCACAGAAACTATAATAGCAAGAACAAAATGCTTAGACTATTTCCTTTCCTTCTGGAGCTGCTTAACATAGTTGCAGAGTCTGAGTCTTTATTACTTTTGAACAAAGCCAGTGTTTTATTTTGATTGCCGACTTGTCAGATTTTAACGGCATAATCTATGTAGCAAAAAGTATGAAACTGTTGAAATAGTATCTTTTATCTGCTTTGATATTCTAATTCCTGTGTGTATTTTTGTATTAACTACAATCCAGTAGGTTTCTAACATAAGTTTATGTGCAAGTCATTTCAGAGTCATGGCTGTTCACTTTGAAAGGGCCTAAGAGATATCTCAAAATCAAAATATGTCATTTTACCATAGGTTGTCCTTTTCCTTGGCACTGCAGTTCATCTGGTAACCTCTCAGGCTTAAGAACATCCATGATACAATGCAAAGTGTCAGCCACACTAAGCATCCTTTCCTACTGCTTTTCAACAGATCCAGAAATGATCAAGAAAGCTGAAATTACTGCAGTCTGACAGTTGTAAAAGGTCACCAAGTTAAATTAATTCACGTTATTTCCAGTGCATCATAATATATGGGAAAGAAATTAGCAGACCTCTCAAACTCAACGAGAACGAACCACTCCAAACCCTGAGATTTGTGAAGAAAGTGACTACAGGGAGGTCAGCGTTGTCACTGCTGCTCAGAGGAACGGGAGGCTGGATGTTAGCTGGCCAGAGAATGTTGTTTATTGTGACAAACCTTCAGGGTCTTCATAGCTCTGTGAAATCAGCTTACATCTGATCCATTAAAACCTGAGCTGTTTTGAGAAAAGTTTCTTCAACTGAGAGCTTATCTCTTTTCATAGCTCGGTGCGGAGGGGAGGCACTTCAAACATCTTCAGGTATCTCCGAGTTGTAAAGAATTAGGTGCCTCCAGCTGCTGGAGGTAGTTACGTACTTGTGAACACTCTCATGTTGTTGGCTGATCTGGTCAGATTGGCTAGGATAGATTTAATACTTGCAAACTTCTTAAAATGAGATGTTCCTATAACAGTAGGATTTTAACAGGCTTTAAAAACCAGAAGCCTTTATAAAAAGCTAACTCAGATTCTAAGCAAGGCTCAGGTTTTTTTGTTCCAATCGTTAGTGTATTTATACCAATAACTAGTTTGTTTTTAAATGCATGTTAAGAAAACGGAATGCCAGAAGAAGAAATTTTCCACTATCAATGAAAAAACTTGACAAATTCCAGACTTCGGTGTATTTGTCATAAATTACAGGAATGAGATATCACGACACAAATATTGAAATGATCATGGAAAAGGAGGGTTAATCATCTCTCCATGCAGGGCTGTTCTTGGCTGGCCACTTCATATGGCAGGCTGGTAGGATGGTGTATGCATAATAACAATGTGGCTTACGGACACTGTTCTGGAGGTAAACTCCTTCACCTGCCACGCTGAATCTGTACAGCCCATCGGACATGCAATGTTCATTTTCTGAAGTCTCTTTGGACTGGAAAGCTGTGAAAACAATCTGTCCCTACATATTCCAGTGTGAGGCATGTGTCCTCTCGTAGGTGCAATCAGTTGTACATTAGAATTGTAGCACAGAACAGTGTAAATCTTGTGGCTGAAGGTGTTTTCCTGCCAGAGATTGGTGATCCAAGGTCGTCATGAGGCCATTTGAAGATTGTTCAATGGGAAGATGATTAAGATGTTCTAATTCCCACTGAGAAACTTTTCATTTGTATCACTGATTTCACATTACAAAGTGCAGAGTTATGAAGAAAGTGTTGCTGTTATCTGTCTTCAGCAAAAAGGAGAATCACTCTTCCATCCACCATCTCTCCCAGCCTCTGAGCGGTTGTCTCCATTTTAGCCACCTTTTCAAGGACTGATTCCCACTCAAAGTGCAGTGGACAAGGCAGATGGACCTTCCCGTGGCTCATGAACCCACCCTCACTCATGAAAACAGATCTGTCTGCACTGCTTGCCTAACCCTGCACGCGTGTAACGTGGCCAGAAGGCAGCGAATCTCCCACCTCATAACCCACCACCTGCAAAGCTCTGCACCCAAGTGGTCTGAAGACCATTGAGCATGGCAACTGCCACCCTGTGTGCCCAAATTAAAGAAACATCTCCGCTCTATGGCACCGAGCTGATCCCCCATGTAAAGTACCAGTGTTTAACAGCCGATAAATTGCCTCGCCATGGTTTCTGGTGAGGGGAGATGAGGCAGCGGTGGTGCTGGTGTGAGCCTGCTTCCTTGTGTCAAGAAAAGTACCAAACAGCCTGAGCTCAGACACTGCTACAGGAATGGTAAGCAATCTTTTACACCTTGGTATTTCCCTATCCAAGAGTTTTAAGTAGGTCTGTAGAGAGCAACTGAGATTGCACTTACATTTCATTGGTGCTCCTTAGTGATTTCTTCCCTGGAGGGATTGACAGCACAGGGATTAAGGATTTCCTAAATCACCTAATCCAAGCCTTTGCTATTACAGAAATGCACTCATAAACCTCATCGGTTTAACGATAAAGCTTGTGGATTTCTGTCTGGCTTTGTATCTGACACGTTCCCAGTGTTCAACTAAGGATCACTCTCTGGATAGTGTTGAAGGTTCCCAACTGTCCACCAAAGTTTATGTCCAGTCAATGTATATATGTTTGTCTTTTGTTTTATTTGGTCTTGTTTTCCTTTGGCTTAACAGCTCTTCTCCCTTCCTTATGTTTGCTCCATCAAAAGATTATAGAGAGCATTTTTATAGCCTCTCAGCCTTCTTGTTGCTTAACTGAACATACTGAGCCTCTTTTAGCTCCCTCCTGTGAGACACTCTCCATCCACATGATCACTGTCACAGCCCAGCTCTGCATCTGCTCACAACTCAACACACCTTTCCAGTAACCAGACCTGTGCCTGTCCAGATGAGGCCTCATCAGTGCTTGCTACTAGACTTGTTGCTTCCTGTACTGCTCCTTTCAGGTATCTGGGATGAAGAATAACGGGCTTTCTCACCTAAAGTGCATGAAGCAACACTTTGGGTTTTGCTGCCACCTGGGCTGTGGTAATGAATTGCAGTATATTCATCCCCATCACCCATCCTGCTATTGTCCCTACACTGAAATCTAAGTCAGCGCTATTTTGGGGGTAATATCTGGATTATTTTTGCTCTTGACCCCATTCTCACTGCATAGCATGCCACTTTTATTCTTGTTCTCCTTTTATTTATATTGTAAAAAGGCTTTTATTCCTTAATGTCCTTTGGCAAAGCCTAACTCAGCTTGACTTTTGAGCAGTTTTCTACTTACTTACAATATGCTTTATTTCAAACCTTTAGGTTGGAACTCTTCCCTCATATTTCCTCAGGCTGGGCTACAGATTCCAGGTTGTTTTTACACCTTTGGTTTAAAGCAGTTAATCCTGTACCACATTTGCATTCCTGAGATTGTCACTCAAACTTGATTACATTAACCTGTCCTCTCTCTTCTCAGATTGAGCTCCTTTAGATTAATATCTCTTACATCTTCACCTGTTTTTCTTTTTAATGACACTGGTGTTTTGACCAGTCTTATTTCCTATTACCATCTCTTCAACAGCATCAAAAGCCGCTGTAAAATATCCCCGTCTCCTCTTATTACACGTGACAGTTGCTGATGATTTTAAATACCAATGCAATTTCTGGCCATGTTTTTTTCTGTCAAAAGAATTATCTAAATCACTATGCATATCCAACGGTAATTTAGGAGACCCCTCAGTATTCCTAATCCTAACAAAACAGACTCTTCCCCACCATTCTACCCTACGCTGATTTTTTCCTGTGGTTTCCCCCACCTACACAACATTATATTTTTTGTGGTAATTTTTTCTTTTATGAGAATTTATATACAATTGATGGTCCATCACTGGTTTTCTCTCTCACTGGAGTGAACCTGGGGAAATCTTCTGGTTTCTGTGGAAGTGGAGGAAGCCAGAGAGAGGAGATGGAAGTGTTATCATCTATTTCACAATTTTCTACATTCAGATCTACTAGAAATCTAGCAGATGGCAGATTATACATACTAGATCTACTGGAGTTTGTCCCTTCCACCAGAGCAATACAGAGCAATACAGGGTAAACGTGTGGTTCTGAGATTCTGTGATCATTCTTGATGTAAGTAGAAGGTCACTTCACCTTTTGAGGCAAAAGAATAAAAATTAAATGTTCCTGAATTCACAGTTCCACTTAAGGGAACAAACTCACAGCACATCTTCACACTTACCATAATTCTGATTTTATTTGATGTACATTTAATGTCATAGAATCACAAAATGGTTAGAGTTGGAAGGGACCTTAAAGATCAGCTAGTTCGAACCCCTCTGCCATGGGCCGGGACACTTCCCACTAGACCAGGTTGCTCAAAGCCCCATCCAGCCTGGCCTTGAACACCTCCAGCGATGGGGCATCCACAGCTTCTCTGGGCAAGCTGGGCCAGTGTCTCACCACCCTCATTATAAAGCATTTCTTCCTAATATCTGATCTACATCTCCCCTTTTTCAGTTTAAAATTGTAGCCCCTCATCCTATCGCTCCACTCCCTGATAAAGAGTCCCTCCCCAGCTTTCCTGTAGGCCCTTAAAGTAAATATCCAAAGGTCACAAAGCATTCTGGCTAGTGCTTGTGCATGTGTTTATAGATGTTTTCTCTTCAAATTAAGCTGACATCTTGATGGGTAGCAGATGTCTGATATCATAATGGTACATATGGGATCATTCATGTGCCAGACCAAATCATCAGATATTCTAAGGGATATAGGAAAGAGACAAGGAACAGCACAGGGAGGGGAACTACCCTCAATAATTTCCTACCTTTAAGGCTCACTAAAGTGTATAAAGTGATTATTTCAATCAGCGATTCAGCCAAACTCACAACCCAGAGGAAAAATCCATTGTTCAATTTCACTAACTTCTGTTCGTACTTTATCCTGCCATGTTTTTTGGCAGACAGTCACAAGGACTAAAACGTCTAAAAAGATATATAAATGTAAAACCCAATAAGAGGTAGACTCCAAACTAGGCTACACAGGCAGCCAAAGACATGACCCTTAAATCAGACATTCATATATTACTGCAGGCTATTCTGTTGAAAATCCTGGATAAATGGCTCACCAAAGTCCTGCCTTGTGCTGTGCACTTTGAACTCTTCACTGACTTAAGGAATCATGAAGGAGCTTAAGAAAAGATAAGACTGGGCTCCAAAGCTCTGCTGAAACATGAAACAAAAGTGAATTCTTTACAGCCAAGCAAATTAAAATCCGCCTGGAAATCTGGCATTTTGTTTATGATCATCTATCTGCCCTGGCTCAGAAAGAAACGCCGCAGAGCAGATGAGCAAAAAAAAATGAGGGGGCCAGTATGTGTGAAGGTTCTGCTAAACTGCCCCCAGAGGGGCCAGCCATCATTCATGCAATATCATATATACCTTACCTCTAGTTACTGCCAGCGTGCAAAGAAAATCACTCACTAAAAGAGACAGCTAATGAAATGGTCTTTAGAAAGGGCTGGAGGGAATTCCTCGAAGCAGTTCTGTGGTTGACAGGGATATTTTTATCCCTAGTACAATTGAAGTTCCCAACACTATTGAAACCTTAGTCTACACTATGAGCAGATTAATAATTTGTTTGCCTATCATAATCAGAAACTGGCTGCACATGCACTGAAGAAAGAAAAGCTCAGCTCTACTTGAGCATATAGTATAAATTAGTATCTATGCCTTACATTACATTTTATACCCATCAGTTGGATTTTACTGCAGTGTTACAGCCGTTGTGAAAACATAACCAAGCGCAAAAAGACAGTGATCAGAAGTAAATGTCTTCTTCACAATCTTTTATGGGTTTTTTTTATGCATGCAGGAAAACAAGATCCATGCTTCACAAAGTCCTGTAGGTTATTACCATGTGTTAAATTGTGATCTGCAAACACAAGCTGTTCTTAAACAAGAACAAAAAAGAAAAAGCAGATGGTTTCTTTTAACGTCATGTGAAACTTTTCTTGAACATAAGCGTATGTCTTCTCCTCTCCAGCTGGCAATTCCCACATGTAAATGATCCGATTTTATCATTTCAGGAGACTCATAAGACCCCCTCTATTATAAAAAGGCACATTACCCTTAAAGACAGAGGAACAAAGAATGCCAAGTGCCTCCCAATAAAGCTACCGAAAATATTTTTTCCTTGATTGTCTATTTGAAAATGTGTCCAGAGCTAATGGAAAAGGAAAAGAGAGAGAATGAGAGAATGTGAGCAAACAAATAACCGTGACTTCAGAAATACCATTGTCAGAACTTTGGTGACTCAGACACTTTTTTAAAAGTCTGTTTGTCTTGCTGCCGCTGACAGCCTGGCAGTCGCCCACCTGCGCGCAGTGGGGGTGCCCAGGGGATGGTGACTGCAGGTGCAGAGCAGCAATCTGCTGCTTTAGCGAGATACAGCATCACTTGCCTGCAGCTCCCACACCTCACGCCTGAACCTGCGAGGCATCAGGATCGGAGCCAGCAGAAATGTTTGTTTTCCGCAGGAAAATGTGCGTGTCTGTGTTGGGAGGATCCCCAGCTGAACCCAGGCTGGGGAGGTAATTATTCTTGATGGATCCCCAGAGAAGAGTCAGGTTTTTGTTCTGTTGTGTGCATTGGG
>KZ506359.1:15423-42010 GCA_002844005.1 Limosa lapponica baueri | reverse complement strand
GCAGTCCCAGTCCCTTTGAACCAACTGCTGGGCGCTGCAGAGGCTGTGATCTCCAGCTAATTTGCTGCCAACACTGTAGAGAGGAGGCTTCTCGCCTGCTGCCAACTGTGCCTCTTGGCACGAAAACCCCTTTCCCTGAAAAATGCACACACCTTGAGAGAGGGAACAAGATGGTAGTGGGGTAATATTGTCAAGAATTTTCCTTGTATACTCAGTCGTGAGCCAAATAGTCAATCAGCCTTTACTGATCCTTGCAAAACTCCAGGTGAGCGCACAACTGACAGTACCTGGTGCTGACAAGTCGAGTAGATGAGCCCTGCCCATCTGTATGAGCTGTGGAAGAGAAACTCTCCAGCTTCAGAAGCAGTTTTCTGTAGCACGGTCTCAGCAGGACCTTCTTTAAGTGCTGGCAGAGATTCAGGCTGTGTCTGAGTATGCAAAAGGCATTTCTGCACCTGGCACGTCAAATCAACCCATTCTCAACACAAAAAAAAAGGACTCTGGCTACACAATTTGAAACCAGTGTCTAAAACAGATTAGCGCAGGGCAGGTTAATAAAAAGTGGAATATATATTTTTGCTGCTGACATTTGCTAAAGGATTGTTCTGCTCTCCAATGGCTTTTATAGCAGAAATAGAAAAGCTCATTCTGCCAAAAATGCTTGAATGTTGTATTGAGCCGGATAACTACTACAAATTCCTTCACTGTATGTTATACCTTTAAATCTCTAAGGAATCCTCTGGCTTTCAAGGTAGACATCCATTTTGTATTCAAGGCAGCACAGTCTCTTGCAGAGATACACAAACACAGGGAGTTTTCTTAGGGATATTTTCTCTCATTTTTAGCTTGGTTCCCTAAGGAAATCCTCATGTTTTGGGGGTGGATGGGAAGTTTATGCATGTACATCTGTCCTTCTGTGTTCCCTTCTAAAAATTCCCATTGTTTGATTTCAGTTTTCTCAGGCAAACAAGCAAGTGAGAAAAGCTGCAGTGGGAGTTTGCAGCTTATTAGACACCAGAGAATCTATACCAGCCACCAGCATTATAAGCACTTAAAGATTCAAAATGCTGAAAAAGCTTTACTGGGGGCATGCAACTTCTCGAGCTCCAAAAATCCACATGGGGGAATTTGTGACCTGGGAGAAAACAGCTTTCAGACTCTGAACACACCAGGCATCAATCAGAAGATACACCTGGGGCTATAGGTACTGGCCTTAACCAGTGAGTCTGAGCTCAGTGCTTGGGGCTGGTGGGATTGGAGGGAAGGAAGAGATGGTGGATTGCTTTAGTGCTCAGCATCCAGAGATCACTATTGATGGGGACTTAGGAAAGGCTGGATAAAGCCAGGCTGCTCAGGACTCTTCTGTAAGCGTAGCAGCACCAGCTCCAGGGGTTTGTCTATGCTAGAAAATATTGCAGGGAATCAATATATATCAATATAGCTAACTTGGGAGATGGTAACTACATGCAGAAACTGGTAGATGCAGATGACAGGAAATCTTAGTAGAATTCAGGCAGAATTAGTTAATCGGGCAACACGAATCCATAGGAATCAGAACTCATTAATTCTCATGCTCAGCAACCTGCCTTTTTTTCCTCATTTTCTCTCATTCAGGCTAGATTTAAGAAGCTGCTTCTCATGAAGGGAAAAACACGGACTCCCTATTCTAGATTTAGAGCACATCCCAAATCCTTTGAAGTTAGAATTTTGTTCAGCTCTTATAAAATGTACGTTCAGAGCTGCAGCATATTTCTCTGTTTTATTCCCTGATCTTTCAAGAGGCCAGGCAATAATTACTTTCAAACAAGTTTCCTTACTATGTGATCATAGCAGGCTCTGAGTTTCTGTGCCAGCATTAGGAAGGATGAAATCTACAGGCTCTTTTTTTCTTAACTTTGTACAAGTCAGATGCTTTCATTAATACCTGCAAGTGGATCCCCTTGTTGGTATCGAAGCTGAAGACCACGGGGCTCCATGCGGCAGTCCTGCCTTGTGGCCTCCCCCATGCCAGGATGAGGAGAGGGAACCCAGGTTTCTGCAGCTCTTCCTCCCCTTGGGACAAAATCAAAGTGCAGGTTGGGAGCTTCAGTGTTCCACCAGTACGTGGAGGACTTGGTAGAGCAGGAGCATGGTGCACCTGGTGTGTAGTGTAGGCACCTTCTCAGGAGCAGAGCTGGGTCCTCAGCATTAACCACAAGAGCTGTATGAAACAAGGGCAAAGCAACACTTGACTGTTTATTCATAAAGCTTACAAAATGAATAGCTGTTAGGAGATCTTTTAAAGTTTGTTAGGGGGAAAATTAATTGCAAATTGGTTTTTGCTATGTCTTTTCCCTAATGAAACAGAGTAAAAAGTCAATTCCTAATGTGTCAGGTAGAGGAGGGAAAAGCCTTTTTTTATTTCCCTTTATCCCTTCTGCTTTCATAGGTCTGACTTCACCTGCTATTCTGATTTCTTTTCCTGGTTTCTTTCATTGTCTTCATTCCAGGGCATCAATCCATGATTATTGGCAGATTGCAAGATAAAAACTCAATAATCTCTCTTGACACTTTACCCTTCCTCTGCCATCTGCTTCAGTATTAGTACTTTCTATCAAGAAAGTACTAATACTGAAGTACCAAATCCTCATCCTGTGCCTGTGAGGAGTTTCTCTTACATGAGAGTCAATTGGAACTGCGTGCATGGCAGCATATAAAGGGATTTAGAAGGTGGTAGGCATTGATTGATGCTACCCAGGGCTTCATCTAGCCCTACTGAACCAGTGCTCACATTCGCCTCCTCACACTGACCTCAACAGCTTTAGTATCTCCCTTAGTAAGAATCTTCTGGCAAGCTCTGGTAAGGTAGTACATACATACAGAAGAGTTTCTGAGCCACTCTGTAGGAGACTGGTGGGTTACCTGATTTAGCAATCCTGGTTACTCCCGACCACATAACTTTTGGGAAACCTCTGTCCGGAGACTGAGGGAAGGTCAAATAACCTGACAGTAACACTAGCGCACTGGGAGACAACTTTTTGTATCCTTCTTGGATTACCCTGGAAATAGCAGTAAGAAAGGAATTTAGTATTAACTATCATAGATTAAGAGAATGCATTTAGAATTACCCTTGTTTTTCATAAATGTGTCAGTGTTTGACTAAACAGATATTTGTATTTAAATCCATATATCTTTTTTTCTGGAGTCGAGGGCACAAAAGATACAAAAGCAGAACTCATACCCTATTCCCTGTTATCTGTGGAAGTTGGATTACAGGCTTCTCAGGAGTGAGGAGGTAGCAATATTTTAATTATTTTTTATAAAAACTGCACAATAACAAAAGCTATTGTAGGCTGACGAATACCTTCAAAATAATTATCAATCTGAATATGATATGAAGAAAGGCTTTTCAGAGCTTAATCAGAATAAAAATGAATAAGACTGAAAATTAAAGGAAAAATATCAGAGAAGAGACTAAAACAATTTTTTGGAAAAAGCTAGAAAAAAGAACTTGGGGAGGATTAAGGAGTCCTGAATTGCATTATAAGATTCTGAGTTATATCCAAGTATTCCTTTAATTGAAAGGGTATTCTGAAATCAAATACTACTCTTTACATACTGGGAAAAAAACACAAGAGTTTTGCTATGCAGACCAGGCCCGTGTTACACTTCTAAACCTCTAAACTAGAAACCAGTACAGCTTGCATATATTTTCTGTGAATAAAAAGGTTGAGTGGTAAAACCCAAATAGTATTTTTGGACAGAGAATGTCAAGGACAGACATTGTGTGTATGGTGGCTGCCCACTGGTGCATGTTGCCTGTCTGCTACCAATGGTTCTGTGAGGGATTTGTTACCTGTTTATGGACCTTCACAGCTGGCTGGATGGGCTGCTTCCCCTGGCATTCTGCAAATGTGAGAGATATCCCATTAAACTTAATCCTGTAAGTTTGGAGTAAAGGACTTCAGCTCCTGGACCTGTTTCTGGATCTCACTTCCAGCCCAATCACATCGTTTTAATCATCTTTAAGAAATACCATCCTGTTCTAACACCAATAACCTATCAGCTCAATCAGCAGGATGAATCAAGCATCCACTTTAGCGTACGTGATTCATAGCTGGGAACGTAGCAGTAGCCGGTGTGTGCTCACCGAGCAGGGTGTGCACGTTGCATGCAAAAGCATTGCTGAATTCGGTGCTCCTTGAACTTAGAGTGAGACTGGCAGTGAGATTGTGGGAAATCCTCTAATTTAGCAAAGCTGTGAATCACAGCTCTTAGGTGGTGGTAAAGTCCGTCTTTATCCAGAAAGCCGTGAATATGTACTTAGCACCCACTGAATGCAATGGGAGTTGAGCATATTCTTAAAATTAATCACATTGGAAATGAGCTTTTTTTAAATCAGGAAATCTACTCACAGGGAGAAGAGCAGCACAGCTTTTCCTACCACCATTATTGACCTAAAGAGACTGTTTTGTGGGCAAAGCAGGAGGAAGTTTGGTTCCTGTTGTTCAGTGCTGGTGTGTCAGAGCACAACGATCACAGGCTTCTAGTACCCCCAGCTCTGAAAACAAGCCAGACACCAGTTTCCAGTGCCTACTGGATCACAGCTGAGGAAGTTTAATTGCTAGGCCAGTGTGAAAACTTCCATATTGACTTTAGAAAAGTGAAAAAATTTAGGTTTTGCTGACTGAAATACTTTGTGAATTACCTGAAGCTGAGGGAGGTCTGGATACCGTTCTGGCTGTTATGGTCCTGGGCCCCTTCTTAGTTCTGCCTAATAGCCAGCTGAAACCAAGGGGACAGAACAGTTTCAGGGGGATTTTTTGAGTTTCTTAAAACTTGATACTAGAAATAGCACCTCTGAAGTCAATAGCATTGCTCTTGGGGAAAATACCTATTCAGCAAGGATAAGGGTATAAGAGTCCATCCCAAGGTACTGGGAAAAGGCTGCTCAATACAGTATTTGTATCTAGTGTGTAATTTGAAAAATATCAGCGTTTCAACAGTACCACAAGAGTGCAAATGTTTCAATAGACTTGTTATAATTGCCTGGAGTTGCAAAAGGCAGTTTTCATGCAGTCAAAATTGCATTTCCTGTTGATTAGCAACGTTTTTTCTCTGTGAAGAAGTGAAATAGGAAATCAGGCCTATAGCTGATTTGCTTTAACATGACTTTTCCCTCTCTGTTAAATTGAATGCTATGAGTTAGAAATGCAAAGTGGAAGAATCTATTACAGCTCAGTTTGATTCCGGAAAAAAAAATAGTATAAAATAAAAGTATAGTATATAATAAGTATAGCACCTTGATTTCAGATGGACTGAATTAATTGAATTAATCACCAAGAAATTCAAGTAATTAAGGCTCTAGTAAATTGTCAGAGCTGCAGTTAGATTCCTCTCTGGATACTAACCAGGCGATTCTGTTTGGGTACACGATCTAGTCCCTTGTTCATTTAAACATCTGCTGGTCTAATGGGCTTTGCCTCTCCCATCTCTCTGGCTCATGTCCTGGAGAAAGACTGTGCCAGGTACTCCCAGACCTGGAACCAGCCTCTCTGACTCCCACTTCCCCCCAGCTGCACTCTCATCTCTCGCCCATCGAGCCTGGTGGGAGCTCTGGTTGGGGGGTTTATCTCTTTGGGATACCTGCCAATTAGAGCATATATCTGAGACACCAAAAATGGGATCCCAGTGCACTTACATAACTCATAAAGTATTTACTCGACAGTCTACAGAGGTCTAATCAAAGCCATGAGATGCTAATACTAGTTCCCTACTTCAGCAACTATCTGTGGCTTCATTTAGGCTTGGATCAAGTGCCATAGACTCTTCCTGTCCCTTCCTCCTACCTGAAACGTTCATGAAGCAGTCAGACCCACCAGGGCAATGTTCCTCCTCCTGCTGCACTGCAGGCTGTGGTTTCTGGGTGATCCCTGAGTGCTTGCACAAGTGCGTCAGACTCTTTGACCACCATCCACTCAGGACATTGTTGCTCCTGAAGTGACAGCAGGCAAATAGGGCAACGCCAAAGTCAATAAAAAAAAAATCAAGCATTTTTTAAATTAAAAAATTTGAGAACTTCTTTTGGGTACTTCTGCAGTACTAGCATGGGAGACGGAGCCCTCATAAATATTTTTAGGTTATCGGGTGACAACTGCATGAGGTTTAAAAACAGCTTTTGGATTTTTCTAATGAAAAATATTAATTTAGGGCCTGGTCGGTACCTTTTATGTGTATTGAAAAGATTCCTATTTACATCATTGAGAGTAGTGTTTTGCCTCAGGCTTGTGAACACAGTGACAGTCATTTTATTATAATACAAAATTCAGAGTTACTGAAGCCTTGTTTTACTTATATTAACCTCTCTTTGCATGAGGAACAGAAAAGTTTTAAGGTTTAGTAGTTTGATTTTTAAAAATAATTTTTCTCTCAGTCTGTTCCATGGAGTTGGCAAAATGTACGTTCGGTTAAATAGACATTTAACCAAAGGAGGTTTCATACAAATACCTGTTTTGTGAGAAGCTGCTGTGTACTATGCAGGGACAATTTGGATCGGCTCTTGACTTCAGTGGGGCCAGAATTTCATCCTAAAGATTTAGGACTCAATCCAGAAAGCTTTTACTCATACGAGTGATATTCGCTTCTGTGTCCCAATGACTTATGACAGCTTGTCACTAATTTTAATAGAGGTACTATTTTCTCGCTTCTGTATATATAATCACAGTTGAGCTGCAAGGAATTCTTGGGCTAAGTGATGGTTCATATCTGAACCAGAAAAGCAGTTACTACCACACGTCATCTGGAATTTGCTGTGATCATTCAAGCCATTAATAATAAAATTAGAAGAATCTCATTAAAATTATATTCTGTATTTGACATCACTGGTTAGTCTTAATATATAATGATAGACTTAGCCATGAGAAAGGCACACTGCATTCCTGTCTACTGGTAAAATAAGATACTGTAGATTTCCATACCTTGGGAAATATATGAACCAACCTAAATTTCCTCATAATTACTCTAGGTAATAAAGATGCATTTTAATAGAAGAAACTAATAGTGGGTGACATTTTTACAGATGATCCATAGCTGTGTTCTGCGTATTTTTTGTAAAGTAGTGGGGTAAAGCATTTGATTTGAGGCACTAAATAAGTTATGAGAACGCAATAAAATACTGACTGTGGCTTTAAAAATATTTGTCCTTCTAAAATACCTCCTACAAATGATACGGAAATAAATGGGGTGTATAAGAGAAGAAATGCTGGCTCTCCACTCCAGCTGGCATTTTGTTCTTTTTCTTTCTTTAGTAGCCCAATGGAATGGAACCACATTTGAATTCTGGTTGCTCATAAACCAGTCAATCTGATGCTCCCAGTTGTGTTATAACTTCTCTGGCAAGCAAATACACAGTGCAGACTAGCAATAAAACATGCTCCAAACAGTGAGTGTATCAAAGGTATGTTCATCTCATATTGCTGGAGACACAGAATCACAACAGCGGCCCTGGCAGGGCTCTGCTCATGAGATCGCCAAAGGCATCAGAGGAAAAGGAACATAAAAATTATTTACTATTTCTGCATGTAAAATCTTGTAGCTAAGCTTATCTTTTGAGTGAAAAAAAAAAAAAAAACCAATAAGTAAGTGTTCATTAAGGCTGTATTTTTTCCTGAAAAAAATGTAGATGATTATGAAAGCCCTATAAGGTGCCTGGCTATCCTCCGGATATGTATTGACCTCGAAGAACAGCAGCCTCTGAGACTAGAGATGAGACAATTTGACCCGCAGGAGGAAGTGACAGCATTCTGCACCGGCAGTGACAAGTCCAGGGCTGTATTAGAAAGGCTGAGTTTGAAACTCCATTTATTTCTCCACGTTTGACAAAGTCTCAGTCTGATCTGAACTTCATTCAAAGAGCTGGAGGTTGATAACATGTCACAGAATACAGAAGTATTTCATCTGGAAGGAGGTAGCTCTCGACTTGGCAGGCTGTGGTAAGGCTGAATCAAGTGTTTTATCCGGAATAGTATTTCCTTCAGTGGCAATTGATGCTTCCAGATGACATCAATGTTTCAGAAGACCAAAAATTTTTATTGTCTTTCGGCAGTGTCTGAATCAATTAACATTGACCACAATAATGATTTTAAGTTTGGAGAACTTTGAACAGGGAGAAATAAGTCTGAAAGGTCTGCGTTTGGACTTTTGCAGTTCAGTATGAATAAATTAATTACAGTATCACCTTTTCACCCAGAAGAGTATAATTAATATAGCAAAATAGTATAATTTCTTTGGTTTGAAAAGACAGGCTGGGCACCAAAGTTACTTTGCTGTCACGTATTTCAATAAGACACCCAGAAATAGTTCAAGCGCAAACAAGATGCAGGCTGAGATGGATGAATAGTTCTGTTGATTGTGTCGTGTGCCTTTCTAGCACTTTTCCTAAAGACTCTAGCCAGAAACTTTTGAGAAACCAGGAGAAAGTGTATGTCCAGCCGATAAGTAAGCTACTAAAAAAATAATTTTTAAAAGTGGTCTTATGGTTTTTTTTCGAGAATGAGCGTTTGTACAAGGCTGTGTGAACCAGATTGCAGCATGGACATAGGCAAGATGCTGAAGTTAACTCTCTCTCCATACTCTGGGCCTTGGTGAGAAGTAATATTTGATATAATCCATGCAGAACCTGTGACTGGACCTACCAACTCTGACATTTTGCTATCCGTCACTGTAGGTATACTGAAAACTCCAGCTTTTTGAAGGACATTAGTATGGGGTGGGACATCAGCAACCTATTTGAATCAGAGTGCATTTGAACCAGTGTCTGATGCCGGTCACTGGATCTGAAACACAGTGTTGTTTCTGTCACTTGTTCACATAAGAATTTTCTATGCTTCTTGATAAGAAGCATAAATTCATATCATGGGATACGGCTTTGGAGAGAATTCAAAGCTGCTAACGGTTATGAAGTCCCCTCTCCTCTTGCACTGGCTTGAGAGGTTTCCTCCTTGCATGCAGATCCCAGGTACTATAACTTCTAGATCTGTGATGCTCCTTTTCTGTGGTTTATGAGGTTAATTTGGATTAAGTAGGTTATTTTCAATGAAACTGAACTTTTCAAGCGGTAAATGTTGTCTATAGGAACTTTTCCATCCAAAGAACACTCAAAATGGCAGCTACTTTCAAATATATAAAAGCTAATTTTGAGCAGTCTCAATTCTATATGATTCTGAACTTTTTGAAAAAAATCCTAAGTTCTTTTACCACAAAAGGCTACTTTCTCATGAAAATGGTGAGAAAATATGTGTATTTTTAACAGATCTAAAAAAAAAAAGTTATACTCTCATATTAACTATATTTAATCTTACCTCTTGTTCTTATATGGAGACAGATTGCCTTAAGGAATGAATTGGCACTAGTCCATAGAAGTTAATGCAGTTTTTCTCAGTTCATACCTTCTAAGAGTTTAATCCATAAAAATATAACGTAATTTCAGAAATCATTAAAAAGTGAAAGACATTTCTGGCTCTGCATCCCAAACCGTTGTAGCCAGGGGAGCTGCCAGCACTGTTCTTATTCAAAGAGATTTCTCTGTTTAAGTGATGATTAACAGCACTTAATGTGTTTATTCTGCTATGTGTGCATGCTATTTCCATTAACACTAATGTGGCTTATGCATTTCCTATCTCGGAGATATAGACCCCTTTAAAGATGATGTTATTTGGTTTTCTATTCATAAAGTCTGACTTGGTAAAGTTAGAAATGTATAAAAATCTCCTGCTTTGATTGATGTTAGTTCAGAGTCTTGTGCATTAAGCTGATGATGGAAAAGGTGGGAACCTGACTCCTGCCTATGTGCATGAAGGGGTAATGCTAAAGCTCAATAACACCCACAACACTTTAAAAACACTTTTGGATCAGGATCTCAAATTTGAGTATTTTCCTAGAGGCCAGAAAAGGCAGTGTCATTTTTATGTGCATCTTGAACTACCTAAATAATTTCAGAGAAAAGCAATTCTCCTTACTGCTTTTGAAAAGGCGAAAAATACCTACATCCACACTGGGCATTGGCACCACAAAGCATCATAGCATCTGAGCTGTGGGTGGCTGTGCTCAGGGGAGCTGTGTATGCGTTCCTCTGCAATGCGGGGGAGACACAAAATGCCTCAGAATAAGTCTCACAATGTGCAGCACATCAGTAAGGGGGTTGCCAGTGCTGGCTGAGAAGGGAACAACCAGCACTTGCACATCTTACTTGTTATTCTGTCATCACCTGAGGAATTCTGATAAAATTCCTTCCTTTTTTTTTTTTTTATTGAAAGGCAGCAAGGGTAAGTTTTTTGCTGTAATAATCAAAGGGGAGCAGGTCAGCAGTTCATTTTGGATGAATCTCACTCACCCAGCTCGTTTCCACACTCTGCCTGGGGAGCCGAGCCTGAGCCCTCAGGAACATGCTCCTGTTCCCGGGCCAGGGCTCGTCTCACTCTCCCTGTTGAAGCTATTCATGTTTCAAAAAAGAGATAAAGATTTAATGTCTACATGGGACAGAGTACAACCTTACCTTGAGGAGAGGAGTTCTGCTTCCAAGTCGTGTTCCAAAACCACCTTCTCTTTTTTATCTGCAAGCAGTTTGGGGCAGGTGTGGTTGAGGCCTTAGGTGATAAAGCAAACAGATAATTAATAATTAATTTGGTAAAGAAAAGGGGAATCTGACAAAGCCAATAAAAGAGTACAGTAGAGAAAGAAAAGGTGATAGACATGAATAGAACAAGAAACAAGGAAAGTTGTGTTCTATTATTTTTCTTTTAATTTCCTACATAAATATTCCGTTTTCCTCACAAACTTTATATTTTACTGTTATCAATGGTGGACAAGAAGTAACCGGATCAGTGTGTGTTCTTTTAGCTTTATTAATTACATAAGATACTTATCTAAAACCTCTCCAGAAACTGTCTGATTCATTATCTCAGTTTACAGTGAAAAACTTACATTATTTGTTCTGAATGAGGAATGGCCAACATCCACTTTAAGTATAATGTGAAATGTATTACAAAAGTTAGATAAGAAAAAGACCTTGAAGGTTGATTCTCAGACTGTTAGGATGCAAAATAGTGTTCCTAGTTTCCATGCACAGTAATTGTATATGCCAATTGGGTGACAGAAAATATGCAAATAGATATTTAGGTCTGCAATTACCTGATTGGGATGCACAGACATGGGAATGGCTTAATCAGTTTAGGAAAGCAATTACACACGCGTTTTATGAACTGCATATCTTAACTTCACAGAAATCAGTTTCTTGAATTATCTAATCTGGGGCCAGTGACTGTTCTGTGATATATGCAGTATTAGTTCATACCCTTAAGATTCCTGTATTTTGTTCCATATATCTTACATCTTTCATCCTCGGAAAGTTTCCAGCTGTGCTTTTAAAGATGAAAGAACAAAGCTATGGGAAGATGATCATATCAACCATATTATTCTGTTTTATAAATCTGTAATACGTGAGTGGCTGGAGCTAGTCCTGAAGCAAAACCCCCATGGTGGTCTTGTATTCAGGCACAACCAAGTCTATGTCTCGCACTGCTCGACATGGATCCAGGAGGATCTAGAAGAATGGACATTCGTCAGCTGCTCTCTCTAACTTGGATGCTTTTGCTGCCTTCTAATGTCTTCCAGCCCTGTTTTCTCTCTGAATCAGAGGGACTTAGTGAACAGCATTGTTTAAATGAACTCAGCTGACATGGCTTCACAAGGTAACAAGGTAATTGTATCAATAAATTATCAATCCAAGGGAACACCACTTGTGCTCACAATGGGAAATACAAAGGGCAGAGCTTTTGTCCTTGGGGCTTTTTAGAGTGGAAAACATTAAAAGTGTCTAAAGATGCAGGAGTTGAAGAAATTTCTGCTTATATTCCATTGTCAAGTATGACTCACATGCACAAGAAATTAGGGACCCACTGACTCATACCAACTTGCATCCTACCTGTTCAGAGTTCATCCAGGAATATTTTATAATGCTGTGAGAATAACACTTCTAGGTTTATTAATATGGCAGCAAATATTGGGTGTTACTACAGCTTTCTGAATATAAATGCTATGTAACAACTACATTTTTCCTGATGTAGGAGGATCGTATGTCTATTTACCAGCTGTTAATTCCTTGGCTAGCTAGATTTGTGCAATGTTTTACATTCAAGTGAAATTATTAATAGAAAATAGTTGAGGCTATTGGAAAATTTTCATCTCCTTTTATTTACTATTTTTGCTTTTTTCAGAATACTTAAGTTTTGCCATCAAATCACTACGATTATGAATAACTTAGCATTAATTAATGCATCAGTGTAAATAGATATAAAAACTGAGTTGAATGGCCATTTCAAAGATTTACATATTATTCATTGAGGTTGATTTACCGTAGCTTCGTATGTTCATGAGTTCATTTTACTTCTGTAAAATGCAAACATATTCAATGGAGAGCATTTTCATTCAAAACTTAAAGATTTGTTCTCTGATTTATCCCAGTGGAATTTAGGAGCAATTCCAACTCCACTCTAGGAAGTCAAAGGATGTAGCTCTGTCTGGGGCCAGGATAATCATGCCTTTCATAGGTTGGATTAAAGAAAATTACAGAACTGTATCATCAGTATTAACTGTCTTGCCAACGCAGAACTACGGTGGTATAAAAATCTCTCTGAGTACTTTGCTGGTGCTTCAGCATGAGCACTCTGCAGCTCTCCAAAAATACTAAAATAGATCAACCACTGAGTTTTTGTAAGTTCTTCTTCTCTGTGGACTCTAACAATTTAATAAATTTTCTAGTGCCAGCCTGAACTCTCCTTCTAGCTACAGCTGATATAGCACCGAGAGCTCTTCTTATTTTTTTAATGGCTAAATCAATTTCTTTTAGTCTTTGCAATACTGTTAGATCACTCTGCATGACAGTTTTGAGAAGGAAACCTGAAGACCATATGCCACATGGAAACTCAGTCCTTCTCCCTACCGCTCTCTGCTTGCAAATATAATTGACTTGGCAACATTTGTTGTCGCAGGTTACCTGGGTTTTCCCACAGAACTGAAGACACGTCTGGGAGCCTCGCCAAACGCCTCTCCCAGCACAGCTGAACGTCTGGAAAGGCATGAGGAATTTCCCAGTAGTCTAGTGCAGCTCAGGTACCTCCTGACAGCCCTGTGCTGGCTGGCACAGCTCGGGGTCCTACCAAGGCCACTGGAGCTTCCAGAATTGAACACCAAATTGTGGTAGTTTTAGGCAAAAGTCATATTATTTTAAAACATACTCACAAATATCCCCAAACACTTATGCATTTCTTTGTGAAAGCATGCCTTCCTGCTTTTCCCCAGAAGATGCACCCTGTGCCATTTTCTAAAATTGTCCAAAGCTATTACCATATACACAATAAAAAATCAGACACTTCTCAGGAAAGCCTGATGAGAAGAATCCACATTCCACCTCCTCCCCTTTCTCTCAGTGAGCTAAAATTAAATAGTTTCCTCCATCATATTGTGAAAGAGTCAATATGTAATCATAGGAAGGTCTTTACGTAATATTATTCTTACAGAGGTCACATGAAATGTAAAGTCCTTTTCTACATATTGAATCCAGTACATTACCTACCAGAACATCATCTGTGCTGCAAGATGGCAATGTATCTCACAAAGGGATGTCTACTACTGCCTTTGAAGCCTCCGTTGTTCAACCTGTGAGATAGGCTGCTTTTGTCTACTGTGAGAGGCAGAAATTTGTTTCCTTTCTAGAAGTTAGGTCACAGATCCTCAGATGACATAAATTGCCCTGGTTCTGCTAAAGTAAATTCAACAATTTGCACCAGTTGGAAAGCAAATGAAATTGAGATAATTTATTCCATCTGCCTCAGTCCTTAATCCAGGACTCCACTCCGCTCAGCTGGGACAGAAACTTAACTCAAGAGTAGGGGACCTCAGATGGCGTGAAGCTCTGATTTATTAAATTGATGTTTTTTAAGATGGATGATTACAGGGGTGGGCAAGACTATTACAATATCCAAAATTTGTCAATTTGCCTGCAAAAGGAAAGAATAAGAAGAGCTTCTCTGTCATTATGTATTATATCAAATATTTAACAACCGTTTCTTGGAAACTAGCATGTAAAACAGGACTGTTGATCTTGGATCAAATGGTTTGTATTACTAGATTACAAGTGAAATCTGCAAGTGGCAAAAAATATGCTTAAACAACAGGAAAATTTATGTAGCAATTGCTGTATAATGAGGATGCTCAATAGCAGATAATTGCATATAAAGTACTTTAATGCTAACTACCTGCTTTAAAAAATTGTTGCAAAATTGGGTTGATAATTAAATTATAATTATAAGCAAACATGGAACAGTGATTATTCTCAGAAACTTGCATGTTTTATTTTCAAAGTTCTGTAGCTTCTTTTTTCTGTGTGACTCATCGTGGTGAGGGTTATTGTGCTCCTTGCTTTGTACCTCTATATAGTGATTTTTAATCTAGTGTTTATATAAAATAGTATACATTTCTGCTGAACTATGAATATGGACATTTTTAGCTACACCTCATTTGCAAGCAAAAAAAACAATGGAAAAAATCTATTTCGTTTACGCGTGCTAAAAGTCAATGAGCTCTGATTAGGGAAAATCTGGTTCAGATATTCCATGGATGTGAAATGAGACGACTTAGAGCTGCGCAGCCCAGCAATTGCAAACCTCTGCCTGTTTACTTCTAAGTGAAATATTAGCTGTTGGTCTTGGTGCAGCAATTCCAGCAATACAAGTGTTTTGTTTGGAGTAGATAGGTGGACAAAATTGCTTCCCTCAGAGGTGGAAGGATGCTGTGTTTGATACTGAGGATGATGCTGAGCCTCAAGGAAGACCCAGGAGAGGGGAAAGACAGTGTGTCTGGTACCTTCTTTTATGCAGAGCAAAAATCCAGCTGACTCTGGATCAAGATCACAAGGAAAAAGCCTCTTTCGTTTTTCCTTGGCTTCTGATAAAAAGCCCTGGCCAGTGGCTGGATCTGACCTATGCTGCTCAGCTTTTAGAGAAATAGCTGTTTTGTAACAAGCCATTTTTAAAGTTGTGACTCACAAGGTGCTTCTGCTTGTTTGGTTTGGCTTTTTAATGGCAACTTAAAAGACAGCGAAAATGATTGTTTTGTATTGAGCTGTAAGAGACTTCCTGCAAGGTTGTAGTAGTTTTGCTTGTTTCTCTCAACTGGCAAAATTCCACCACCCCACTTCTCCCTCTCCCCATCCAACAGTGCTTGTTTTGGGTCAGAACTTTCCTGGAACTTCAAAGAAAATTCCTATTGAAAATGGAAGCCTTCATCCCCTCTGTTATTTGTTATTGGGGCACCAGCCTACATTCCTCCTCTGGCCATGTAGAGCACACATCATCCATGTGTAGAGCAGATCCACATCCAACAGCCCTGAGTTTTATTCCTAATACTTTCTGTTTCCTAGTACTGACAATTTTATAAATGTTATTTAGAATAGTGTCTTTTTAAAGCGTGGACCATGCAATATTTGGAGTCATGTTGCCTGCAAGCACACGATAGAAAGCTGCAATGCAGGAGATGTAATCTGCTGTAGAAAGGCTTGTTTCCATCTATTTTCTTCTAGCCCTGTGCTCGTGTCGACACTTGCATACGTACGTGTTTTCACAGTGGGAAAACTGCAGCTACAACTCCCTTCTTTTAAGAAGTCTGCAGTCCTTACTTGGCTTTGGAGAGCTAATGCAGCACGTCGTTGCTAACAGCACACAGGAGTTGAAGGTTTCTGCTAAACTTAAAAGCTTCTCTCAGATTATTCATATTCCTCCAATAAGCTTCACCACTTTTACTCAGCGTAAACGAACCTCATCCTTTGAGCTGTGCTCAACATAAATCAAACCTATCACATTACTGTCAATAGGAGTTATTCACACCCATGAAGAGACAAATAGCCCTTTCAGTTCTTTTCATGCACACAGAAATCTTGAAGCATTATTTTAATGCTGCAATTTAATGACAGATCTCATTTGTGTCATCAAACCTGTTCCTCCGTCCTCCCCTTTCAGATATGAAAACAACCCATATTTGCTTTTTTAAAACAGTCCGATAACCAGCAATATGTTACTAAATGTGTCCTTTTCCCTTTTCCTTCCCTTTTTTTCATACAAATACAATATCACAGCAATTTCACTCATTGTGGAAATAATGCATTTCTCATATTAATCTTACAGGGGAGTAAGTTGTAATTTAGGTACTTTCAGCTAACAGCTGCAAGCCTGGAGCCAAAAGGTAACACACTTGTTTTTGACAAAACCGGATGAGATTTTTCACAGACGGGGTGGAGCACGTGTCTAAGATAAGGTACGTTGGTTGCAGTAAGAGAATGTCAATCTTGTCTCCTGGACTCTGCCTCTGACAGTGATTTGCTGCCACATCTAGAGCTCATCTAACCTCCTGGGTAACACTTTTGTCCTGTGGATGTTATGCATCCCTTCTGGGTCATTCTGCATCACCAGTCTTTCTAGGGCTCCAGATATCACACATGGGAAGTGGAAAGTGAAACAGTCTAGAGGACAAACCCCGTCTTGGCCCAGGAGGGGGAACATTTGCTGCCAGAGAAGCTGCCTTTAGCTATCCTGCCTGAGCCTTCTGATGGGGAGGTAAAAGATTTGTTCTGCAACTTGGGCCTCAAACCTAAATCAAGTTTCTATAGCCAGTAGTGATGTAAAAGCTCTCTGCCCTAGATGTCCTCAAACATAGAGGTTAATATTTTATTTCATACATGTATCTACGTGTTCCAGTAGCTAGGATTATTAGTGTCTTTCTCCTGTTGAACACAGCTGGTATGCTTAGGTGGAAAATACTAAGATCTCCAGGAGTACATCAGCACTCTGTTTCTGTGGGAAGTCTTAGCAGTCCTGATTGCTTTGTGCAAGCTCAGTCTGTTGGGAGGCAGGATTCTCTGCGGAGCCTTGCAAACTCATCACATCAGCTGTCACTCTGTGAAAATACAAGTGAAAGCACCTGTTTCAGTCTCACAGTCCCTGGCATTGCAGGGCCCACTCCTACCGTAAAAACACAAATGGGTAGCCCTGATAGAGGTTCCAACAATCTCAGTTTTATTTATAGATAATCTGGTTTATTCATTTATTTTCCCTGGGTTTTTTTTAAACATAAAACATTTTTGGTTGTGAAAGAGAACAAACACAATCCCTTGTGGAAGACAATATAATAAAATGAATCAGTGTGCAAGTAAAGTATCCTTTGGTTGGATGCTCTTTTAATTGGATGCTTGTGATATGAATCGTTGTCTTTCTGCTCTGGTCAAAGATTATTTCGTTTTCTCTGTCTCTCTTTTTCCCCCTTCCTCCTGCACATTCTCCATTAGCACCATCCAAATCCCTCACATTGCATTAGAGGCTCATTTTATTTATAATTAAGTAGTGATGCAGTCATATGTATTGTTGCATCTGAAAGATGGTCTCAGCAATGTTGGAAAGCTGGAGATTCTGAGCAGGGTGCGTTAAGGTTAATTATCTAATAATTTACAGTATAAAATGCAGCTGCAGACACTTTGATTTTCACTAATTGTGGCATTGAACAAAGTAAATAAGAATTTGCTCATATTCCAGCACTGTGACTGTGAAAAAAAAAAAAAAACCAAACCCTTTATGGCATTTATGATGTCCTTTCTCTCTCCTTGGCTTCCGTGGCACATGAGCAGCCTTCAGTAGGGTATCATCCAGAGTACTGGAATCTCACCATATTCGTTTTATAATGATTTTCCTTCCTAATATAATTCAGATGTCAAATGCAGACCAGCTGACTTTTATTGCATTATAGGATATCAAAGCTGTTATGCTATAGAGGCAATACTAATAGAGTTTGATGGTGTTGGAAAGACAATTTTGAGAGTCTGAGGACGAAGTGGAAAGACGTGAAGCCATAAGCATGAACTGAGAGCTACAGAAACTCCTGACTACAGGATCTTGGTCTCTTTTCTGAGACTATACAACAGCATATGGTCCCGGGTCTCCAGGTGGTATAAATCTGTATAGCTTCACTGAATTCATAAAAATGGGCAGAACGCTAAGTGTGAAAGGAGACATGCTTAATTGTTCTAATATGTCTATGCCAGTCATCCTCTAAGTCTGCTGGCATCGCTCTGTGTGTTTCATGGTAACTGAGACCAAAAGTGCAGCCCTCGCTCACGGTCATCCTCTTGAAGATATTCTCAAATCAAGGAGTATGGAGAGCTAACATTTCCAACTCCCACTTCATGTCTTACCGACGGCTTTTTTTAGTGATTTGCAGATGAATATAATCAGCTCAGCTCTAGATAGAACAGCATGGAGCAAAGGGACTGGGAGAAAGCATATTGAGCAAAGGCAAATATCTGCAAGGGAAAGGGTGACAACCTACAGACCAGCCTCTGTACCTGGCCTGTCTTACCTCCAGAAATTCATTAATATCTTCCTCTGTCAGAAACAGATGTTTTAGTTCATTGGGGTTTTTTTATGCTAGAAGCATCATTTGGAGTTTAAATGTTCCATGACATTTAGCAGTGTAATTTCCTATATATTAGTTCAAATCTTGATATAGTTTTCCTCTTAATTCTTCTAGCATGAATTTTACCTCTTTCCATAGCACCAGTGCAAGGATTTTGTGTCTCTGAATCCCCGGCTAATCCACCCTTCTATACAGGAGTGAACTTTGTTCAAGAATTTTGGGAAGGGGCTTTTTGGATTCTTACAGCTTTTTTTTTCTGGTGCTATGTTGAGTGGCTGAGGAAGAAATTAGGATATTTTTGGATACTATAAATAAACGCCACTCACACAATGTAGAAAGCTAATGCATCTCTTCTATTAGGTGTAAACGGGGTGTGAAAGCATTAATTGCATTTAATAAATATTAATGTTTTTAAGAAAGAGCCTCACCAGCTTTCCAGATTTCTGAGCTCAGATACAAGCAGCACAGATCAGCAGTGAACAGCAGAAACAGAAACACCTCTCCTCAGGAGACATCAGCCTTTCTTTACAGAAAGGATAAAAAGATCAGACTTCAACATTTCATGCTGCAGATGGTCAAATGCTTCACTTTCTTTTTCCTATAATTCTTTGTGGTGTTCAAAATCCATTCAGAAATTTTCCATTAAAGGTTTCTCAAAAGTTTCAATCCAGAATGAAATAGGCATTCTTCTTTCAGCTGGATTCCAGTCTAATAATTTGAATTAAAAACTTGGGTCCTTTCAATTTCTCACGTAGGAAAATGGGAGTTATTTGGGGAACAGATTCCCCTCACTGCTACCACTATCTAACATTTCTTAAATTCTTTTAAAGAAGGTTGTAACAAAGTGAGAGACAGTGTAAAGATATTTTTCTTTTCTTTTCTTTCTTTTTTTTTTTTGTCTTCTTTTACTGGAGGAAAAACTTGGCAGACAGCAAAAAAGAGATGAGGGACTGGGGCTAGCTAAGAATGCATACTTACTTATTAATATTTTTAAATACTTTGAATTAAAACACTTTACTGCTAATAAGAGGATGGATTTGGAGTTTTTTGGATCTTACTTGCTTTAGACCTTTTCCTCCAACATTTTCTATGGGAAAGGCTCTTATTTGTTTTAGTTGTTCATAGGTTCTTAATTGTTCATAATTCCACCAAGAATAGGAAGAGGAAAAGAGGAAATATTTTAAAAGAATAGGGGAAGCAAATCCAAAGAAGCCTGGGAATTCCAGATCATAACTTTTAGAAAACAAAACAACAACAACAAAAACAAGAAACCACACAAACTAAAAACCCACAACTAAATGCAATAGCTATTTCTTTTGAATAGCCAGGAAAAGAAGGGATTGGAACAGAAGCTTCAAAAACATATTTTATTGTCCAAAAACAGTTGTTTTAAGAGTGTTATTTTGTGTTCCACCTGTGATCCCAGCTCCATGCCCCCAGCAGCCTGCATGCCCCGCTTGACTGCCTGAGGCTCAGAGCCGTTCCCAGGGAGGATGCTCATGGTGCAGCCTGGCCCAGCGGAAGCCACACTCCCTCAACCCAAGTGCTTGCACACCCAGCAAGCCCAAGATGACAACAAATGCAACTCAGGGTAAAGAGGTGAAGATAAAGGCTTCCTGATATGCACACAAAATTAAATATATACAGTGGTATTTTACGTAAGTAAAAATTAATTAGAAAAAATAATCCAGAATTTATATAGGGAGTCTTGAAAACTGACAAAACCTTTTTTTTTACATATTATAAAGCTTTCACTGTTAAGGATCAAAAGCCAGTAATTCATGAAGATTCATTCTAAACAAAATTGTTAAACAAAGGGTGATATATTGAGAAGAGACCTTAACAAACCAGGCAGTCACTTCATCTTTAAAATACTGTTGTTGCATCCAGTGTTGAACTGTGCAATCTTTATATTTAAAGGGAAATCAATATCATTGATTAAACAAAATAAAAGCTGCTCCATAAGAAACTATTACTAAATCCGGCTGTTGGAAAAATACATTGTTTTTAAATCAAACTGATAAAAATCAGTGTGAGTTTCTTATAGCTAGACATGATGACTAAAATGTACAATAAGAAACAGAGAATTACACATTTTATCAAGAAAACATATGCCACTGGTTTGAAAAAGCTTCTTATGTCCTTCCTTCTTTCTCATGCAAACAGCTCTCTGCAGCAAGCAATTTGCTGGGGGCTTTTATTTAAGTGTAATGTTTTAATGGATTTTTTTTCCTCTTCCAGAAGATGCATACAGCAGTCAATCAAATTAGTGTCAAAATCCTAACCGCAATAAAATAGCCAGTTTAGTACAATTCTTGAAGGCACAGCCCTGAGATTTAGCTCTGTATGTCTTCATAATATGGTTGTGGGCTCCCATTCAGCAACAGTTACACCAAACACCTTTTATATTGGAAAGAAATTTAGCGGTGCCAGTATTGCTGACAGAACTAAAGGGCTATTTTTCAATTTTAGTAGCACCATTCCACCCTAGCACTGAATTTCTGTTGTAATAGTTTTATCAGTCTTATAGAAGCTGACATTAGATAATTAAACTGGCATCCAGATCACCAATGTAAACGTACGATGGTATATTTAAAGGCACAGAATAAAGTAAATTATGACCTAGGCTGACATAAACCAAAATTTTGTATGCAAAGTAGTTTCTCATAAATTTGTTTAAGGAGGCTCTTCATTAAAGTAACACAGTTCCTTAAAGAAAACCCTGTCTGTCAAAGATACTTCAATTATCTTTATTTTACATTGTTTTTCTTCTAGAAATAATAGTCAAGAAGGTGCTCGGAATGCTTTTATCTGAAGCAATAAACCTCCAGGATGTTCAAGTATAATTAATTGCATTGCTTAAAAGTAAGGGCTTCTAGCAGAATATACGGGCCTTGACATTTTTGTTATGCATAAACTGTACTAGGCTTATGCCATAATTAAGCATCAGGATTATATTTTCATTACATTTTTAAAATTTTCATTAAAACTAGAATAAGGAAAACTTACAACAAAAGCTAACACTTGAATAAAAGTGATGACACATTCCAAGACCGAGGTATATAAGAATTGAGATGATAATATTATAAATACATTTCTTTAACATTTGTCAGAAGAGCTATTAACTTGAAATTTTAAAAAAGACAGTAAATGCTCCAAAAAGCAAGCCAGGGTTTTGCACTTTGCAAAGAAATAATAGCAAAGCCTTCTTTTATAACACAGTTAAATCAACACAATTTGCTTCTGAGTTATAAAGCAATTAAATGTTATTAGGCAGCTGCATGGATGGACTTGGTTACAGCCCAGTTTACAGCACTGCAAGGCAAAAAAAAGATCTCATCAGGTTTTCACGGGAGACTTTACATGTTAACGAACTTCTCTCTGCATCTTAGGGAAGGGTGAGATAGCACCACGTGAAAAACCTGCAACATAACACACGCCGGTGTCTGTTTTGCCAGATGTTGCTGCTGCTGCTCTGCTTCATAAAAGACAATAAGACATGGTTTATTTTTACCCGAGTCAGACAGGCTGTGGCTTTGAACAGGGGGCTGGATCCTAAAGACCTTACACAGCTGAATTCAAAGGTGTTGGCGAGGACAGGAAGACAGGGGAGAACTTAAGCGTTGAGCTGAACAAAGCATTTCCAAAAGACTCAGATTTCCATATTCTCACTGGCTGGTATTTTTCAAACACTGGCTTGAAGATTTTTAGCAATCTGGATTTCATCAGTGGTTTTTATATATAAAATCTACCTGTAACCTTGAACTCTTAATAAAGGGGTTTAGCTGCTTACCCTGCAATGTTATTTTTCTACTTTTAGTCTTCTATTTTGTCCTTTAATCTGACTGTTTAGATGTGGACCACATACAGATTATGATCCAGCATTATGATTTCCATTAGAAGTAGGATATTTTAGCTAATATTATATCAGTAACAACTTTCCTTGTCACATGAGGTGCCTCTCTGTGTTCATAGTCCCCATAGCACTTACAATGCCTCTCAAATAAGAAAATATCTATTCCCATAAGTAAGTAGAGTCCTTTATAAGCTACCTTAGCCTCAATTGCTTATTGTCAGGAGTGTGGTAGTAGTTATAGCTCTGTCAAAGATGTACCGATGTGCTTGGCCATTTTACTTTGACCATTGAAGACACTGAGCAATGAGCTGATGGAAATAGGGAAACAAGCTGGATTCCTAGTTGGAGCTGATTTTCTGTAACCCCTTTCTGTCCTGTACACCACATTCTTTGCCTTCTCCTACTCTTTATCCCCACTCTTTCTTTCAGTTTGCAGCTCTAAAGGAGGGTGGCCTTAGCAAATAGACTAAAGATTATCACACTAATCTGCTATTTATTTAAGACTGTATTATCTGTGGATACACAACACATGCGGAAAACCTTGGCAGACGGCAGTGAGTAGAACTTTATGAAAGCAGTCAGCAGGATGCAAGGGGGATGCTGAGCTCATCAGTGACTTGATATATCTTTGTTAACAATCAGGACTAATTTTATTCATGTGCTTTCTTCGTGTTGGAGAATGAAGAATTACCAACCGAGTTCCATGAAGTGCGGCTTTTCTAAGCTGTGGCCACATACTGAATGCCTGAATTATCCAAAAAGGACAAGACAAACAAATTTCTTTATCACCATGTAATGAAAGCAAGTGCCAGTCCCACTAGACAGAAATGCCCTAGTAGAAGACAATTCTCTGTGTCCTTGTTTTTAAGTCTGTTAATTTGACTTCCATTGTATAGGCTCTGCAGTCCTTCTCATTAAGAAAAGATGTGATGCTGAAATGTCATCAAATCTAGGTTTGGAGAAAGTAAATACAGTTGAGTTTCAGGTTAGAAATAGGCTGAGTCTGTACAGGTTTCAGATCCATATCCAATAGAAAGTATCTCACTCTTCCTGAGAAATTGCAGACACAGTAAATGAAAGGCTTTAGCCAAAGTCTGGTGAAAGCAAGTAAGACTATTTTAGCCATGTCAAATGTAAAGCAGAAATAAGCAGAGCTGGCCCAGTTCACAGATCAGCAGGTTAGACTCTTGTGAATCAGCCTCTGTATTTGCAAATACACCTTGCTTTTAAAGGGGTTGAAGAGGTATCCTGAACAAGCCAGCTGTGGGTCTGGGAAGGAGCCAAATCCCCAGTTCAGTCCCAGCATTCATGCTTTACTGGCCACTTAACTACAGGGGCTATTTGCCCTCTGCTGCCAACTGCTGCTCCCTGGAGTAAGAATTGCTCAGGCTCCAGCTCTGCATGCCCGGGGAGCACCCCGCACTGCTCTGCACAACAGGCTGATCCAAACACACTAAGCCGTCCAGGACCAAAGATATAAAGTATATAAGTTAGGAGTGCACTAAAAATGTTTAATGCATTTGCTCAGGAGCAAAGTGCCTTAAATATGGGATAGCATAAACCTCCCAGACACTTCTCTGAAATTCATCTACATTTATTTAAGGTTATTTTACCCCTAAGCAGAGCATTCACACTGAGACTTTAACATGCTGCTTCACAACAAAGACATGGGATGTGTAAGGCAGTGTAAATGGACGTCCATACCAGTGTCTCAAATACATGTAGTTGCTGACAATTTCCACATATTTCAAGACAAATCATCCAGTCCACCCTGAGAGTTCTGCAAAGTTGCAAATATGCAGAAAATGGAATGAGAATGAATCAAGCTGAAGTCCCACTATGAAATATGTATGACTTTTCTCCCACAATTTCTGTAGAATTCCATTATGGGTTTGGATATGACTGTTACTAAAATTGTAAGGGTGAATTCACTTCCCCCATCCCTAGAAATCTGAAATTCAAGATTGCATTTTAGAAATCTCTTCACACATCACTCCGTAGTACAGACAACTTTCATGGAATCATAGAATCATTTAGAATCATTTAGAATGATAGAATACCAGATTGGAAGGGACCTCAACGATCATCTAGTCCAACCTTCTTGGCAAAAGCATACCTAGGTTGGAAAAGACCTTTAAGATCATTGAGTCCAACTGTTAACCTAACTCTGCCAAATCCACTGCAAACTCGCTACATCTACCCATCATTTAAATGCCTCCAGGGGATGGTGACTCAACTACTTCCCTGAGCAGCCTCTTCCAATGCTTACTTTCAGTGAAGAAATTTTTCCAAATACCCAATCTTTGTGGAGGGAGTTTCATATATCAGGTAAGACGTATTTTAATGATCTGTTGGACACATAGATCATCTGTTGCATAGATCAGTTCTGGCCAGGCCACTGCAATAAAGCATAGGTTTTACTGTTGTTCTGTGGTTAAGGCCATATTACCAAAAAGAAATCCCAGTAGCAGAGGCTCTTATCACCTCATTCATGCACTTCTTTAGCCTGCTTTATTTCCAATCCCAGCCTCAGCAGTCAGTTGTGCTCCTTTTATAGCCAAAAATCCCCAAAGGCTTGCAAATTAAGTCACCAAGGTGAGTCTAAGTGTGTCTGGTCTCAGTTTGAACTGTCCTTTCTCCAGCTCCCGTCACACCCATGGCTTTTGTCACCATCAGACCCTACCTGTGAGCTGGTTTGTACTGAAGTAGAACCAGGTTTTAAGCACTTGGAGCTCAACGCTCACTTAGTACATTAATTTATTTATGTGGCTTACAGGCATTTCTGTAGCCTATGGAACCATAGTAATGAGCACAGAGCTAAGAAAAACTCTGCTAAACTGCACTGTTGAATTCTGTAATATTTTTGTAAAATAGTAGCTAGGAAAAAAGCTGGGAGCAAAGAAACGTCCCTGTGCTGTCTGGTTCTCACTGTCTCTGTGACCAATCCTGAAACTCTCCAACTTCAAAGAGAAAAAATACATACTGTTGGTGTAGTACATTTTGCATTGCCATTGAACACATACTGTTTAAAGGGCAGGCATTGTTTTACTACAACTCTGACGGCTGTAGAGATTTGAATTTAGAGTCTGACCATACATTAAGATGATTGAATCCTGTTTCATTTCAGGTCCTCAGTTCTGGTTTTCACTTACATAGGTAGCAAGGATAGCCGGTCTCCTCCCCTAAAAAAGTCATGTTGCAGGTGAATTAAATACAGTAACGTGACCAATACTGAAAGCCGTTCAAAATTGTCTCTGAAGTACTGTTTAAGCTACATTTTAACCACAGTGCTATGTTCAAGGCCAGTGACCTGGCAGCTCATTGCCACCTAAATTAATCTTGCTTACAAAACAGTTCCTAGCAGTATAGTCATATTCTGCAGTATTACAACTTCACCCAGACTTACATTTATAAGTCTAAACAGGGACTCCTTATCTTTTGGTAAAGAATAAGCATCTAGAAACCATGATGCATAAATACATAAATAATCCAGTTCCTAACCATTTCAAAGATAAATGCCAACCACTCGCCTCAATCTATGTAGACAACATCAGACAGAATGCCAAAGGGAATTTGTGTATTCCCAATGCCAGTATGAATTTTGAGAAAGCATCCTTAATACATGAAAGGATAATATATTTTGTAACCCACTGCATGCTGGTACTTCTGCACTGGCAATAAGCTTGGTTATTTGGGGGAATAAAAATATACGAAACATTTAGAGATGATAAAACAAGTATAGATTTCCAAAGCCTATATAATGACTCAGATGTATCAAATCTAGTGTGTCTCAAGATATAACACAGGACTAGACTGTACAGGAAGGATTGAAATGTAGACTCTCAGTCTTGCAGAGTCCAGTCAATCCCAGTATGTACGTGACAATACTCTGCTTCATCACCTGAGTCATGCTCCATCCACCAAAAAAATTAAAAACCCATCTTGGTGAATTTGCAGGAGGTCAGATTCGACTGACCAGACAGACTTTGTGCTCCTGTTTCTCTGGATGTTTTCTGACATGCCCCTATGTGAGGTAAATACTTTTTTTTTCCAAGCTGTGACCCTGCTCAGCTCTGAACTGCAGGTTTGCACCTGTGTGACTGTGGTACTCTTGATGTAAGTTGAGCTTTCCCTTCTTTACACCTCTTTGTGTAGGTGTAAGGTCTTTCACTCTATGTGACATCACCGTGAAGATCATTGCTTGAAATTGTCTAATTACTAAAGACAAAGGAACTGGTT
>KZ506358.1:192245-213059 GCA_002844005.1 Limosa lapponica baueri | reverse complement strand
TTCCGGAATGCCCAGGCAGTGTAGGGAAGAGTACTGTCAGACTCCGGCAGTTACAGAGAGCAGCATAGCCCTGCAGAGCCACCCTTCGATCAGACAGAGCTGTCTGTGGCTGATGCTTTGCCAAAGGCGTAAGCGCTTCCAGACCTCAGGTGGGCTCAGTCCACCTCGTGGTAACTCTGCTATGTCCATTGAATCAACTAGCTGAAGTGAGACAGCATGTATCCCGTGTGTTGTCCTCATCTTTTGCTCTCATTTCTTGACATTTGCTTCATTTGTCATGGGGCTGGGAGGCAATGAAGGTGAATGAGCCTTAACTGGGATCTTGAATGGTGCCCTGCCACTTGGGTTTTGCTTTATCAGTGCAAATGGGAGCAGAACCATAGGGATTGATAGGAAAACGCACAGAGCAGATTTAGGAGATCCTTGATGTCTTTTACCAGGTCAGTTGTGCAATGTTCAAACAACAATTTGAAGGAGGAAAAACTCATCAATGCTCAGTACTCCCAGTGCTCAGTGAGCTGGACTTTCTCTTTGATGTACCTGAACTGTAGCTACAAATTACATCTTTACTTTGTGTTAGAGAATGTTAGAATTAATGCTGTTCTACCCCCTCCTGCGTGTTGCTCACACATAATTTGCACAGAAGTGTGTGCATATTTAATTACTGTGAGTATGTTTACGGCACTGTTTGCACAACCTTGCCCCCCAGCTATTGTAGAGAGTTCTGCCAATCCTGTGTGTACAAGGACTGGCAGCTTCTCCGCCCTCCCACACCTCTCCCATTCAGCGGCATCTATCACTTCAGTTCCTGATGCTGCTTTACTATTAATTGGCTTGTGTAATCTCTGAGATTGTTATTTATTAATAGATTGTTCTGAGTGTAGCAAAGTTCATTATTTAAAGCAGGAGAATGAGAGAGATCCAGAGGAACAGATGGATGTATGGAAGTATCAGAAGAAGCACTAGTTAAAATTCTAGGCATGTGCCGAGCCTTGACAAAGGATGGAAAACAGAATCAATCATCATTATCTAGGAGAAAAGCCATCAGTCTGTGTTAAAAATAAGCACTTTGTGTATTAAGCCCATGATGCCAGACTTCCAAGAGTTTTGACTGGTAGCTGCAGACCCTGAGGTTAGAGAGATGACTGGGGAGCACTGCTGGGTGCACAAGACAGCAGTGGAAAAGCGCAGAAGATATATAAGCTTGAAAATACAATGAGAGTTGGTTTTAATGTCCATCCTGTTCTGACTCGCTGGAGACAACGATTTTCATTTATGGCTCTGTTGGTTAAAGTCACCCCTGAAATGGTAGTGCTGTTTAAGACTAGTGCATGCTTTTCAGATGCTATCTAAGGACTGCTTTGGGCATCAGCTGTTGAAAGCTGGCTTGGAAAAGGCCCCTAATATTTATCCTAATAAAGGAACTTCCCCATTGGAATGAATTGATTTCCCACCAGACTGCTCAGCTGACTTGGCAAGGTGGATTCTCAGTGGAAACTGATAATTGCCTGTAAATGCTGTAAAGGTGTCAACACCAAATAAGGGAAGTGTCAAATAGAAAGAAGGGTATAATAGGGAGCTACAAGGGATTGTTGAGCCAGCCAAGCCTTAAAGATGGGTAAAGTGAGTCATAGCAAGGCAAAATTACTGTCACACTGAGTTGATGACAAAGGTGAGAGTAGAATTTAGGAATTTTAACTCTTAGGCCATACTTTAAACCCTAGTTCACACCATGTTTTTCTTTGCTTAGCGAAGTTGTTGTTCTGGTACTTGCAAACACAAAAGCTTTGTTCCACAACAAATAAAATAATATTAAACATAATATCTCTGTTGGACCCCACATGTGAAAGCAAAGGTCAGATCCATTCTGAACTATTTCTAAAATTACTCTAATAGCATGCAATTTCCCATACATGAATTTATCTCCCATTAGTGGGCCCTGAAATATTCAACTATAATAGTCGAGCCAGCAAGCACTGCTGCTCTCTGCTACCTCTCAGTAATTGGTTAATAGTAGAGCTGTTCGGTAATAGGTAAACAGATCTTTATTTTCTAAATCTAAAGGCTTATATCATGGCTGTTCCTCTGGACAAGGTTATTTCTGGCTGTGATGTGGATGCACTTTTATCTTGAACCCATGACGTACTCCAGGATCAATGCACAGTCAGCATCCGCTTTCTCTTCTCCTTGCTTGATGCTTGACTTAACTCCAAAGCTGGTGTTTGGGACTCTGGCCGTGGGCACGCCATGCTGCCATGGGAGGGTTTGCTATAGCGAGTTAACTAACCCACAGACAGAGAAACAGAGCACAGCCCCAGTTTGTGTACTTGTCTAAAGACCCTTTTCTGAAAACCCTTTTTCAGCTTTCTTCTAAACTTTGAGATTTCCTGGCATGTAACCTGTTAGGCAGTAACTCTTCTCCCTCCCCCAGTGAGCACTTCTCCCTTGGAGCCATTTGCAGGTTTTTAAACTCTCCCTGTCTCCTAATGCTGCTCTTCTTTGCATTGAGAGGGCAACTGAAGATCATCTAATAATGTACAATTTTGCTTCTCTTTTTTTCCATCTCTTATTGAGCATAGACAGATTGCTCTTAACCTACATGTCCCCTTCATACCTGGCTTCCTTTTTTATACCTGAAATGTCAGAAAGGGAGGAAATGAATAATGCTTTGTGTTCTTAACATCTGCATCTCTTACAAGAAAGGGGCGGGGGAGAAGCTTTGTGAGAATTTTTATAAAGATCATTCCAGAGTTTCTGTGAGAATTAAGATGATGGATTCAAGACTGTCAGATCCATCAATGCTTTTGTGAGACATGTTGCAGAGCGCAGCAAAAGAAAATGATAGCTGGACATGTGGGAGATGGATCCTGAAACAATTCATATGATGTTTTCTTTCTCAGTCCTTGCTTGGGGCAAAACTGCTACCGTTTTTCATTATTTTTTTCTGGTACTAACTTCGAGGGTAGTTCTTGCTTGAGATGGGGCAACAGAGAAATAACTATTAAATATGTAGAGGATATTCATACCACCTTATTTTGCCACTGGTGCTCTAAAAGAGCCTTCGTCTTTCCATAGACTAGTAATGAAAGCTGAGTTGTGAGAGCTGCCATATATAGCCTGCAAAGGCTAGTTTTACATTGTTCTGGTGAAAGTGTAAAAAGCTCTCAAAAGATGAACACTAATCTGTCCTCCATTTTAAGTCTTACCCCAGCGTCTGAGAGTTAAGAAATTACTTTACAATCACAAAAATATGACTCTGTAGCTCAAAATTTGCACTAGCTTAACCATAGCTTTAGATTATATTGCTGCCTGTACTGTGAGTCTTCCTCTGCCCACCCAGCCCTCCCCAGCCAGGCCAACACAGTCCATAAATAGTACTCGCTGGCAAGGATAATACATGAGAAAGCAGATAAGTAGGTGTACATGAGGTTTTGCATTTGCATTTGTTTCACAAGCTGTTTTCTCATTCCTTGTGTACTCTCACTGGGACATAACTACTCCCGGGTAAATGATGGTATGGGCTGAACAGGGAAGAGGAACAGGGGTGATACAGTTGGTGAAGTGATGTGTCCTTCAAAACCTCACGTTGAGGTTGTGGCCAAGCTAGAAAGAGAGCTCAGATCTGTACCCTGGGAGGGAGGCAGTTTTTCAGAGTTAAGTTTCCATGTATGTCGAATAAAGTGTTAGTGGAGCGAGTGGTGCATGAGCTGGAGATGAAATCTTCCTCTCTCACAATCAGTTTGTCTTACCTAAGCAGGATTGGGAGCACAGCCTCCTCGAGGCTGCTTTTGCCCTTCAGAAGAGCCATCCTAGTAGGAAGACAGTAATACCTGCAAATGCTGCCAATCTATCATAAAGGTAGTGGATCAACCCAAGTTCCCATATGTCCTTGGCTCTCATAAACCATTTGGACTGTGGCCCTGAGAGACAGGACAGTTGCTTCTCTTTAGCCTCCTCTCAAGGGGAATTTGAGTGGAACTGGTGGGGGTGATGGATGGGAATTTTAGAAAACTAAGTCTGAGAGATCAATAGAAGAATATACAACCAATGCATCATGCAAGCTCTTCTTGTCTCTGCAGCACTAAATCAAAAATAATGAATGGCAGGCTTTTCAACCTTGGCACCTCCAGTCTTCCCCAGTGGAACAGCATCCAATGACTGATATGGATTATGCTGCTTTCTAGCATATTTCCTTTGCTTTCCTAATAGTTTTGGCATTGAATCATGATGCTCTGTTTTTAATATCCTTTCCTTCCTCCAGTGCTACCTACCTCTTTCCCCATGTAATTTCCATCTTGCAGGCACATTGCCATCTTGCATTCCCCTTGCTCATAGTGTATTCAGGCCATCTATTGCAGGCTGGGTTCCTCTGGAGCTTACATTGGTTTGTTTATTTCTTAATTTCTGAATAGCTTACCTCCCCAGGGGGCTGTATTCCAGCCACATAAACAGTCAGGTGCGTCAGGAGCTCTGAATTCCTCTCCAGTTGTGAGCTGACTGCTGGTTGCTTGTCAGACCCAAGGCCTCTCTGAAACGGGAATGTAGGAGCAGATGTGGAGAGGATGCTGAGGTGGCACCAGCTCTGGCAGCCCAGGCCCTGCAGCCCCTCTCTGCAGGTCAGCAAATGGCATCTGTGTTTCTCAGGAGTTAACATTTTTGAATTGGAGCAGGAATTCACAGGCGAGGCACAGAGACTGACTGCTCTCTTCCATCATTCCCTCATGCCTTTGCAAGGTCATTTACACCATGAAAAGCAAGTGCCTTATTTTATTGCGTTATATATTTGTAATAAATGTTCTCGGTAGCAGCTAAAGTGACACTGATCTAAGCACTGAAATTTCCCTGGATCAGATCTCTCTGGCGGCTCCAGTGGGAATATTTACATCCCCTCTGTGCAGCCCAGCTGCAAATGATGAGTGTCTGCTTTCGTTCTCCTGCTCTTGACGTAAATCAGCTGTAAGTTTTGCCCAGTGGGTAGACTTATGCCACTGCGACAAAAGCATGCAAGAATGCAGTCAGAACATTAGCTTGCCAAGAAGCTCATGAAGTTACTCTTAAAGATGGCAGAGATGAACCTGGTTTACTTGATGCAGAAAAGTGATCAGTTAAATTGGGGCTGAGGGGCTTAAACAGCTACACCTGCTTTGCAAACATCAGGTTATGTATCATGGAAAGCTGATCCAGGCTTGTGTAAAAAAGCCTTGAGAACCATATGGGAAGTTTCTACTGCACGTCTGCAATTACATCATGACTGCCCTGAAAGCAACAACAAAATTCTCATAGGCTTCTGGAAGGACAGAATAGAGCAATATCTTAGGACACATGTGCTCCAAAAAAAATTTATTACAGGATGGGGACAATGAGAAAGGAAAAACCTAATTCAAAATCATGACAACAGCACACCCCTTGAGAGAATGCTGAAAACACACATCCAAAAATAAACTCCAGTGAGTGAGGGAGACAATAATAGAGAGAATTGTGTGTTGATCTGCCTTTGAATAAGAGCTTCTAGAACGAAATAGGAGAGGCAGAAGATCTGTGTTATCTATCAAGTCAATTGATTGTTGTATCCAGAGCTTGGCTCAGTAATAAATGAGAATGCCACTCATCTGGTTTTCTGGTCTATTTAGAATATTTTTAGAACTCTTTTTGAAAAATATTCTGATTAATCTCTTGAATTTTCCTTTGCTCACTGAGACTTAAAGCAACATCGGATTTAATTATACTGTGACTGGAAGGGATGTAATGAAGGCAGATACAAATCCTTGTGACAGCTTAGAGTGGCAGTGAGAGTATTTATCCATCTAGGAACTGAAATGAAGAGTGTTGTATTAGTGACTGAGCCTTTTGCAAGCAAAAATGGGATTTAGCTGCTAGCATGGGCAAAGCAGAGGAACTGAGGTAGTGTGAGAGGCCTGGAAAGACGTGATTGCAAAACTATCTCAGTCAGGCCTGATGTGACTTGCCAGAAGTCACACTCAAAGCTGGTGGTACCCAGAAATTGGATCCCTGAATCCTAGCTTAGGGCTTCAAACCCTCCTCCTCATGTTCTTCAAGCAATCTAGGAATGGGCTTCCCGGAATGATAAAATAAGCTCCACGGAGGTCAACAAGATTTCAAGGGCTGTACTGTTTGGAATGCTGAATTTAGGGCTGGCACTTGCGTTGAGTGGGATGGATGCCTGAGCAGATGCAACCTTCCCTCCCCACATACACCCACCAGTCTCTTGCCTGTGCGTGTCGGCACCTCTCAGCAGCCCTCTGTGGATGTCTGTACAGGTAGTGGGTGCCTTATGGTCCCTTTAGTGCATCTTCTGGAGTGCCTTGCAGGCAGAAGAAGATAAATAGTTGTTACGCTGCACCTGCTTGCTTGAATAATTTCCACGAAAGGAGGCCACTTACCAGTAATTCATTACCAAACCTTTGTTAGCATAAACAAGGCTGTGAGAAGTAAGCACAGATTTCCCTGTTCCTTACTGTTTATTGGCTGTGGTTTCTATTAAGAGTTACCAGTAGATCTTCTCCTCTCTCACTTTCCCACATCTCAGCTCTGCAGCATAATCTTGTCATGTTGTGGACATTTATATCTGTTTTCTTGGCTTGTTTTTATGCTGTAGTCTGGGAGGAAAAAAAGAGGAGGAAAAAAAACCCCAAAACAAAACAGCTTCCTCATTTGGAGGAAAGCAAAACAGGCAGACTGCAGTCTGATCACAATCACTTGGCAGAAGGCATGGAGCTATTGCTCAGCATTTCTCTGTGAGCCTCCATAATGTCAGTTCCTCCCACCCAATGGCACTTGCTGAGCGGTGGAGAAGGAAAAGGTCAGACCCTTCGGTGCCACGAGCTAGTTACATCAACTTGGATGGTGATTTCTAGAAAATCCATTTTGTAGCCAGGACACCGGATAAAAGACTCTCCTTCTCTGTAACTTCCAGCTCTATTCCTTTGGGTCTGTTACTATTGGAAACCTTTGAGACTTTCTAGGTCCTATTTTTTTTTTTATTTTTTTTTGGTGGCTGCTGGCCTTTTAGGGGGAAAAAGTGTGGCTTGAGAGTTAGAATTTGGCAAATCTATGCTAACAAGATGAACTAGAATTTCACACTACCCATTTTGAGGTTCCCTCACCACGAAGTGTGAATAATAGATAGGGAGAAAGGCGTTTTCTGTTTCATGCTTGAATTTCTCTCACATCAATTAGTTTCCATCAGGCTTTTCTGCAGAAGAATTGAGCTTTGAAATGCTTTGGCTCAAAATTAACTGGAGTTCTGGGGAACTGAGGGCAGGAAGTTAAAAGGAAAACTGCTGATGCCTTCTACAGTGTAGTTAGTTGTATAATTAATTTCTTGCATCTTTAGAAAGCCCTTCATTTTTTTTTTCCATTTTGGTCAAAGTTGATCTCTAGTAATGACTCTCTGCAGCTTGAGCTGAAAAGCCATTGGCTTGTAAATGTTATGGAATGAATACAGAAGAGAGAAATCATGATTATTGTCCACTCAGTTCTGTTGTTGCCTCTGGCTGCAGTCTTTCAAAGCTGCAGGAGGTACGTTCTTGACCGACTGTTATCCTTGAGATATACATGGAGGTCATCTCACTTCTTTTGCGAAAGGTTTACTGGCACATCCCCTGCAGTAATTAGCTGGGACATAAGCAGTGCCTAAGTTATGACTTGGCTCTCAGTTCTAGCTCACTGAAGTAATTCCTGAGATGTCCTGCATGGAGACATTCCTATCTCCAACAGAATCAGTGGGTTTACAGAAGCAGTGATGAGCCATCCTGTGAAGAGCCTGTAGCATCCACCGAGAAGCTCCTGTCACACCATACGCCAGGAAGGATGTCAGGAGAATGAGCAGGAAAAACTAATCTTTGCTTGTTTGTTTGTTTTCTTTCTGGTTTCCTGTTCTAACTTCAACCTATAGCAAGAATACAAGATGCTACTTGCTATCTAGGGCTGAGGAGTTTCCATTCGAAAAGTGGTTTTCTGTATCTTGCTACATACCTCTGTAGACCTTAAAGAGCCAAAGCAATTATTGCTCTTATTGTCTTTACGGGTTGTACTTTTTCCTTGTGCAACATATTATTCTATGTACCTCGCAACATTCTGTTCTCTAGTCATGGCAGTGAGTGATCTTAATAGAGAGATTTTAAATTAATGTTGCCGTAAACCTTTCATGGAGAAGGCAGCGTGTGGGGAAAACAACAAAACTATCTAATGCAGTGATTCACTTTCATTTGCTCATGAACTGTCTTAGTGCTTGTAAACCAAAGAACCAATATTTTGTAAATAATGTCTGCAATACACCAACTTCTCAGGCTGGGCTAAGCTGGCAACACACTAGGGTCACAAGAATGACTTTTTTTTTTATTATTTTTTTTTGCAGTAGCTGAGAATGTCTTTTGATGTCAACTTGAAGTACTTCAGTTTCTAGGGAATGTGATCCCATCTGACTAACATGGAATCAAAAGTGAGCTGAGAAGTACTAATTGCTTATCTCAGCAGGGAACGGCTTTTTTTTTTTTTAGCTCTGATTGTCCTAAGCTCAGTGTCAAGCAAAGAAAAGAGCTGCAGCTCTACAACAGATAATATAGGGGAAGGGTTGTTGCTTGTTGTGCTATTGTTTTTATCTAATATTGTAAGTGATGTAACTCTAGCCCCTCACTGTGGTGAGGGCTGCTTTGGTTCCGCTGAGAACCTGGGGAGCAAGGGGCCACAGTGGGGTGTCCCCATCACAGAAAGAGAAGTGTGGCTTCTAACAGCACCTGGCAGAGGAAGTGTTGGCAGATGAGGCAGTGTTGGTTCCCCTCCTTCCTTGGGAAAAGGTGTGTACCATTGTAAAAAAACAGTTGAGTACCTGCTGTCCTTAATTAAGAGCTGGAGAAATTGATGAATGTGAGCCTTCCTGTATAGTTTCTTCTTGATGGTAGGATGGGGTTAATTTTTTGTTTTGGCTGCTTCGAGTCATTGTGCTGCATGGAAGGAACTATACTTACCCTAATCTTGTCCAGTTCAACTTGCTCCTGACGTGCCTGAAGATTTGGGAGAACTGTCTGTCCCTGCCATTCACCTGCTGTTTTAGGCTTGGGGATGTCTGCATAGCAGATGCACCTCTCAGATCAGAAAGAAAGATCCAGCAAGGCATTCATTGCCATGATTACATTGGGGATTGTTGCACAGAAAAGACTGCTCTTCCAGTTGCAGATCCAGAGAAGCAGGATTAAAAGGAAAAACTTAAGTAGGGAGGAAGTAGACTATTTTTCAGTGCTATTTCCAGTCAAAGACCTAGGTCTAATCCTTGTCCTCCCCTGAGACTCTACATGACCTTAAGCCAATCACTTTTTCACACTCTAAACAAGGTTTGATTATGTTGATCACTTTAAGTCTCAGGATGACAAATGCTATGTGAGAGCTAAACATTAATATAAATTTTAATCAAATGCAGCCACGGTTACTTTACTGCAACCTTTATAGAACCAGTTCATCCCTTTGCCCGGGTCCTTTGGGAGGGGAGGGGAAACCTGCTCTGTGTTCCATCCACCCTTCACCCCTCCCCTGCCCAGGATAACAAAGGGCCTGAGCTTGGTGGCAGCCAAATGCTGCTCAGGGTGAGGGAATACAGGTACCTTCCTCCTGTAATGCCTGAAATCAGATGAATCCCTGACACCAGCAGAATTAAGTTTGACACATACACATATTAATCTCAGAGAAATCAACATATGTCTGCCGTGAAGCCAAGAGCTCTTTAGTGACCTTTTGGAGAGGAAGCTCAACAGCATTTGGGGTACTCATGTCCCGGTCTAGCAGGAGAAGAAAGATCTTGCAGTGAGCCTGAATTGCCCAGCTTCTTTTTGCTCTGGCCCAACACCGAGCCACATACAGTTCAAAAGAAACTGTTCCTTGGGCAGGATCACAGGATTAAGTGTAGTGCCTGCAGAATTGTATGACAATATATAATGCATTTTATTTTACTGGAGCTATTCATTGTGGGGAATCCAGAAGATTAGGCGTTATGCTGCCAGCTTCCAAACTCGCCAGGAGACACAGGGTCTCTCTCTAGACTTGCTGAGACACTGTCAAGCAGTTTGATTGTGAAAACGAGCACCTTGAACACTGCTGACGGAGCTCTCAGGCTATAAGGAATTAGTTTTTTCTGGATGGTGAGAGCGACATTTGTACTCTGTTGGGATGACCATGGGAAGTTGGATTCCTATAGCTGACTGACCACCAGCAACTCACAAGATTTTCAGTTTTCCTCTCTATAGAATGGAGCCATAAATTTTCTATTGTGTTTGAAAATCCTAGGATGAAATAGGGAAGCACAAATCAATGGTTATGGTGAAGGATATAGAGCAATATAATTGATATTCTCATCTCTTGGGAGAAATGATTTAGTGTTTTGTTTTTTAAAGAGCATTGAGATTTATAAACTTGCAAGGCCCAGGCTCTCTTCTGGTGTAAATTGACATTGCTATTTCAAGTTTACATCAGCTGTGATTCTGGGCCATGGCTGGATTTCTGTAGCTTATTAATAGGCTTCTGTTGTCTGTTATTATTTGCATTAAGCAAGAATTTCTATCTAGTAGTCTACCTATCTTGAAAGCCATTCTTCATCTGAGGCTGTGTTGATAAAACTGATTAGCAAAAGGAAGGCAGGCAGGAAGAAATGTGTTTGTGGTAAAAAGGGCAGTACATCAAGCTGAAATTCAGGAGAAATGCTGAGTTCACAGAACATATCAGGAGTTATTAACCTTTGCATGAAAACTGTACTGCGCAATGGTAGGAAATTTGCCTAAGTTGAACTTCAGCATCTCTCTGGCACTGTTGGGCATATGGGAAAAATACTGCAGCAGCACTGATGGACAGCCTGATTTTTACTCTTACTTGACATTTTAATCCAACTATTTCAAAGCACCTTTGCCTTAATGAATTTATTCATGCAACAAAGCTTGGCCCTGGTCAAATCTTTACCAGGTGATGTTACAGGTGAATTTCTCTGTACAGCAAAGACTGCAGTAGACATTTCCAGTATGTAAATGGATATCTGTGTTTCCTGTTGTATGTATGGAATATCTGGAGGCAGTAAAAGAGCATATCCCCTGTGCCTTCTCATCACCATCAGTCAGTGCAAGTAGTCCTGCATTGCCTGTCACAAACCTCAAACTAGACATGCTAACATAGTCAGATCGCTGTGTATCTGACCCACAAGGGAAATAATCAGCTTTGGTAACCTCACAACAAATCATTTCAATGCTGGAGTTATTCATGCTCCTTGGTCCTTTTAAAAAGCAACGCATACATCAGTTCCGTCGTGAAACCAGAACTTAATCTGCTATTTTGAGACATGCACAATGGAAAGTTTGGATCCTTTTGAAATGAAATGTTTTGGCTTTGGATGTGTTTAAATGATATGTTTTTGCCTTTCCAAAAAATAATGTTGGTGCCCTTCCTACCTCTTTCCCCGAAGCTGCATTATTTAGTTAAATAAAATAAAAAATAGGCTTTTGGGAAGGAACACGGTTCCCGAATCCCCTGAAAGTTAAATAACAGCTTAACAGTAAAAGGTTGATTGATGTATTGTTTGACATCTAGGATGTAGGCAGCTACCTAGATGTGGCGTGTCTGGCTAAATCATTTTCTGTCACTTTTCAGAATATACTGTTACCAAAGGTTACACGCTCGGTAAACTAAAGCGTAATTACTCTGCATCACCATCTAGAGAGCACAGTTAGAACTAAGCCTCTATGTTCTTGCCAGTAAATGGTATAACATCATAATTTTGATGGCTATCCTTTCTAGTTTTAGTGCTATTTACTCTCTAAAGCAGCCCCTATGTACAATATACACTCTACTGCCACATCTGCTTTGTCCATTTGGAAAAGAACTTTCCATTTTTACTCCCCCTCCATGTGGACCAAGAGGCATTTTTTTGGTTAATGTGGGCAAGTTAGAATGGGGATAAATAATAGGAAACTCTTTCAGTGACAGCCACCCTAGAAATGAAATATTCTGGCCTATCCAAGAGCTGGCCTTCTCCCAAAGGGAACTGTGATCTACGTCTCGGAAGCATTTGAATATTACCAATGACAATGGATGCTGCCGAGTCGTATGTTGTCATGCATATTGTGTTGTGCGTTTTTATATGTTGCTACAAGAATTAATGATGTAATGATGAATGCTAAGCTTTGTTCCGTCCTTTCAGGAAAATGCCTCTGTATTTGGCTAGAGTACCTTATAGGATTACTTTTTGTTACTGAGGTAAAGTCCTGTGGGCCAAGATTTCTCTTCAGACAGCCCACTACTGCCGCTGTTGTGAGCTGCCTGGGATCTTTCTGTGAATAATGGAACGTTTTCATGTTTTAATCAGATGCAATTTTGCAAACGGTTTTTATGATTTAGCAAGTCCATTAAAAATGACATTTGTTCTGCTCTGACACTCGTAAGGAGCTCTACAGAGCATAAACACTGGAAATTACTTGTAGGGGAAGAAGATATTAAAATTCCCTAGACCTTGTGTGCTTGTCTGAGAAATTTTGTTACCTTGTGTGGTGCCAGCTTGGAGCTGAGCCACTTGATACGTCTCTGAGTTTTTCTCAATGCACTGACTTGGGGCAGCTCCAGGCTGCTGCAGAGACAAAACATATATGTTTATCGTGCCGTGCCTCTCATATGCTCTACTATGTCTTAAGGCTGAAGAAAGAGGCAAACTTTAACTGGATGGGGCACTCGACCATTCAGAGGAGAAGGATTAGTAAATGCAATGAGTTTTATCCAAGGCATGTTGTCTAAAACAGCGTATGTACCAACTGCTTCTTCCCATTATCCACTGTACTTATTAACTGAATTCATTCGAGTTTTACATTAAACTCTTCCAAGATTCACACAATGCTTAAACCAAATCCCATTCATATTTCTGTCAAGTCCAGAGCAGTTTCAGAATGAAGAGGGAGATCGTCCCCCACCCCTTGTTCTCCATCTACCCCCATTTCCCTGAGAAATTACTGGGTTCCTGGAGTTCAGCTCCTTTCTGTCCCTCCAGGGGTCCTCTTGAGGAAGGCTACCTGCCCCGTCATATTTGAATATCAGCTTGGCACTAAAAATGACTATTCCAGGAGCCCTGTCTCTTTGATATACAGCTAACATCAGCATTTCAGCTGTAATACACAGCCTGCAGACAGACAGCTTTCAGGAAGCAGTTTTTTTCAGCCTGGCTACAATTCTTCTCACTTGTCCTATTCAGACAGTGGTACGAAGTTCCTCTTAGTGGGGAGAAACTTTCCAACACTGTCTGGAAATGTATCGAATTATCTAGGCTTCCCCCCCCCCCAGCTGTCATTTTTGCACTGATTTATTTTGTGCATTTCTAGAAAAAATATTTTTACATATAAATTATGGATTATTTCAAGCCATACCTCTCTGGGCATGGAAGACTACTGAAGAGTTACAGCTGTCACACTGGTCTTTGCCAGAAAGGGGACAGAGTGGGTTTTAGATAGTTAAGCTTTCAATGATTCCTCTGAAGTCCAATCCAACCTTGCATTTAAGCCTGAATGGACTTCCTTTTTCCCTCTGCAGCCACCAACCACATGCCGAGCCCTTGATGCTATTTCAGATTTTTTTTTCTGTAAGTTGAAACAGCAGCTGCTTTTACTTTGCTAAACTGAAAAACCTCCAATCAAGAAATCTCCAATATGAGCAGGAGATACCTCAGAGGAAACCTTCTATGTAGGGTAAATTGGTTACCACTCAGAAAACTGCTACACTAGATTTGATTACCTAGTAATTAGCCAGAGCAACCTGTTCTTACCCACCTGCAGAATATGTCCCTGCTGGTCCCAGCTTTGAATGGATATTCCATTTCATTCAGCCCTGAATCAGGCATTGATGTAAGGCTCCATGGTTGGCTAAGTGTGCCATTTTTTGCAGAAATGTTCTGTTTAGTCCAAACTTTCTGAAGTCCAGGATTTCATTCTATCTATATCTGTCTTCCCTTTTCCCTCTGCAGCTCAGGGATTAAGGTGTTTCATTGTAACAGGTGGGATTTAGTGTCAAATCTTTCTGAATGTGAAAATAGCTGCAAGTCAGATTTCCCGTGTTAGTTTCTAACCGCAAGACTAGAGCATTGTTAGTGTTTTCTCCTCTTGACTATTTAACTATACTCACCATTAAAAAAGCCTAACTGCTGATTCTGTAAGGGTTTGATGGGCAGTAAGAGTATTACTGGAAATGGCCAAGAGAGATTATTTCTTGTGCAGAGGGAAGTGCTGGTCGTACCCACATCATACTGGAGTGATGCAAGTCTGGGAATGAGGCTGGTGTTAAGTGATGGGCATGCTTTCTTTGGCAGTTGCGTGTCCTTTGGGCATGAACCTCTTGTAGGTGCTAGGAGATCTTCAGTGGAGATCTTGGTACCATCTGTGGAAGCAGGAAGCACTGAGAAGAGACAGATCAGTATGTAGGCCCCTGTCTCAGGTTACTAAGATACAGGCAAATACACAGCTGGGGGTAACACTGACTGGAAACAGCAACCTTGGGCTTTGTAGAGGGGAAAGGTGATGAAAAATGACTCAACCTATTGTGAGACATTGGAAAGAGAGTATTTGTCTTGATTGGGGACCATAGAGAGGCTGTAGGCTCTGATTGAAGGGGGAGAAGGTCTGGAATCTGATTGCATTTGAGATGCATGGCAAGCTCCAAGGTCTTGCACAGCTCTCTTGGCACTGTGATATGCCAGAAGATCATGTGGAGGAAAAACAGCCCTAAGAACAGAAGTGAGGAAGGCTATAGTACCTGATCTGAGGATGGATTTAAACCTACTCAGAAATTCCAGAGCAAGTTCTCTATGACTCCTCCCACCCTGCCAAGGGGTCCTCCAGGACCTTCTCGAGGACCATGAGCAGAAGAATTATTACTCATTATGTTATCCATTGCCAGCAAGGAAATGCACACGATGCTCTATCCACCTTGAGGGCATTGTCACCAGAAATTTCACACTGCTATTACAACTGCTTACGTGCTGCACTTCATAGCAGCAAACAGCAGGATGTGCCTCTGATACCTGCAGCCTTCATTTGTAGTCCCAGAAGCTTTAGACAAGCATCAAGAGGTAGATCCTTGGGCTGTGCAAATTGGCTCCATTTCACCACTGAAGTCAGTAGAGCTATTCTCTTTTAAGTGAGATTTTTCTCAAGTATTTTATCTGCTCCCTAGGGCTGTATTAGGTGAGCATCACACAATCTTTAATGTCTTTCTCCTCCCTCCACCCTAGTAAGACAAGAGAGTACTATTATCTCCAATTTTCCTGATGGGAAGCTGGAGTGCCAAGCTGGGTTGGGGCAGCTTGCGATGTGCATGCTGTAAGTCTCATCAGACACTGTCTGCTGCCTGCGGCACAGAAATCTCTGCAAATCTCATCTGGCTGTAGACCAGGCTCTGATCCTCGAAGACATTTAGGTGCCTAATTTCTACTGAGACATTTCGAAGTTTAATGCACTTAAAGAGGTGGTTCAAAGTTGCTGCCCACAATATTTCTTTGCGTTCTGTATCAAAGCAGGGAGCTGGGCCTGGAAGTCAGGGTTAGCAGGCTAAACTCAGCCCCCCTGCTATATTTTCCATGACTAGAGATTTCCCCAAATCAAATGATCAGCCTCTGCAGTTTCCAGCTTCCAAGTCGGATAGTCATGGTGACTTCCAGTTATTTAGAAAGGACCTTTCTCCTGTTTAGAAACTTGAAAGCAAAACCAGCACAGACAGGCAGCCAGCATTCCCACTACAAAGGCTTCCCTCCTCCTGCTCAGATTTAAACCATCACCATAACTAAGCAACAGAAACAAGCAGATTGAAAAGCCAAAGCTATGTGATGCTTGATGTCTTGTAATGTGTTAACAAGCCCCAAATTTTACACTGTCAATAAGAAACCCCATGGAAAAGTGGAAGTAATTCTAACCAGGGGAGCGTCTCCCATCCTGCTGCTCTGGCTTTCGCTTCTAATTTTGGCAAACAAAGTAAACATGGAAAACACAGTGTTTGTGCAAATTGCTCTTACAGAAAATATGGACTTATTTTGAGCCTCTTTTGAATTTGCGTTTTAGGCTGTGATTGCTCAACAAAGGAAAAGTGTTTTATTGAGATCTAGGCTGAAAAGGAATTGCTGTTTGCCCACAAAATAAACGGTACGGTTATCTTCTCATCTCCGATCAGTTTTGATTTGAATTAATATGCCACTTGAGTGTTCAAATCCCTTGGGTTGTCTAAGAAATGATACACTAAGTTTATGTGAACTGTTTCTGCTCTGGAGCTGCCACTGTTCTGGGGCTGCAGATGCATCGTGGGGTACCGTGGTGCTGGTGGTCTCAGGATGCCCACATTGAGAGTGACCCAGGCTGGGTTGAGAAATACATCTCGTACTTAGAGCAAAACAGTCATTTGTCCTCTGCCTTAATCTGTTTTCTGAGCAGAGTTTTCTGCTCCTTTTTTTCCTGTTATCATGGAAGCATTCATTGGAGGGTTCACAGGTTAGGAAACTGATGCACTTTATTGCCAGTGCAGGAACATGGTGCCTGTAGAGGCACTCTTCAATTTCTGCAATCTTTGCTGCTATCAGTCCTAGAAGCAATTGGAAAGGGAGAGAAACTGGAGGGGGTAGAGAGGGACCATCCAGTTTGCAGTGCCACGAATGAAACGTTATAAAAAAATGCCTGCCAACTGAGAGACTATTATCAGGGAGCTGTCAATCAGTGACAGAAAAGTAAGACAGAGAGGGAAGAAGAAACAATTTTGAAAAAGAAAAAAAAAAAGCAGCGCACAAGTCATTTTATGAAACCCTCATTTTAAGTAACGTTTGCTAAATTACTCGCTTTTTGTCTCAAGCTTGAAGAAAAAACTTTGGTTCTTTTCCTTTGATTCCGACTTCTGGAGTGTGTTACCAGTTTTAATTAAGGGAGGAGAGAGAGATGTGCCTGTAGATACATATACAGTGGTAGATATATCCCAATGCTATAGCAGTTGCCGTTGCATCCCGCAGTCAAACAGGACTGCCCCTGAGCTAATGGACCTGTGGAGTTCAGCGGCTGGAAGGGATGATAAATATTCAGGTTTTGCCTTTAATACAAAAGTCTATGAACAGAGATGACATTTCCTGTGTGTTCTCTGCACGTTCAGCTCTTCCTTGTATTAATGTAAATAGAAAAAGAGCTTGGATCTGGGAGAGAGCTGACCTCACCATCTGCCCTTCCTTTTTTTCAGTGCTTATTCCAGGCTCTGAAATTGCTTGGTTTGAATGTCAGGAGTGCAATAATACCCTTTGATATTAATCATCACAGGTGCATGGGAAATAAAAAGAGGGAAAGCATCAGAGTGAAATAAAAATGCAAACTAAGTTTGCACACATTTTGGCTTGTCTAAGGTTATTAGGTCTAACCTCCAGCGCTGTCCTGCATCTTATCCGCATGCAAATCCTAACCTACTTTCCACTGCTTACAAGCTTTCCTGCCTCCACTAGGAAATTGTGTGGTGGGTTTCTGTGTTCACTGCTGAGCTCTAATTGACTTTTTTTTACTTCTGCCCCCTACCCTTTGGGGTGCAGAGCAGGATCAGGGTGTTGTATTTCACAGTGTCCTGTTGGCAACTGTTTACTTAAAACCAGGAAACAAGACCTGCTTTCCAGGGGCTTTTCCCATTTCTTGTGGTAGAACAGGGTGGTTTTTGTGAATTTTCCCTGTTTCCCTCCATTTCCACTTGTCTCTCTTTAAGCAAAGCGCAGCGGCGTAACTTCTGGGTCCTTCGAGTTTGCAGATGTACACAGTTTGCAGATGTGTGTTTATTTTTATTTGTAGAGGTTTGCAGTCCTTGCAGTTTGTTTTGGGGTTCCTGACTTCAAAGGTCTTGGAACGAATCATTGCAGGCATTCCAGCTGCAGAACTGTGCAAAGGCACACTCATATGGCAATGCAAGATCATCAGTTGGCCCTTACTGGAAAAACTGAGGCTGGGTTTTGTAGTATTGTATATAGGTTTAGTCCATAAACCTGTATTATACTATCTGAGACAGAAAATTCTAATTAGGTGGGCCCTAGGACAGAGAGGTTTTTCACTTTCTTGTCTCTATGTTTTTGGGTTTTTTTAATGTTCTTTTTAAAAATGATTGCAATATTTTTAGGATCCCTGGACAGTCACTGGGGTCTGCTGGGTTTGTCCTTGTCTTCAAGACCTTGTACAATTTATCTCCCGTTAATCCTTGCTCTCACCTTTCCCCAGCCTGCACAACTTTGTTCTGTATGATTCTTCTCCCTTCATCCAAATGCTTTTCATAGGAAAACCCTCTGACTGTCTTTTACCACTCTGCCTTTTTTTTAACAGCTCTTCCTTATAATTGTTTTTCAGGAGGTGATGGGACCCTCTTGAGGAGGGAGCTGAATAAAAGACACCCTGCAAAGGAAAAGAAGCAGAAAAATATGGTGCAAAATGAAGAGGTATTCAGAACTACTCCGTTATGGGACTGCTTTTTCTCTGTGGCTCTAGATGGTGTCTGTTTTACAGCTGTGGTAAAGCCTTAATCAGGTGGCTCTTACAGGTTGGTGATTGCCTTTGCTTTATTCAGATTGCAGGGCACAGAATATATCCTCAAACAACAGTTTCATCTGGAAAGCTCCAGGCACTCTGGGAATGGACAAGAGACACAAACTCCTTCATTTCTGCATTCTGAAACATCAGTGGCAACAGTGAGGTCAGTTTTTCTGCTTGTTGCATTTATCAGTGGGATTTTGGGGTGGGAGTCTGGATATAAGTTCCTGGAAAAAGCAATAAAGCAGAAAGCATTTGGGAGAGAAGGTGGACAGAGGTAATTCCTATTTCGTGTTCGTATTGCAAGACTGGGAAGGAATGAAAGAAATCTTGAAACAAAATGTTGAGATTGCTTTTTCAAGGGTCTGTAAAGCTTCAGTTCTGTGTAGATCATGAGGAGGTTAGATTGGTTCTTTTATTTAATCCAATCAAATTCATTCTGGGTCTTGATTTTCTAGCACAGTATGAAAAGTGTCTGATGATTCTGATACAAGCCTGTTATTATCTAATTGCTTTTCCGTGAGGCTTTCACCTGATAATTTGGATATTGTTGCAGCTATTGAAACCTGATAATTCTTCTATACTGAAATCTGCCCGTATTTATTATTACTTGTGTTATAAGAACAGCTTAAGGCTCAGGGTGAGATCAGGTCCTCATTAATGACTAATGTTGCAGGCACACCATGAGAAATCCAGAAACTTGGGCAAGAGAAGGGAGGTGAGGGAGTGTGTTGAGGAGGAAGAACATCAGGGGCTCTTACAAGGCCACTCTAAAACTCAAGCAGAGTCTGAGAGAGGACCCTGCTTCCTGCTGCAATCCTAAAAATAACAGCTAGTATTTCATACTAAGCGCTACACAGTAAGCCTATTTGGTTTGGATTTTTTTTAAAGTCTCATTACCTGTGAATCTGTCCTGGGCTTTCCACAACCTGGCGAGGTGGTATCTGGAGGTCTTTTCCAACTTCATGTGACTCTCTGAAATGCAGCAGTAGTTTAGCATTTATCAGAAGTTAAAAATAACATATTGGTAGACAAGAGACTCTTAGGTTATTTTTTCTCTCCTATCTTGCTGCTTCTGTCTGAATGATTCAGGAAATGTCTTTCCCTGGAGGTGGACAGGCACTGTGTGTAGAGACTGGCCACGACTCCTGCAGAACCAATGAAGTAAAATATAATGTAGAGCCCCCCCAAAAAGGGGAGATGTAAATCTCCATCCAGATCCTAATAAAGACAATAAACTCGCTTTCCCTCTGCTTCAGCACAGCAGCTGACAGGCACTGTGGGTGTCTGCAGTGGTGCGAGGAGGAGGAGAGATGGGCACTCCGGGAGCTCCTCTGGTGATACAGTTATTACATGCTCAGTTACCGATCACAGATTTCTCTGAATCCCATGGCTTATCAGTAATTTCCACTTGCTCTTATAGTCTAACAGCCAGTGTCTCTTTATTCATGTCTCCGTGTCACTTCTCTCCAGGAAGCGGTTAATCACTTACCAGTTTCTCTGGAAGACAGAGAGGGTTCGCTCTCACAGTGGCCTGTTGCGTGCTTTGCCTCCCTGCTGAGCTGCCATCCAGGAAAATATTAGGGCAAAATATGAATGCTCCAGGGAAGCTTTCTTATCCCTGTGTAACATGCATCAGCTGGTTTAGGCACCTGAAAAACAACCCTCATCTTAAAAATGTTGTCAACAGAGGAAGGATGCTCTCAGGAGAACTGATGTTAGAGGTCACATTTGTCAGTCAAGGACACTAGGTCAGGCAGAGAGGGAGAAAGTCCTTACGCAGATGTCTACAAGGCCAAATTCTGAATGAGTGCAACCTGGAAAATCACCACTAAATGAATGCAAATTACCCTGGATTAATCTAAATCTCTGGAACTAAGTTAGCCTGCACCAGCCAATGTTTAGCCCATCTGATTTGATGCTGAACAAACTACTAATGGGGAGTGAGGGGGCTTCTGAAACTTTATAAAATCCCCTAGAGGAAAATGACTTATTTTTTGATAAGAAAGTTTTTAACCCTCTTGTAGAATTTTACAATGGATTATTTCCTGAGGCTAGAGACTCGTCTGGAGCAATCCTGAGAACTGACCTCAGTCTGTTCTTTAAGGGTTACTTTTCCCCTGTCTATCAAGGACTATGTTAAGGTATTCAGGACAATCGGCAACGTTTGATAGCCCTTTGCTTATCCGTGAGGTGAGGTTGTCACAAGGGGAAACAGCAGTTGAGTGCCTTTTCCTTGGCTGCTTCTACATCTCCTTGAGCC
>KZ506358.1:142009-191594 GCA_002844005.1 Limosa lapponica baueri | reverse complement strand
AGATCTGTGCCCTAGAATTTACTGTCTGCCCAGCCAAGGGGGGGCTGGCAGTGGCCGAGGAGGCTGTCGGAGACCTGGTGTGGCTTCTTTTTAACAGGAGCACGGTCAGTGTTCACCAGGGCAGGCGGAGCACACTGTGCCCCGATGGGCAGCTCAGCTCTCGCTATGCACACAGCGGAGTCTCCCATTAGCTGTTGGCACAATAAGGGTCCGCGACGGGGATGGAGGGGCTGTGTATTAGAGAGGAAAATGCTGCACCCAGCTGTTAGCTCGAGACCTCGGGCTTAGCCAGGGAGGCAGATGCGGGCACTGATTGCAGAGATCTTGAACTACAATCGAATGTCGCGGTCATGAGAAACGGCAACAAGAAGTGTCTTTCTGTATGGTGTCAGTGATTTGTGCAGACCCTTGTATCTGTCTCAGAAATCAAATGCAAAGCTGCCAAAACCTCTGTCTCTGTGCGTGGAACCCTGACAGATTTCTCAAAGAGAATTTTTAATTTGTACCTTCCCTCCACAGTGTCCTCCATAATATTCACCCTCAAAATATCAGGCTTTTCCCTACTACACAGTAAAGATTTCGCAGCATAAGGCTGGAGGGGAGTCCTCGTGTTACTGAGACTTTAACAAATTATACTACAGAACATTAACTGGTATGCCATGAAGTATTATCATAATTAATTACAACTAAACTGCAGTTGTCAAATAAATGAACGAAGTACATTTCATGATGCATTATCCCTGCTCTTTTATTGTTTGTCCTCTTGCTTGTTAAGCTAAAAATAATCAGTCATTTGCAGCTGGGCTTCTTGTTACTAGAGTGAAAGTTCCATTGCAGTCATGGAATTACAGGGAGACTCATGTGTGCATGTATCTAAAATGAATGTACTAACAAATAGGAAATTATTCATGAAAAAAGCTCAAATTATAGTAACATCGAGGTCAGGGTGTCTTTCTTCTTTGGCCTTTATGCAATAATGGAGAGCAAAAAAGTGTTAAAATTGGCAAGACAAACTTGTACTATTTTGTACTATTTTATGTCCACTTTTGTCATATTATTTTTTTTGTCATATTATTTTGTAATATTTACAAAAAATTGTGAGAAGTTTGTGGATGGCATGTAAGGAAGAGCAGCAATAATGAAATAGACCTCTCAGGTGCTATATGAGACCTTCCTTCAGATGGAGACAATGAGGTATTTGCAGATAATGTATAGAATGACCTTCTCAAGGTCTTCCGAGCATGATCTTCAGCTTCCAAATATTGGCAAAGCTTCACTGAAGAGGCCAGGAGTCATCTGATTTACTCCACTTAGAGCTCATCCAGCAATTGTAAATAGCTGGGGAAAAAGTTATGCCTTGTTTTAGTCAATTTGGTGGAAATCATCAGGCAGCTAAGTCCCTTTCCATGGGTGTGATTGAGTTCATCTGTGTTAAAAATGGCCTCATTAGCTTCTAAAGCAAAAATTGATTGTCTGAGCACTAACCTGACAGATCAGGAGGTTGTTGTGCGCAGAAATTTTCAAGCTAGATGCATGAAAACCGTGGTTTTGAGTGTGTGCAGCTGTGTGAAGGTACACAGAGCTAGCAGGCACACACAAATAGTGAATGTGCCCTCACAGATAGTTGCCTAAGCATGTAATATAAGGCTATGCAGCTATATGTGCCATTGTACACACTTGACTAGAAATATCTGGCCCGTGGCAGAACAGTCTCTCTCTGACCTCCGACACTGGTACAACTCCTCAGACAGGTCCAGAGACGAGCCAGGGATTGGTGACTGATGCTTTGCCCCTCTTGAGGAGGGAGCAAGGAGACTTGGCTGCTTCTCTTGTTGCTTAATGTCACTAGGTGGGCACTGTAATTTTCTGCAAGGCAGATGCTCCTGTCAGTTGTGTTGTTTCCTTGCCAAGATGCATGTTACCTCTGGGAGCCCTTAGGGGTCCATTTACCAGAGATAATTAATTAACAGCCTTTTGTAGGCGTGCTGGAGGTTCATCTAACAAGTGTGCTTTGAAACAAGATGTTGGATTTCAACAGCCGTTGGTAAACAATGTGCAGGTTCAAACTCTTGGCCACATCTTTCACTGATATCAATCAGAAAAGAGTCAAATTGTGCCAATTTACCCGATGCAAGGACCCAGCTCCTTTTATCTTTCCTCTTCTTTCGTATTTGCTCTCTCTCCACTAGGTGTAGAAAATCTGGGTTTTCATGCATACCAAAGACTAAAATCTTTAACCACTCCCTGTCAGCATGATTGCACATTGATTGTTCATCATCTTTCATATAATAGAATTAGATCTCATTAAAATAATTTCTTCCCCTGTGAGCCAGACTTGTTCAGTCTCCTACTGTCTCCCCAAATTGCCCCTTGTTCTAATTAACAAAATCTACCCCTTGCATCCATTCCCTCCTCCTTGGAAGACAAGGAGGAGAAAGATGGGAAGGATCAATTGCCATGAATATCGCTTGCCACTTTAAGGAGGAAACCATCGCCAACTGTTTGAATACCCTCTTGTTTTAGCAATGATGGCCCTGTTGCGTTACAATTATTCATGGCGTTCCCTGCCACTCCACTTGGGGTCACGGATCATAGCTTTGGAGCAAGACAACCTATTCAGCAGAAAGGTCAATCAGCTAGTAGAAGCTATTTCCTTTTCTGTTCAGCTCAAGGTAAAAGAAAGTGTGAGGTGGTCTGCATTTCAATGAACTCTATGCTGAGAGCTGTTTCAGCAATTGCAGCTGTGCTACAGAAACTGCCTTTTTCATTCTCAGAGTTGTGGAGGTGCGTATGGGCAAAACCAGACAGAATCAAATACGGACTTTGTGAAAACCTCCAGTGACACCAGGGAAAACTTCAGACAAACCTTTGCTTTGGGGTTTTTGAGAACTGCTTGTGTACTGCATTAGGGCACATTCTCTTTTAATTCACCTTCATTCCTCTGAGTGACCAAAATGAGGGGAAAAAAGGAAGTAATATTGCTTTGCTTTTTTTTTTTAACCATAATTTTCTATGGAGAAATATGCTTGTCTTACAGTATGGACTTGATTCTCTCATTTTCCTACCACTTCTGTTTGGGGCTGCCTGCACTCAGGCTCGCAGCCTGAACAAGAGGATTACGATATTATTCAGAGCACAGCAGCAGCTGACTAGGACTGCTAGTTTTTAACCATTGACCAGCTCCACTGGGGAGTCATGACTTGTCCCAGTTGACTAAACTGAGAATTGACTCTTGAACTTCAGTATCCCAACTTGGTACGTTTAATATCCAACCATCAGATGCTTACCAGTTTCAGGACTGTTTTTCTAAGACAGGAGTTCAGGTACACTATACCAATAAGGATACTGGGACACCAGGAATTTGTGGCTCAGTAGACTGCCAGTCAGCATCAAGTCCAGTATTATACTTGGATCTGCTTACACTATGCATCCCCTGATAAGCAGCAGACAGAACTACTATGGCTGCTTTCTCATGCCTGCGTGGTGCTCACTGATTATACTAAAATCCCCATGATCTCCTCTGCCCATCTCATTTCAAAGGTCCAAAAATGCAGGACACACTGCTGACTCAAAATGAGAGCCACAGGAAAACTAATGATGTGGGATCAATTTCTTTAGCCTTAGTGACGTTTCTGTATCGCCTCACAGCTGGGTGACTCTGCCTTTTTGATATAAATAATCTGCCACAATAAAAATGAAAGAAAGCCAGATTCACTGGGAAAAGACTTAGGATGCAAACTACGTTGAAGTTTAATGGACAGGAACAATCGGGGAAATGTAAGAAGGAGCTTTGTGTTTGATGAATGGGATGGAGAATCAGGACTCCTGGGTTCTCTTCCCAGCTCAGGGAGTGAGCTGCTGAGGCAGTGCAATAGTCTAGCTGTTTTGGGCTCTCACTTCCTCCCAAACTTTCTGCATGACTTTAACTAATTCAGCTATGGTCTCTCTCCAAAGTAGAAACAATTGCAGAACTTGAGCCATGTGATTCATCAAAGTCAGTAAAGTGCCTTTCAAATGAAGCATTAAAGTCAGAACATCGTATCTAGGCCTCCTCCAGATGCTCTGGCGCAATGCTTTTAGAGTCCAGATGGCATGTTGGTTAAAAACAAAAAGTTTGAGCAGACTATGGACATGTAAGAGAGTTTTATTTTAATAGTAGTGTACAAGGCCTGAGGGAAAGCCAAGACTGTCAAAGATCGAGAAGCACCAGTGGATGGGGCATGGTGTCAATGTGGAGGTTAACCTTGAGGAGGAGAGCTGTCTCTTGAGAAGTAAATCCTCACCTTCAAGGATTTTCCCTAAAGTTAGTCACTGAGCTGTAAACGCATAGATAGGAGCACAGTTGAAGCAGGTTTTTGGTAATCCAAGAGCCCCAAGCTTGATGTTGTTCGGGATGAGTGTTGTTTTCTCGGCATCTCTGTAAACTCACCAAGCTCAGGTGTACCACAGCTGAGAACGTGAACTCCCTTTGGCTTTGGACTTTTCCCCGATAGCCTGAAAGGTGCACAGCAGTTATACCTTCCTCTGCTAGTATTAGCTACGAAAATAGGGGACTGGAACTGGTTGAGGATGGGTTTGTTATTCTCTGTATGCCTTCTTTCCTCACTTCCCTTGCCATGCTGCCATAAGGCTTGATGAAGGGGCAGAAAATGCAGCTGGGCTCTGCCTGCCACAGGATTCATTTATTTTCATAAAGGAGTCAAATTTTCATCGTTACATTTTCATCTACAAACCATCAATATTTCAGGGCAATGGCAATGCCCAGAGAGGGGGAGGAGATCTCCCTCAGTCTCAAGGCTCTTTTCATAGTTAAAAGTTCACTGCAGAAAATTTGATGCTTAATAAATTGGAGCCTTCTCTGCTTTAAATCATTTTTACAGCAATTGCAGAAGAAAATATAATTATTACAAACTGGTCATTTGTTACTGAGAAATCTCATTAAATTGACTTCATGCTGGAAGGTTTGGTGGGGGATGGGAGGGTGGAAGAGGCAAAGACCTGACAGAGGGGTGGGAGAGAAGTCTCTTAATTACAGATTGATTATTTCTTGTGATTGAATGTAGAACATAATCAGCTCATCCTTTCTAGTGGGGCAGATGGGAGCTACAGGGACCTTTTTGTCTTCCTTGACCTGCTAGTGTGGCATGCTAATGGCCTGGGGATGCAGGGAATAGCCGGTACCACTGGAGAACTTGCAGAACCACATTTAGATGAAGTCATGGATCAGGGCTGCTTCTCTCCCCTGGGAGTCAGCCTGGGCCAGCAATTTAATGCAGTGTTGTCTCATCATCGTATCTTTATTTCGCACAGAACTAATCCCCTAGCTGTTGTGCACCGCAACCGCGCTACTTTGCAGCTGAACAGGGGAGATGCTTGGATAGCCATATGCAAGGGAGCTTTGAGCCCGCTGGCTCAGATGCTGCCTGCAGTACCCAGGCTTACCTGAGAGGCTGGGAAAGCGATGCTCTCCTTTGCCTGCGCCGAGCTCCTTGCTAACATGGAACTTCTTCCATCTCAGCCGTGCTCACAGCAGCACGTGTGTACATATATGTGTATGCAGATTAAACAAATATACAGGACAACACTGCTCTGAAATGGGTGGTTGATTTAAGGTGGAGCCTCTCAACCGGGAAAGCCATGTAAATTAAGGCCTCTCTATCGTTTCTGAGAAAGAGATCTGCAACCACAATGTGCAAAAATCACAGGGGGAAATGATTGCTGCAAAAGGGGGATGTGATTTTTTTTTTTTTAAACGTTCTTTCAAAGGAGAAGAATATTGTGTGTTTTGACATCCAAATGGAACAATTGTTTTTGTAAAATGATTTTTCTCTAGTTTTAGACCTTTTTAGTGATTTCTCATCTTGGATCCTTGAAGAAAAAAATTGCTGAAGTATGACAAAATGATAGACCATAATGATCTAATCATGTGTGGTGTGTTTCTGAGAAAGAACAAAAAGAGCACAAATCTATGCTAGGATTTTAAGAAAATGATTCCTGGACATGTAGATTGTCTTTTATCAGCATTAAGAACAATAGCACTTACCCAGTGTATTTTCCTCCAAGAAGATCGTAAAACTTTTTTGCAATCCTGGGTGAAGAAGGTTTTTCAAATATTGGAATATTTATGTAATGGTAAAACCAAATATTAGAGGAATAAACTTTTTTTGTCCATTTACCAATACACGCTTAGGATCTTGGGCAACAAAGCCCCAATAAAAAATTAATAGCAGCTGAAGCACTCAGCCAGCCCCAAGGGAGCCATTATCTTTCATTCATGGGTTAACAGTACATTTTGCTTAACTATGAATAGCAGGAAAAAATAATAAGTTCAGGAAAAAAAATCAACAGTAATTGTAGTGAGAAAAATAAATAAAGATTTGGCAGCTCTGAATTTTTTACAGATAATTCTGTTGATTGAAACTATTCCCTTAACTCACCCTGATTTTGCAAATATTTCCTGATGTGTTTTAAAACTGTTTTTCTTCTGTTTCTGTCTACATCTCACAAGAAAACTGAAATGTCGCCTCACTTTGGTGACTTCTTGCCTCATTTTACATCCCAAGTAACCAAAACAGAGAAGTTATTTGCCCAGCATCACAGAAAAAGGAGCATGTGAAATTGGGGGGAAAAAACCTCTAACAAAAAAAAAACCCCAAAACCCCAGCCAACCAAAGCCAGAAGTCCTGGATTCTGGTCAAAAGAAAGGATTGTGTATTTCAAGGATTTGCATCAGCCCTGGGGGCACATGCAGTGCTGCTCCAGTTGTTAGAGAAATGCTTCTGCCGGTTTGAAATGTTCTTGCCAGTTAGTCAGGAGTTGATGATCAGTGAGGTTTGGATGGGCAGGTATTTTGTAGTGGTGGTGATTTATCACTCTTGTTTAGAAAGTGAAACAGGCCTTTCAGGCATATGGAAATACACCTTTTTCTGAGTCTTTCCGAACTTGAGTTTATAAGCTTATCTAACGCTGTTGCAGGGCTGTTCTATGAATGATGGCTTTTTGACTTGGGGTGCTGAGGTGGGGGGAGACCCTGCACCTGACCGAGGAAATGGGGCACTCGTTTGCTTACGTATCCATGGGAGAACCAGCAGTGGGACAGTGGTGGACTTGACGCGCGTCACTGCGCAGATGTAGCTCCGTCCTTTCAGCAACATTACTTTGTACAGCTCCGTTCCTGGAGGCAGGGGAAAGCTGCTTCCCAAAGCAGTTAGGGCTGCCGTGAGCCAGGTCTTTCTCTGCACTGCCAAATCTTGCAAATCTCCTCTCGCCAAAATTAACAGCTTCCAGTCTTGGCCCGGCCTCATGCCAAGTGGATAGCTTGCAGGATCCTGCCTGATTTCATGCAGGACTCGGCACAGGGCAATCTGTTGAATGAGAGGGGGGTCTGAATTACTTCCAAGCAACAGAATGTGGGCTGGGTAAGCAGCTCCTAAATGTTAAAACTATTTTGGGGATCGATTCAGGCCATGAAACACAGATAGACTCTCAGGGGGGAATCTTGGGGGCTCTTCATACCGGTAAAGAAAGGGGAAGGCTACAGTCCTGATTTCTCTGAATGACCGAAAAAAAGGCAAAAAATCCTTACCTTGTAATTACAAAATTAGCAAACCAAGAAAGAACAAAAATCTTTCTTGGAAAACGAAGTCTGGAGAACACCAGCCTTCCCAACAGCCCCACACAACTGGACACAAAAGGTCATCTGGATGACAGAGTTTGTACAGACTAATAGTGCAGCGTACCAAAAATGAAATATAAATGGTCCTGCCTGCCCCCCAACAAAAATTGGCAGCACTTTGTGTTTCCTGTACCTGCACTGATGCTGCAGCCATCATAGCAGGGGAACGTGTGTCAAAGCAGTCATGTTTGTGTGCTCTGATCCGCATACTGCTCTGTCTGTTGTCTGATGTTCAAGTTTCATCTCAGCTGTGACAATCCTATCTGATCATTAATAATACAATAATGAAATAGCGACTGGAGAGACACTTGGATAATCATCTGAGCAAAGGCTCATTAGTGCTGCAGAACAATCACTGCCATGTAATAACAGATCCCAGGAAATTTCAATTAAAGCTGGAACTCTGTTGCAATTTCATTTTATTTCCAGCCAGACAGCGGATGGTGTAATTGCAATCAGCCAACGCAATGCAAGCTCCTCTAACTCAAACCTTCCCATGGGGCAGGAGGTGTGCTGCCTGTCTGGATTCTGTTTCTCCCTGCATTTCATTTCACTTCTACCTTTACAGGGCAAACAGAAAAGGATGTTGTTCCCTGCAACATTGTACCATCTTCTGCTGCCATGCTGATCTGCCTAAATTGGGATGTTGTATTTAAGGAAACCTTTTCTAACACTCTGATGCTCCATGTGGAAGAGTGGACAGATACTTGTCATTGCACAGGGTTAGAGTCAGGGAGCAGAGACAGAGGGAAGATTTTTAGTGAGAGCCAGGTTTGCTGCACCCTAAAGTCTAGAATTTGGCCCAAAATGTATTTAGCATTTTGCGCTTAGGGATGGAATAGGTTTTGCACTCAGTCCCTTGATTCTTTCCACCGTGGTGAACCACAGAGTACAGAAAGCAGCGTTCGACTGTGCTTGCTCCATCAGAGGAGCTGCTCTTTCAGTTGCCCTTATACTGTTCTGACAGCACTTGTGTTCTGTAGGGTGGGATGTCAGCCTGCCTGGCTGCCCTGCACTCCACCTCAATTTTTGTACTTCGTCCTTGAGCAGGATAGCTGTGTGTCCTCACTGATATAAAGCAGAGGTCCCAAAACCTTTTGTCGATTCAGACCTGTGGTATTTTGCATGGATATTAGCTGGCAAAACTCCAACATGAGTAATTGCATCTTGCCATCTAATTAAAATTTTGTCTGTGCTTTTGAATAGATGTTGTATTCTCCTTCATTTCCTTGCCTAACCCCTTTTATCGTGTCCTTGTGTGCTGTTTTAACCAGCTGCTATGCTCCACCCTGGGAAATGGATAGGTGATGTGAACTAGGTGTGTATATGTGTTTATATACTGCCTGAAGAGTGGATTTTAGTGGTAGGGAATGTGGTTATTGTCCACAGGCAGCGGCTAGACAGAAGTTCATGAGGGCTGAATGCAAAGAACTCTGATGACAGATGAAAGCACAGGTGTCTCTCTCCTGCCATGACAACCCATGGCTCTCAGCAGTTCTGTCTCCCTCCAGGCATGGCCAGTACTGTCACCTCTGCAACTTAGCTCTTCGTGCCACAGGTGTACTATTTTTAAAGGTCCCTTGTCTTCACAGAGCATGCTGCCAGCACTGTGTACTGGCTGCCACAATGTCACTCGGTGCTCTGCAAGAAAAGGACTACGGAGGCAGCCACAGGAGAAACATTGACTGTCCGACCCAGGGACTGAGACCATGATTCACAGTTGAATCGGTAGCTGGAGGAGATTCACAGCAAACTTGGGGAGGAGGGGAAATCTCAGAAGTCACAAATATCTAGTTTTGCTTGCAGAACTGATCATTTTATGCAAACACAATGTGCTCTCTTGCTAGAGATCTACTTAGCAGTCACCTGTGGAGAAAGCTACTGTGAACGTTTGGAGTAGAAAGTGGCTTTTGTTCTAATGGTTTATTAAAAACATTTTTTTTAAACTTACAATTTCCTGTAAGCAGAAAGATCTCTTAGTGGCACAGAACAGCAGGTCAATGTGCATGTAGCAGACAGCAATATTTAACTTTGTTCTTCTACACCTTGGCTTTTATCTGGAGATGCATAAAATTAAGTCTCTTGGCATCGTTGCTCCCTGCTCTCCATAATCCGTAAGATAATTGTTTACATCTTCTGTTCTTTCCTTTAGTATTTGCTACCATCCCTTTTTGAGATGAGCAAGGACCCACAGCCTGACCCAACCCAATCATTTCCTTGTTGTTACGGAACTGGTGGAGGGATGAACTAAAGCACGCTGAGGAAAGGCATTTGCTCAGGGTTCCCCTGTGCATCCATGTTAGAGATGGAGCCAAATCCTGGATATCCTGGACCTCAAAAGGCTGAGAGACAGCCACAGGGAGCTGGTGTTTGTAGGAACTTGAGGGCTGTTATAGAGGAATGTTTCCATAAAGGTGAGCCAGTGCATTCACTGAATTCTTGCTTTGTGCTCAAGAGGAAAATAATATTTTTTTTTTTTGTCGTCCTTCCCCAACCTCAATCCTTGCCAAAGTCCCTTAGGGAGAATTCCTTCACAACCACAACTATCTCTATCAGCTGCACCCTCATCACCTGGAGGGAAATTCCATTCCAACTACAGATCTCTGTTATGATTCGTTTCTGAGGTGCTGGACTCTTCCCAGTTGTTTCCACTCACATCTCTTACAAGCTGTAGCTTTGCACCTTAATTCTCACATGTGTTGGTCTCAACTGGTTGCAGACCTTTGAGCGGATGCAGAACCCACCGATGCCATGTTTCCATCAGCTCTGCCAAGGTGTTGAGCGACTCTGGCGCTCTCCCACCCGTTACTGTCCGAAAAGATGTAGGGGTGTGAGGCAACAAGAGGAGACAGGAATGTGTGATAATTGAGAAGGAAACATACTGCAGGGAAGGGAGGGAACAGCCTGTGTTGGATGGAAGAAAGAGCATTCCAGAAAGTGTGCTGACAGTAAGAAAAAACGAGTTTCTGGCATAGCAGATTCATTGAGGCAGAGAGTGGGTGCCAGGGACATGTTGGGGAGTGAGACTGCATTGGCTGAGGAGACCCGGACTCTGCCCCAGATCACCTTGGCATAGCTGGTGATGTAGGACTTCCCCTGCTCTTTATACTGCATCTCCTTGCTTCCCATGCCAGCTGAAGCGGTATACATTCAACCTGGCTACTGAATCGTATCTCCCTCTGACAGGTTTCTCCTCTTCTGTTTCGGCAGTGCTTACAGCGCCTGCCATGTCAATAAAGTATTTGCCCAATTTGAATTTATATGAGCGTTTGTGCAGGTTTATCCATGTGTAAGAGTATCTGCATGTGAGATCTATTTATTTTGAGAGGGACGTGTGAGTGTTTACCAATAGCCAGGAGTTATGAACAAGTCGGTACACCCATGTCCCCATACTGATCTTGTTCTGCGGATCCTCCTGTTGACTTGTACAGCACCCAGCACACTGGTGTGACATTGTTTCTTGTTGCTGTTTTTTGAATGTGACAGCAAGTTCCTGTTGTGCTCTACAGGTTGCTTAGCGCCTCTGAAAATCAAGACGTAGACAGTTGTTTCTCTAATTAGCTGCAGTTTTCCCCTCTTCATGTTTGATCTTGCTGTGGTCTGCTGATCAATAAGCTTAATGGAGAAAATGTGCCTTTTTGGCTTTGAGATTTTTCCTTCCTTTCTTTGAATTTTTTTTTTCGGTGGGGGGGAGAGAATTAAAGAAGAGAAGGCAAATTACCATGATTTTACCTGCCTTGCCACTTCTTCATTGAGATGTTAAGAATAAGGATGAGAAGGTGTTTCTTGATCTGTCCCTTCATCTGCCTATATTTCTGTTTGCAGATGACTGATCCTTGGTCTCAGCCTCATTGCAGGTTAACGGCATATCCAGAATGGGGCTCTGCCTTCCTCAGAGCCCAGCAATGAACTTTAAAGCCTGTATCCAGCATGGAAATAGGTCAAATCCAGATTTGCTTCTAGAACACGTGAATGCATTAACGGAATTTACACCAGGGATAGATCTGTCTCAGCCATATGTCCCAGAGCTAACTTGCTTCCCTCCCACCTTTTGAGACTGCTAATGAAGCGATATCCCCTGCAGAGAAAGCAGTATGTTAAAATAGGATTGTCGCATCCCAAGAGAATGGGCGTTAGCAGCAGAACAGAAGGAGAGAGAAAGATAATGGAAATCAATGTGCGTCAGGACCTGATCTATGCTATTAAAATTGATAGGAGTTTGTCAGGGCCATGAAATTTGAAGTTCAGAACACGTTCAAACAAGTTTTCGAAGTATCCAAGTTCATGAGTTTTTCTTGTGTTGCATTTTGTAGCTTCTGAACTTTCTCTGACACATCCTAATTTATTTTGATTAACCGCTGCAGAAGCTGGTGTAACTCAGGAGTCTCTCTCCCCTTGGTTACCAGAGCATCCCAGCTGCCTGAATCCCATGAGCTGCTGGGGAGAGGAGGTGGGGGGGCAGATCTGTCTTCAGCCCTGACTGCAGTCTGGGGAGTAGAGTTGAGGGGTAATGAAGGATAAGGACGTTGACTGCTGCTCAAACACAGGCACCATGCTTGTTAACTTCTAGATCATCCTGTCCTAATTATTATAATTAGTGATTTGATGAGGATCTGTTGACATAACGTTCCTCAAGGGAGAGTAGTGAGGAGGTTTGCCCAAGCCATGAAGCTACTAAGTGGTCTGCTATGAACACAATGTTTTCCACTTCGAGTAGGGCAGGGTAAAGGTAAAGGCATGACTGATAATTGATAGCCTGATGTGCCTGGACATTAGTATCTGGTTACAGCTGGAAAAAATGCAGCATCTCACCAGCTTGCCATTAAAATCTTAATGATGATGAGGGTGAAGGAGATGCTTGTATCCTTACTCAGAGCTATTACTGCTGATGTGCAATGCAGTTTCTGTGAGTTTAGAGTTTAACGGGAGCTTTATTATGGTTACAATGAACATTGTGGCTCTCTGCTCCTGATGTAATTCAATCAAAAAAGGAACCAACAGGGAGGTGGGGAAAAAAAGACCTAAATCCTTAAATTCCATATAAAAATAGATAAAAGCAACTGGCTTAAAGGATTTTATTGAGCCTTATTTAAGAACTTTTTTTTTTTTAAAGGAGAAAAAAAGGAATTTAGCACACACAAACTCTTTTACCTTTCTTGTTAAAGGGTCATAAATTTTAAGTTCAGGTCCAGATCAGAGCCAGATTCAAAAGGTCACCAACAGGAGGGAAATAATCCGAATAGAGGTGGGAAGGCAGGCCAGCCATGCAGTGTCCCCAGCATCCTCTAATCACATTTCCCTCTGCTTGCCAGATATCAAACAGAAAGGAACATTTGAAATAATACATCCATTAAGATACCTTCAGTGCCTGTCAGATTTGCTCTAAGAGGATTGTGCTTATTACACAGTGGTAAGTTTTTTATATTCATAAAATTCCTTTGGAACAAGCAAAATAGAGAGGTAGGAAGAAAACATGCCTCTTTCATGCCCTGGAATGGGGCTGGGTGAGCAATTAAAATCCTGCCCTGTGCTAGCCCTCAGCAAAGGGCACAGGCATGAACAGGTTGGTCTCTAGCTCTTTTAAGTACTGTTTCTGCCTCATTTGGGCATATCCACGGGGAGAGAGACGAAACTCTCAAAGTGTAAGAAGAGAATATGACAGTGTTGGGGATGTGTGAGGCTGCAGTATTTGGGGTACTGGGGGCGAGCCCCTCAGGGTTGGCAGCCACCCAAGGCAGAGGTACTGTTTGATCAGGAGAGTAAGGATGTGGCAGCTAATGTGAGGAAGGACCACTCCTGGAATGATCTAGGGAATTGTTTCTTTGCTTTTTTTGTTGTTTGGGGTTTTTTTGAGCTCTGATATCTCCTTGCCAAGGCTACAGAGTCTGGACAGGAGCTCTGCCCAGCTCCAGCCGTCAGCCTGGTGGACAAGCAGGACTGTGCTCCTGTTCCTTGATAATGGACCAGTGAGGGCAGTAGCAATAGAGAGACAAGAGCTGCTTTCTGGGAGGACAGCTGGAGCAGCGGTTGGCTCTAGCCTGTCTCCTACCTCTCAGCTTGCTCTGGTGCCATCTTCTGATGCTTCCCTCACTGATCCTTCGTCCCCACATCTTCAGCAACTACCTTGATTCTTGTGTGTAGTTTCGGGTGCTCAGTCTTTATCTTGACTTCAGATGTTGGGCTCTAACTTCAAGGCTTGCCCACCTGCATCCCTGTCCTGTACAATGCATCTCTCTGATGGTAGATGAGAAGAGTTGTCCGTATCACAGGTTAGGCAGACGTTCTCCCTGGCATTCTGAGATTCTTCAAAGAAAGATTCTAAAAGTGCTCTGTGTTTTTATTGTTACGAGCATGCACTAAAAAGATGAAAAGCTCTGAGGATGAAAAGCATTATAAAAAGGGGCTAAGCATTTCTTCTATAGATCAATGAAGATGCCTTTTCCATGTGAAAAACTCTGTTTCCCTGGGGGTCCCCGCCTCAGGGTTGTACCTCTGCCACTTTGGACAGAGACAGAAACCACCTCTCCCTTCTCTTGCTTTTATTATTTCAGTCAGAATCTGTCAACAGATGAGTGTTAACAGCCTACATGGGCAGGAGTTTTATTTAACGTAATGCTTTTTCCTCATCATCACCATTTTTCATTTAATCTTTCAAAGTCATAATTATCTAATATTAATGTTCTCATCATTATAATGTTCACAAGAAGACAGCGGATTTTTGTCCGCAGAGACAAGGATCTCTGAAATTAATATAATACTTGTTCAGGATTGATTTCAGCCTTATAGTTGCCCTCAGCCAGAGGGACCCATCTGTTTAAAAATATCGGATACTAATTACCCAAAGAGCCATTATTCAGCTGTAGGATTGAGTGAAGTTGTCCTTCATACGTCATACACACCTACATATAATTTCAGGCTTTATTGTTTTTATGTGTCTTAAAAACATTAAGAGATACTTTATATCCATTCAAGAAGGAAAAGAAGAGAGTGGCTGTCTCTGGGAACTGAGATACGCAGAAATGGCATCCATTCTTCTTGCAATGAGATATTTGGGAAAATGGGCACCAGTGTTTTTCCTGCTTTCCTTCAGAGCTCTAAGATAAGGCGGTGGCCAGATTTGGAGATGGGCGACAATATATGTAAGAAAAAAGTTTATGGCCTGTGGAGCTTTGGATATGCAGGATGAAGTTGCCTTCTTGGTGTGGATAGTTCATAACTACAGAGCCTTAGTTATGGGTCTTCGTTTTAACTGCCCTGTACTCCAAGAGCTGCAGAGAAAGCTGTGTGCTAGATCTGATATTATGAGCTGAGACAGGGAAATAAGCTGGTATAAAGAGGGGGAAGCAGAATGTGAGGTTTCTTTACCCTTTACTTTCTCCTGATACAAGTTAAAAATCGTTCCTAGAAAAAAATAAAACAACCCCAAAAAAACCCCCACACAGAAAAAGTTGACTCCTGGCTAAATTCAACTCCAAATAGATACTTCGTATCTCCCTAAATTGCTCCTGTTTCTCCATATGGTGTTCAGCCCACACACTTTCCATGCTAAGTCGGAGTGACGCATTGCTGGGAGATGTGAAACATGACAGCGGCAGGTATACGATGCAGGTCCATAAAGACCCCGTTTCATTGGTTTGCAGCAGAATGTGATGTTGCAATAGCTAGCTTGGCTGCAGAGAACCTGTTTGATAGGAATATAGACCTGCATTAATGGCGATATGACAAATCCTCTCTCTTTTGGGTTTGATTCATTGGAAGCCAAACACTTTCTATAAAATTTCATTGGATACTCTATAAAGATATAGGTAATAAATGTCACCTCTTCCATGAAATAGTGAGTTATTTACTGGAAACTATGACATGAAAGCTGGGTCTATTTAAAACCTCATGACATAGTTAGCTCATCCATCCTAAGCATTTCAGGGTTTTCATTGGAAAAGAGCAGCATTAGAAACGAGGCAGATTTGTGCCAGAGGTTAGAATAGGGCCTGTGTACGGCTGTACTGACATGAGCTAAAGCAGTACAGGAACCTTGGCAGGTCCATGACTCGTGATTTCTGTGCTATAATTTGCCCAAAAGTGAATTTTAACCTCTGTGTCTAGAAATGGATGGGAGGGGGTAGTGCTTTGGAGTGTTTCGGTTTTTTTTCTTTGTTTGGTTTTCTGCTGCTTCCCTAAGAAGTTTTTTTTTTTTTTAAATGGCTTTGTTGAAATTGTTTTGCAAGTGAACGTGCACACACATGAGATTAGGTGTGCTCACAGCCCTTCTTAGAACGTGTAAAAACATGGTTTTAGAGAAATTTTTGCTGTCAAAAATAATTTCTGTTGTGAAAGTTTTCTTGTACGTTACCAGTGTTTGACTCCCCCAAAATGTAAGAAGCCTCTTTCTCTTATTTTTCATCTCTGTTCTGTTCTCTGTGTGATGAAAAAGTATTCTACTCCAGGAAAAGATGTTTGATGAAAAAAATATCAACTTCCATGTTCCTTCTTGCACATAATCTCTCTTCTCTCTCACCCTCAAGGTCGTGCAATAGCTTGCATTCACCAAAATCAGTGGGGTTATGTAGGATTAAAGCAAAGGGGGGTGAAGTCAGAAGTTTGGCGTGGAGAGGTGTGTCTGTGGATGCTCAGATGCTCTGCTTCAGGACTGGGTGGTGCAAGTGCTCAGAAATATGCATCACCGGTTGTCCCGTGAACTTCAGTAGCACTGTTCCTCATGCTGCCTTGGCTCATTTGCCAGCACAGGCAGACTTGTGATTTTTTGTAGGCTGCTGGAAGGCTCCACACTCAGAATTTATTCACTCTTGACAACCTTTACTGTATTCCCTTCCAAATGCTGCTGTCAGGATTCCATGCTGATCATGTGATGTAGCCAAATATCCATCTTCTTGCCATTCCCCAGCACAGCAGGGTCAATAATTAAAGTTCTTTATTCTTATCCCTGACATAGCCCCATAGTGGAAGTAATTGGAGGCTCCCACAGGCCACATGGAAGTCTGAAATGGCTGCTGGTTCCATTAATTTTCTTCATGTGTCATCAAGACAGGTGCAGAATGAGCCTAATTAAGCTCAGAGGTTCAGAAAAAGGAAGGAGCTGATGTTTTTTTGCGGGAAGGAATTCACTGCCAGCAGCATCTGATAGGTTTAGAGGGGAGAGAGCAAGAGAGAGGCGAGAAATGCTGGACAATTGGAAATTGCTTGCTAAGGACAGGAGGGAAAGAAGTTGAAACCAGAAATGTCAAAATCCCTCATGCCTGAAACTCCCACCAGGGTGAAAGGGCTGCTTTTGAGTTTGCAGCCAATTTTACTGCTGGTTGGGTGGGAAAGCAGCAGACAGCTCCTTGCCTTACTTCTTCCTTTCTCTTCATACTTCTCCTGGCATGGAAGAAATAGGATGAAGGCCAAGTTAGGGCAAGCTGGAAATGAGAGCTTTGAGGCTCCTAAAAAAGCTGGCCAGCTCCATCTTAAAAGGAAAATAACTGGATGAAGCTGTTCCAGGGAATAACTTCACTGTTTTAAGCAAGAATTCCTGCAGGGCAGGGCAGGGTCTCGCTTTAAAGCCCTAGCTCTTTACATCCACTTACAAGCTTAAGGGTGCAGATGGCCAGTTTTAAGTACATAATCAACTGCCAGTTTTTAAGAACAAAGCAGGCTCAGCCTATTTGTCCTGGAGGAGACACTCTCTCCCTCTGCCCCAGCAGAGGTGCTCCTAGGGTGTTGCTCCCCCCATGGCAGTGATGAGAACAGAGTCTTAGAGGTTGTTGGAGGGGTCTCCTGTCCTGTAGTAGACTCTTCTTTGTCACAGTAACAGAAAGCAGTCCTTGTGTGACCCTGTCACTGTATGAACCGAACCTCTCAAAAAGACATGTTGCAATGCAAAGAGGTGGTGCTTTTTGATCGGACAAAGAGGACCAACATCACAAGTGAAAGAGAATGTGTTGCAGGTCCATGAGCTGTTCAGCAACGTGGATGTGCTGGAACAGCTCTCCCAGATCCTGGTTCCTGTGGGAGCAGCTGCTCCCATTTCTCTGTTAGTTCAGAGCTCGTGTTTGTTGTTGTAGCAGCCCTAGAAGAACAGCAGCAGCATCTCTCTAAACAGCCTGGCCACCACAGGAGAGAACTATAGGATGCTTTCATATGAGTCCCTAATTAATGAGCCCAGACAGAGAAGTAGCAAGTTAAAGTGCCCTCCCTGGCATTTTTTTCTGAGTCTATCAAGTCCCAAGAAACTCTTGAAATCCAGTCACTCAATGTGAATTCTTCTCTGTCTCTTTTGTGGGAGAGTTTTTTCAAGACATAGTTGATACAAAATCCTTAGTTAGCATTGAGATCCTCACAGTCCCTGTGCTGTCATCAAAGCAGAATATTATTCTAATCTTGGGAAGCCACCAGAAAATAATTTGAAATTCTGGTGTTGTACAAGAGAGGTCCCCAAAGCTGTGGCTAGCCTTTCCTGTTGGAGTATGCAGCCATGCATCTCGTCCACACTGCTGTTCTGTTAGAGCGGTTGCAGCTCTTCTCTGGCCCACGCTGCAGTGTGTTTGCTGTGGAGATTAGACCATGGAATGGAGGCATCATACCTCGCTGCCATCCCATGGAGGTGGGTGGTACATACTTGGACTGCACACTACAGTCAGGAGCTAGAAAACACCCCTCTTCTAGAAGTGTAGCCAAATCCTACAGTCGCAGTCTGGGAGTCTGGACATCTGGGGAAGGCAGGATAGTCTGTCTGTCCCGTTTTTATGCTCTTTCCCAGGCATTTGCCAGTGACCACCACGGGAGACCAGGAGCGGGATAGATGGATGTTTGTCTTTACCAAAAGAGCTGCTCTTCATGTTATTTGTTGATGGTGTTAGCACAACTAGTCAACTGTAACCTCTGGACAGATAAAAGCCTTGCTCAAGCAGCTGTCTAGGAAAAAGCAACAACTGAGGTGTTGCTAAATGCTTTTATTTCCTTCCCCTTAGTTGTTTGAAGATTCTTGTCAACTACAAGAATGAGGAAAGGGAAAAAGTTTAATTTGCGCTAAAATAATGTTCAGTATCTGGGTCTCAGTATATCTTACCAGCACAGATGTTCCTCTGTTGTTCACTCTCTCTTGAATGAATTTCAGAATTAAATTGGGAATTGGGTGATTCACAGCATTTAGAGCCTATTTAGTGAGGAAATGAGCAGGACTTTTCCAGGGCTGCGTGGGTTGAATTCACACCTTTGTCTTCGCTGCTGTTTCCTTAGGTAGTGCAGCGCACCAGCCACTGCCAAATGTCCCTCTTTTCAGCAGTGTCCCTCTGCTGTGTCTGGCTTGTGTCCTTCGAGTGGCTGCTGTCAATCATCCCAATTCCTCACTGAGCTGAAGAATCCCCACTCGCAGGCATGCATGCACACACAGCCCCCTCAACGGATGCTTTGCTTGACGAGTGCCAAAGTTTTGCTTTTCTGCTGCAATATTTAGCCCCATTATTTTGTTTTGTTGCTCTCCAAATCTCACTGTGCACTGTGAGTTGTAGAATAGAGGCAGAGGGGGAGGAAACAGCTTAGCGCACAGTGGAGCTGTGGCAAAGGCTTCGGTGGGAATGCAGGTCCCTACACTACGTTTCTTTACCCAAGCTTAGCAAGCAGGATTAATTCAACAAAGCCTTCTATTGCTTATTTCGTGAGTGGAGAAGCTAAAACATACAAAGTGCCATTTCACAGATGCCCTTGTTTCTATCAGTTCTCAGCCCAAATCTGTTGGTTGATCTCCCTTGGGTTTTGGCATGATCCCAAAGTGCTGATGCTGAAGCCACATCTGCACAGAGATCTCCCCTCCCACTTTCCCTCTGTGAGACTTCTTTTTTTCTCCCTTTGCTAGGAATGACTGTGTTCCCTTCATGCCTCTGCATGGGTTAAAGCAGTGGGTTGCTTGTGTAATAAACACAAGGGACACACAACACCAAACACATCTGCTTTTAACACCTTCAGCCCTACCTTTTAATTTAGATGTTCAGGGTAAGGGTAAAAAGTTTTCCCTTCTGAGCTTGTGGTGTGGCTAAGCTGCTTAGGAATGTTTGCTGGCAGTGTGACGCCTTCTAGACAGGCATCATGTTCAAAGATGCCAGATGAACTTTTGGTGGCCACAGATGGGATCAGAGACAAGAAATGTCATCAGGCACAGACCTTTTCCCGCTCCCCCCTGGGTGCTAAATGAAAAGTCCTGTTGTTCAAACCTGAGAGGTAACAGCAGGCCAGCCCTGGTCTCTGCTGAGGCAGTCTATTCTGAGCAGAGGCAGGACCGGTTCTGCCGAGCTGACTTTAGCTTTGCCCTTTTCATGTTGCATTTAGCTCAGCAGGGTTTTACATTTTTGTCACTTTTAGAGTGGCTCATCTCGGAGACCTTTGTCAAAACCTCCCTCTGTGGTCTCTAGAGGACTGTGCATCCACAGATCGTGTACAGTAATTGCCAGGAAGAATGGAAGGAGAAGCTCAGAAATGGGGTGAAATAATAGAAAAGTGGGAGAGTGAGATTCCCCAGCCCCAGATATTTAATTCTAGAGATTGAGCCAAATTAGTTTCTTTCCGTTAAACTGAAGGGCACCAAAGCGCTTTGGCCACATGGGCTATCCGGTGGGAGAAAAGAGCAGACTTTTGTAGCACGTGTTTTGAGTGAGTGGGAAAAAGGCTCCAGCACATCTTGGGTATTGGACAGTTCAGAACAGTCCAGAACAAGCAAGGCAAGCGTGAGACCCAGTTGTGTAAAGAATCGCTTTCATTTTGTTTCAGCATTTCAAAATGGAGTGGAATGAGGGAGATATGTTTCAAAATCTTTGCATTTTCTAAGCAAAATCAGTTTGAAAACCCATCACATGATGGATACCCTCCTGCAGCCAGCTAGAGAGGCTCTATTTGTTCTGCAGATGACTTTTTGCAGGTCTCAGCCCATGTCTTGTTGTTTAAGCTAAAAAAGGACCGAACAGATGGGTTCATGAATACATTTAGCTCAGACATGAGAAGGTTTTTATAAGCGGTGATATAACAGGAACAGATTAAAAAAAAAATCAACCTGTTTTTAGGTGGAACTTGGTCAGCTTTCAAAATAGAAGTGGTTTGCTTCAGTGTTGATATTTGTGTTTTACTTTATCAGGTGAAAAATTAGAATTTAAATCAATCTCACAAAGAAACATCAGAGACTGTTATTCTAAAACTGCCAAACCAAGACATCTCATCATTGTCAATATTCTTTTCTGCCCCCTGGCCAAAATTAGCACAATTTCACAACATATTTTGATTTTGAAAGAATGACATTTTCAAATGGAAAACAGTTCCATTCAAGTCCTCATTCATTTTATTCAAAATGAATTTTTGGTGGCAGTTTCATCCACTTCGCTTTCTGTGAATACTCCATGATTGCAACTTTCTGAAACATGTTCATTGGCAACATGATATTCAAAAATAGTTTCTACTGTTATATCTTGGCCTAAAGCTTGTCAGTTATGAGTGTCTGGGAAGCGTATTTGGAGCAGCTTTGATTCTTGTCTGTGGTTATATGGCATATTCTAAATCCCTGATTGGATAAGCATAAATCACAGCATCAGATTTCCTGTATAAATGTTTATGATTACAAAACTCTGAATTTGTTTTTCAGTGATGTATCTGCTTAAAACATAGTGTCTAAGACACTTTTTCCAGGCAATTCATTTACTGTGATTCTTACAAAAAACCCACAACACTTGAAGAGCCTCTGGGCACTTCTTATCTTTAGAGCTTTTATCCATTTTCTTTTAGTGCCTACATTTATTTGTTACTTATACCTGTTGTGCTTAATTCGAGATCACAAGTGCTTTTTAGCAGCACTTATCTTGCCATGTGTATACACAATTCCCAGCATAATAGGAGCCTAATCTGGATAGCATTTTCTGGCATGCTAATAAATAATGATAACGGTGAAATAATATTGCATCGTTATTGTAGCAGGTATGTTGGTGACTGCTCATCTGACATCCCAGGATAAGAGGCATTAAACTTACTAACTGGGTCTTCTTGATGTTGCTTAACGTGAAGGTGCCTCCTAAAGGTTTGCTTTAAAAAATGGTATTTAATTTCTTATAATTACTTATTTTTCTGACAGAAAGATAGATAGGGTTCTGTCATTTAACTGAGTGTCTAAATTTTTTCATTGAAGAATGGAATTAGGGATACTTTTTTTCTCTGTCACCAGACTCAAATTGATGGCTTCTTTAGCCTGGGACTTGCAACAGCAAAACACAGTGCTGCAGCGTATCCTTCCTGCTAAGGCCAGTAATGAAATTATTATGAGGGCATTCCGTTCTGTCAAGAAGTAGCTATGGACAGAAACAAGTCCCTCTGAAGTGAAAATGACTCTTTGGGCCAGCTTTTCTGAGCTTCGAACCAAGTCTCTTGCTCTTTATGAATAGCCTAAAGTACGAGCCTACATCCCCTTTAAACCTTCTATCCTAAAGAGCTAAATATGCATATTCTGCCTCTTTTGGGGCAGTCTAAAACTCTCTGCCTCTGTAATACCTCATACTCATGAGTTCCACTGCCTAATTGCACTGCATGTGAGAAAAGTATTTCCTTTTATCAGTTTTAAATGAATATCCTTTTAATTTAATTGTATTCCTGTATTATGAAAAGTAAAACCAGGAGCCTCCAGCTGACCTTCTCTGTGCCATTTATTAACTTACATGCCTCTACCACGTCACCTTTTATTCATCTCCTCCCCAAACTAATCTAGGCTTAATATTTTTAATCTATTCTAATAAGGAAGCCTTTGCAATCTTCACATCATTTTCCATACGGGTATTAGATCCTCAGACCTGCAGTAGGGCCCCAACGTTCAAAGCAAGCTGTTAACACTGAAAACTATGGCAAGCATCTAATGAAAATTATATAGTGATGCAATGAGTTATTCCAGCTTTCTGGATCATTATGATGACATAGATGGTATTTCTGCTAGTCTTACAATCCAATACACTAAATCTTATTAATGAGTGTCTCCTCAATTGAAATCAATGATGCATGGCATTACCTGACATAAATTAAGATTTGAGAGTGACCTATGGTCACAGATCAGCTAGCAGTGAGCTATCAAACTTATAGGTGCTTATGGATTGGAAATAAAGGCCTATATACAACTTTGCTCCAGTGCTTTCAAAGGATAATACTAGCCAAGTGTGTTACCATAGTGTAGCCTAAAGGTCGAGCTTAATGTATCCCAAAACATTTCTACTTTTGGTGGATGCCTTGCTCTTATTTCCAAAGTAATAAATCCAATTGCCCTTTCTCTTCCCCTTCCACATCTACAAATCCTTAATGATACCAGCAAATTCAGAGATTTATGGAACTAATTTGCGACTGGGTTTTTTTGGCAGGAATGATCTTGTCACACTGCCTCAAAACAGCATTCGAAGTGCTCCCTGTTCTCTTGTGCTGTTCCCTGTGGAGGTCCTTCTAGTTTAGACTGAAATATACTGTCCTCTATGCGCATTTCAGCCTGGATGAACCCGCTGTATGAAGTTATTCCAAATCTAACCATTCCCATTAAAGTCAATGGAGTTATTCCAGATTTCTAATGAGATAATTGGTATTCAAGTCTGGCTATTTTCCCGGAGAAATAGCCTTAGAGGATCAAGCCATTGGTCTACCAAAGCAGTATCTATCTCCCACAATAAATGGCTCCAGATGCTAGAGAGGAAGTCACCAGTGGATAATTATAAGAACTGTTTTCTCATAGGGAAAGCTTTTTCCTAACATGCACCAATTAGAGGCTGGCCTAAGCACTGAGATGTGAGGGTTTATATCCTGTAAAAAAGTAGGAACAAAAGCTGATTGCTGAGTTCTACCCTTTGTCTTTAAGTCATCTTTCTTGAGGCTTAGTGCTAATTGCATAGCATTTAATTGTCTTGTATTTTTATTTGTAATCCATTTTTTCCACCGATCAATAGAGTAATTCAGATAAAAGATTGGGAATCAGATCCTGAGCTACAGAAAATTTATCATTATGCATTGATTTCTGTGGCATCACACTTTGCTTTAGCAAATGAAACTCTTGCCCATATTATGAAAAAATACACTAATACAAAATGTAATAAATTAAACTGGTAGGAATTGCACAATGGATTTAAGTAACAGTTAATATATTTTTGTGTGGCCTTTCTGATTTAAACAGGAACTGTTGCATTGTAGGAGCAATCAGCTTTTGGCATCCCCTCAGAACCCCTAGTACAACAGCAAAACAGAGCCTTCAGGACTATTCATGGCTCTTAATCATCTAACCATGGGCGTAGCTATAAATATATGTGTGTGAAAATGGTGTGTGTATGCCTCTGTATAAGATGTATGTATCGTTGTTAGATCCCAAATGAAACACCAGGAGACTGCCCTTATTGCTTTGGTCACTAATTACATAGAAGTTGATTGCATCAATCATCTCCCCATACCTCCAGCTGAGGCTAGTTTGTAGCTATTTACAAGGCGATGGAAAGAATAATAGGGAAACAGTTAACCCAGAAACCCTGTGATTACTTTGCTTAGCACCATGCAAAGGCCTACTTTGCTTGTGTGCCTGTTCCATTCCCGACTCTATAGTTCTGGCATGGGTATGTATTCATATCCTCTCCAGGACCCTGTCCTCGTTCATGCGTACCAATCTATACCGACTCAAAGACCTTGAATCAACGCTTGTACACTTGCCTAACATCTGTTCCAGTTTTCCAGGAATGCTCCTGAAATCACAGTCATTTCATGCAAGGAACCAACAGGAATTAATGGCAGAACTTGGACTTTAATACTGTCACGTGTATCCTCCCTACTGTCTGTGAGCATGCACGCATTCCTAGGCCTTTATAGAATCTATATGCAGATACACACAGCGCAGAAGCCTGATTTTACATTCACCCTACACTTGGGCCCAACCTGGAATCAGATCTTTGTACTGCCACAGAGTACCGATAAGGCCTTGGTCATGTCATCTAGCATCTCTGGGGGCTTTGTTTCCTAGTGATAACACAATGTCCTGTTCCCTTTAGGATAATACAAGCTCCTTAAGGAGAAGGGTCTTTTCATTTAAAGAGGCCATAGTTTTAGCTGGAAATTTCAGGTGTTGAAAGCATGCACCAGTCCTTGTGTTTGCCTGAAGTCCCCTGCCTGCTTGGGTCTCAAAGCTGCTCTCCCATCCCAGTTGTGGAGCTAGATACTGAAATGCTTCGAGGTCCCTTTGGCTCCTGCTCCCCTGTTGAAACCACTATGAAAGAATTATTATGTTGTGATTTTAAAAGGAAATTGAAAATTCCCTCTTTACTGCCTTCTAAATGAACCTTATAATTTTTTCCTTGTCTGTTAGTGACACTATTCAATTCTCTCCCTGTCAAAATGTACTGGTGAAGAGCAGGAATGCAGTCAGTGGCAGGAAGGATTTATCACCCTGTCTCCTGTGAGCGACCAGCCACCTGCCTGCAATCTTCTGTCATGCTGGGCTGGGTGCAACTCATTTGCCAGACAGAACAGCACCCAGAGTGTCTTGCCATTGCCTTCCCACTTGCTCTGTAAGCCCCTTGCTTGGGGCTTGCCATGGCTCAGCCCAGTGCTGATCTGCACAGCCTGTTGAAGTTGAGTCCTTAGAGCCTTTGCTTTCTTCTTTCTCCTAGAAAGGACTTTATTAAGCTGCGAGTTAGACTTGGAAAATGCAGTTCATTGAAGTATTCATCTCCCTGATTGTTGAATTACAGAGTTAGGAAAGCATTTAATAGTTTTCTGCCTTTCTCTGCTGTAGAACAGGTTCCTCTTTCACATCCATTTGTACATCTCTGAGATAGTGTGATTACCCTTGTGAACAGAATGAGCATCAGATGAACATATCACCTGGATATGATCAATGTAAATTTTCATCTTACACTAATATGACACAGGACCCTGGATTAGAAGCAATCATCTGGCTCATCAGATATAGTCCCCTGCAAATTTGCAGTCCCGTAATAGATGTGTCCACAAGCATCTTGAAAATCTCCTTTCTATGCACGAGTCTTGGAAACATCTCCCTAGGATACACGTTAGGATAATACATTTAAAACAAAAGCAAAACCTCCCGAGCTAAAGTAACCTGAGGGAAGAAAGCAAAACAGATCAAGGACATAAAAAAATTTCCTGTCACTGAAATAGCAGGGAGTTTGTTAGGCAATAAATGAGCCTATGAATCTTGCACATGGGGTTGGACATTGGGGGTTTCTTGCCTTTCTCTGATGCCTTTATTAGCAGTCATTCATAAGAATGCAGCATGGGACTGGCTGGAAAGCAAGCGTGTTGTTGTATTTTGCTATCTGCGGTTACTAAGGAATGTAGAAGTGAGTCCTGCAGCCCTGGATGCCTTGACCTTGACTTTCCTTCTTGTTCCTTCCGAGACATGAGCACCATTGAATTCAGTGGCAGAGAATGGGTAGTTGGTCCCTTGGTCTCTGGCGTGATGCGGGCTGTGACGCAGGAGCCGGGAGAAGTTCTGAGCTGCGTGTGCTGTGCAGAACGCTGTCAGCGTGGCGTTCGCTGCGGGGCTTGGCTTCGTCAGTGGAAGGCACAGTGGGAAGGGTGGCAGCCGCCTGTGTCTCTCAAGTCTCGAGGTTAACAGCATGATTAAAATATTAAGAAAGCAAGTGTCATCGAAGTGAAATATTGTGCCCCTGCCAGCATAAATCCCTGTGCAGCTCCTAGTGTTATCTGACAGGTTCCTCCAGAGATCACAGTCCCCATCTCTGCAGGGGAAGTCGCTCACCAGGATAGCAAATGGAGCTAGTCAGACTCATTTGCTGCTCCCTCTGCCTGGTTATGCCCTGCTGTAGTTCACTCGGCATCTGCAGAGTGAGTCCTGAGAGAGGGGAGAGGTCTCCATCCGTTTTCCGTGTTGGTGTCAAAGGTGTGCAGCTCTGACCCGCACCAGAGGCTGGAGAAGGAGGCTCATCTGCCCCACAGACCATCCCTTCTGCCATAAGCTCTCTGCTTCTGTGTTGCTCCAGAGAAAAGAGATTCCTAGAGGCAGCTATATGAAATCTGTGTCTGTCTCCCTGTGGTACAGTCTGCCAGCCTAAAGCTCACCTCCAGCCCATACTTTCTTGGTGAAAGGTGGAGAGGCTTTTTGAATCATGAAGGATGGCCTCGGGACCCAGATCCCCTTCTCCTCCACACAGTCTTTACAGATGTGTGTGAAATCAGCACTTCCCTAGTTACTCGTGTGTCCTTTCACTTTGTCACAAATAGTTAAAGCAGGCTTGAAATCTGGAGTATTCCCCAAAGTATGCTCCTAGCTTTGTTGAAGCAGGGATTTAAAAAAAAAAAAAAACAAACGGGGGAGGTGGGAGATCTGAATACAGAGATTTTGGGCCCATTTAATACCTCAGTACCGTCGGAGTTGATGATGTTATAATGGGATTACTGTTGTACATTACATAAATATCTTGCTTGTATAGTGGTTTTGTTTAGGAGCTTCAGGTATAGTTCAATCCCTCTGGTGTTGAGAGAGGAATAAGGATCCAGTAAAAAAATGGTCTTCTCAGTTTAAATTAAACATGCCAGGAGATAAAGAGTGAACACAAACAGAAACAAGGCTAGGAGCAGAGGTAGTCTGTCATGATGAGCTAGAGATGCAGCCACCAGGTAAAGCTGCTCGTTCACTGGTTTCTTTGCCAAGGGTGTTTTCAGGAGAGCTGTGAAGGGGATCAAGGATTTGGCTTTGTGCATGTTTGCAGGTTGCTTCTCTGGACCATGCGAAAGCTCCAGCATGCCAAACAAATGACACAATAAGCATCTTAGGGCTTTGCAGCCCTATGTCTTTGGAAGACACATCAGTAACTCGGCAGCCAAGATGTAGAGGGAGGACAGGAGATGAATAAACCCAAACAGCTGCTTGTGTCAGCCTGGCTGGGGGACTAACTTCACACCAACACTCCTGGTTTAATCTGTAATTAAAATTGCAATTGAAAACAGGGTTTCTGGAGGATGGCTGGATCCTGCAGTGATCATCACAGCCTCTTTGGAACTAGCAGATTCAGTGCTTATCAGTTTCTGCCAGTGTTTCACCATCACCACCGCACAAAAAAAAGAAAAAAGGAACATCTTTGTTCCAAGACCCCAGGCCAAGGATTTGCCAGCTGGCAGAGCTGGGGGGCTGACCAGCGGTGGGGCTGGCCGTAGGGGTATGGAGCCCAAACCGAAGCAGGTGCTTGGATGAGCAGGATGGAGGTGGAGGTAATGCTAGCGCAGCTCAGCTCACCTCTGCGGGAGGGCTGCTGACCTCGCCTGGCATAAGCTGGAGGCAAAGCAAGCCTAGAGTTTATTTAAGTGCTGCCGAGGTCCCATCTCCGCAGCAAAGGCATCTGCGGAACAGAGCAGGAAACGGGGATGAGGCAGGAGGCTGGGGTGGGGAAAGGAGCAGGGCTGCCTGTCCTGCTTGTTAGTAGAGACATGGCTTTTAGTCATTTAGTCAGAGGGAGAAGTGCATTTCTGAGCTTAATCTTGGCTTCTGCCTGCTGGTCACCAATGCTGCTCTATTTAGCTGAATTCTTCTGCTGATCTTCCCCTCCTTCTCGGAGTAGTTTTCCTCTCCCTCATTCTTTCCTTCTACCCTTCCCTGCTTAGACAGCAGTGGCAGTCACTGAAAAGAAAGGCAGGTTTAAGTGCCTGAGGCTCTGTGAAGCCTCTGAACTTCCTAATGTTGTCAAGACAGGGGAAGTGAGAGCTGACAGGGTTTGTCATGGTGAGGCACACCCGTTGTGACAGGCGGCGCCTCTAGTCCTCCTCCCTGGGAAAGCGGAGGGAGTGAGTGGCAGGCTTGACACATCTTCTGACGTGGCCCAACCCATCAGCATCTCCTCTTCAGAGCGATGGGATACCAGGGGTGGCCCCTGGGGTTGCAGAGGGGAGGCAGGAGCCAGCAGCAAAGCCTCTGGCTGGCTGCTTTCCTTGCTTACCCTCAACAGCAAGCACACGAGTCCCCGTGGTAGCTGGCCCTCGCATCCCTGTGTCCAGGTGAGATCTCTAGAGGCAGCAGCTCCTGAACTGGTGAGGGCAACAGGGGTGAGTGAGCTAGAGGTGAGGCTGAGTGGTTCCCTGGGCTAAGGAGCCCCAAGCTTGAGGGACACAAGTTCCTATTCTCGTGCCTTTGGGTTAACTCAGTTTCTTGGAAAGCAGCCCTACCTTCCAGGGAGTTTATGGCACTAGTCATAAAGTAGTTATTTCCTACATGGAAAAAAATGACCCCTCCCAGGAAATTCCCCTTCCCTGCTGTTTCTGTCTTCCCAGAAAAAAAACTTGCAGCCTTGGACACTTACTGCTAGAGCTAACTTGAGAGCAGGGTATGCAGGTGCTACTCTCAGCAGTAATGGACAGCTGAGAGGATTTGTTAAAGACCCAGGACCTCCCTGGATTAAACTCAAGATTATGGGGCTTTTAAAAATGGTGTAATTTTGCTTGTACAGAAATTGCAGCCTATTCTGGGTAGGAAGTAGGTTTTCATGATAAGTGGGGCCTCTTCAAGTCTCTGAATCTACTGTTCTCATAACCACTCCAGTACTTTTCATCTAAGGATCTTAAAATGTCTTAAGTTTCAGTTAATCAAAGCTTATTTTGCAAAGGCAGAGAGAGGATTTGGCTGAGAGCTACCTTCAGCAAGACTCTGCCAGACTGGAGGGGGCTCCAGGTAACTCGATTGAAAACACACTTTGCTAGATAATGCTCTGTGTCTCAAGCAAGGTCCAGAAACTGGGGAAACTCATTGCGTCACAGAAAATAAAGACAAAAATTACTGAGAAGGTGTTTATTTGGTCCCCATGCAGAACTTTGGGGAGGGAAAGAACACACGGTGTCTAATCCTAGGGAGAGGAGATGGACACCCATGGCAGGGTAGGACAGCAATGGCTCAGCTGATCTCACTGTAGTCCCAAGTCACAGCACAATATAAATTAAGCCCAGGAGGTTCTGCAGAAACCGGAGGAACCAAATAGGAATCCAAGTGGTTTAGTTCTTAATACTGCAATAGGAAAGTGTTACCACTGACCTTGAGGTGAGCAGGAGCTGGTGTTTCAGTACAGTTTAATTGTAGCTGAATATGTTTCTAGGGGATTTTCTCCTCTGCCTTCCCCAGCTCCCAGCCACAATCTCAGTTTAACGAACTATGTCTCAGTATATAGCTATCCCTTCCTGTCTGAAAATGTCTAATTGGTTGTGAATAATACTGTATTAACTCTCCTGGCTGGATCAGAAGGCCCTCACACACCTCTCCCACATCCAGTCTCCATGGAAGGTTTTGTTATCGTGTTTATAAGCAGCCACCACAGACAAGAAATTTGCATATAAATAACCTGCCAGCACAGAAAGGCAGCAAGAGGCACCTGGTAGCTCCTTCTTTTATTACTCCAAAAAGAAGTAAGGTACAAGCAGGCCACTGCCGTGGGCCCCTCTGCTGCCTCCCAGATTCGCCCCAGCAGCCACCCTGACCCCATGAACATGAGTGTTTACGGACAGACCAAGAGTTTGGAGACACCCAGGGAGAAGGTGGGAGCAAAGGCGCAGTCAGTGTCCCTCCCCGACGAAGGGCACTCTCAGAGTCTTCCTCCCTGCCCCTGCTATCAGATCCAGAGTGGCACTTCTAATTTGTGGATTTGGGATTAGCAGGAATTTAGTAACCTGTTGGAGAAGGGCTGTGCTGCCCGGGTGTGCCGTCCTGACAGAGACCTCACCCTCAGACTTGCAGACTGCGGGGCTGATACCTGGGACTGGTACAGGAGGTTGTGAGTGTGGACACTGAGAAGGGTGACCTTGGCAGGCAAGGGAGAGAAGGAGAAATTCGGAAGCGTCTGGGGTGGAGGAGGACAGAGCAGGAAATCAGTACGGTCCTGGAGAAGGATGAACGGATAATTGGGAGGGGCAAGAAGCATCAGGGTCACCAGCTCAAAGCGGGTATTGATGCTAGAACAGGCTGGTGAGGAATCAAAGGGGAGATAAAACATGTTTGCAAAGCATATAAGCCTTTCTTCATTTCACACACACCCCTTCCTTCTAAGTAAGGATAATGAACCAGAAACAATTAATATAATGTCAGCCAGGGGCTGAAGTGCACGTCCCAGCAAGAACAAATAAAACCCGGGCTAATCTGGCTAAACGTTCAAATACATTCCTGCCCAGATTTAGCACGTGTGCACACACACATAAGAATCTATGACAAAAACAAAGGCATTAAGAGAGAATGTGATGAACTGGGGAAGTAACGAGTGAATTGCCCGCAGACAGGGGAGAGGGCTGGAGCACAACAGAAGTAGGGAGCACAGCACCATGGCTTGTCCAAAGCAAACCTCTGGGTGAGTCAGGCAAGGACTTGACTTCAGGAGATGAAGCACACATAAGAATTGTCCCTTTTTCTCTGCTGTTCTGAAAAGTAGCCGGGTGAGGTTGCTGGGTGATTAGCACACACCCCTCAGTGCCAGAGGCATCTCCACTGGCAGAGCTGGACCTTGCCCTTTAAGTTTCTAATGCTAATTAAGGTGCAAGCCAAATTCTCTGGCATCCAAGCTTACTCAGCCCATGGGTGGTTCATATAGCCCCCAGAGCAGGGGCAGCTTTGACCTGGCTAAAGCCCTGCGACCACTGTCAGAGCACGTGGTCTCAAGGCCCTTAACGCCAGAGAAAAGGGATGAAAGTCAGAGGGTATGAGCTCTAGAGAAAGCTAATATGTTAACTAACCTTCAAGGTTTGTTCTTGAACATTTCTTGCTGTTATCCAGATGGGACTCATTCCAAGTGGATGTTTGTGTAACTCCTGAGGGGCATTAGCAGCTCTAGATCAGCATTTTAATCTTCATTCAATTTCTATTTTCTTGTATGGCCTCTGGGGACCATCTCAGAGCTTTTAGAAGAAACAGTAATGGGAGATTTAAAAAAAAAAAATGAAGACAGAGACTGAAGGGACCGGTTATGCAGACTAGGAGATGCTGACCCCCAAAAGGGGAACTTTAACAGAAGTTTTCTCAGCAATGCAGCTGTGAGCAGGGCGGCTGATAGCTACCATCAGAGCCACGATCACACTGTTAGAACCTGCCTAGCAACCCGAAGCGCAGATACAGCTCTATTTGAGACAAATCCCCCCTGCCAGCTCCTGCATTCTGCAGTACTCAAGAAAGAAAACTCCATGCCTTCAAAAGCAAACCCCAGGTTTTCCCAAATTGGCAGGAAATGACTCACTCCGCAAATATAGTCTCAGAATATGAGTAGAGCACTCAAGTTCTCATCCAGGTATGGCTGTGGGAGCACTAGAAAATCACTTAATTAGAGTTGTGTGGGGAAGTGTTTTCAAGATCTCAGATACTCTACTTGTTCCATGTTTGTTTCAAGCCTTTTCAAGTGTGAAGAAATGCTAGCGCTTGCCATCTATAAGTGAGGCCTCCGGTCTGCGCTAAACATTCACGGTCCGTGTAGAAAGGCTGTCCTGGGACAGCAACACTCGGATTCTGCTCTGCCCGCACCATCCAGCCGAGCAGCAATAGGCTCAGTTTCATAATCCCCCCTGCCAGAGCAGTACTGTACAGATAATTAGCCAAACATTGACTGACAGGCAGCTTGGGCAGCACTTACCTGGAGTTCAACAGGGAAGACATAGCGCTGGGTATGTTCTTCAAACAGCCTGAAGAGCAGAAACTTAAGTGGGTCTCTCTCTAGTATCTGGCCTTAACAAAAGGCTGGCTTTCTTTGGCAATGCCCAAGAATTCTATTCTATCTATTTCTATTCTATGTAGTGCAGGGGGAAAATGGATAGAAAATGACAGAAGAACAAAACAAATCCAAAAATAAGCTCCTGCCCGTGTTTTTGTTCTGTTACTGGATCCCTTTGGCTGTGTTGCTTTACAGTGGCTGACATTCTTTCATGGGCATATTCATATTGATTACATTAATATTATTCTGTAGGGTTAGCAGTGTTGTTCTGATGCTTGGGAAAACAAAAGCAAAAAAGCTCTGCTGCACCAGGGGTAACCGAATAAAAGGTTCTCATAAATATAGAACACAGGTCTGTGCATTGGTTTGGCTTGTTCTCTAGCGGGGAGCAAGGGGCTGATGGAAGTAAAGAGACACTGCAAACGTCGAGATCTGTGCAATAGAGCAAATCACATTCATTCCTTTCCATTTCTCCACCTTTGCTCCCCTTCCTGTGTGCCTGCCTTCATCTTACTGTATATAAATTTCAGCGTATCCCTAGTCCCCACCCTGGTGCTTCTGTTCCACCAGGGAATTTTCTCATCAGCATTGTAAAATGCCTCATTAGGAAGGAAGCAGGCAGAGCAGGCTTTGCTGAGACAGAACCTAAGGGTGTGATATTGGCTTTTCTTTTGCTCTTCCTCAACTCAGATGTGCTACTTTCATCACTGATACTTTACTTGAATTGACCTAGTATATTCATCTTTTGGATATGGGGGGATTGTGTTATTGTATTATTCTATTCATTATTCTATGATTATGAATACCCTTTGCCGCACTGAACTGAATGACCCGAAAGGCAGTCTGTCCTGTTTCTCCAGCACAGACAGACTCACAAGACCCATGCTAATAAGTACCTCTCAGTTTCCTCTTCCCCATTTAGTCTCGCTCTTTGCGGATGTGTCAGACACTGAGCTCGTCATTTCAAACACCCTATTGCATTGTAAAGGAATTGCCATGTATAGATGCATTAAAAGAGTTTGATCTGTTTTTCTGGTGGGAGTAAATATTTCTCTTAGGAGGTTCCAAGCTAAGCTTAGTCCACTTTTCTCCTGTCTTTCCTCTGCACTGGGCTGAAAGAGATGATTTAATCAGATTTCATTTTCTTGATTTTTCTTTTCTTAAAGCTTCACCTCCACGAATCATGTGTTTATCTTTAAAATCAAGAATAAAAACTCTCTAGCTCCCCCCTTGCACTTCCATTAAAAATTCTAAAAGCTATGTAGCCTTAGAGAATAGCCTTTCTAAAGACATGAAAAAGAATTGCTGATTTATTTATTATTTATAGATCTCATTATATTTTAACTCCAGGGGGTGGCAAATATAGGATAGACTCCTTCAAACAACTTGTGGGCCCTCCAGTGGTGCTCACCATGTTTCTGCACCACGGAAGGTAGCGGAAAGCAGCCCAAGCAGCGATGCGAAGCAAGGAGAGATAGGCCAGGCAGATTTTGTACAATGTGAGTCTCGATGGTCTGAGACAAGAGCAACAGTGCTGGTTTGGGTAGGACAGCTGGGGATTTTCTAATGGGTTTCAGTGGTACGTGAGCGCTGGGAGCTGGCACAGACCACTCTAGCGGTATTGCTCTCCAGCGTGGACCCAGTGGATGAAGGATTGTCCTTTCCAACCCAGACAATTCTGTGATTGTAGGAAGCAAAAGTTGTCCTCCAGGCATGCAAGGAGGACGCACCAAAACCCTCCGCCTCGTTCCCCCTCAGCCTGCTCCTGTGCACGCTCTCTGCTCCATTAAACTCCTTTGGGAAGCAACGTGCAAATGGGTCTCAGATGGCAAATGGGCCCTGGAGAGCGGGAGTCTGTCAGCGTGAAAGAGGCAGAAAAATGCCTCACAAAGTGTAAGGCTTTGTGAGCAGGGGGGTAGGGGAGTCAGTTGGAAACGTGCTTAGGTTTCTGTTGCTTTTCTCATCCCATGAACTGTGGTCACTGATGTTTGCTGCTGAAGCTCCCTGTGGGTCAGACTGGAGAGGGCATGGACAAAAGGGAGTGGGCAGAGAGAAACCCTCTGGTAAACTGGTGGGACTCGCGTGTCTGTGAGCGTGCGATGTTCAGAGCAGCAGAGCAGAGGTGTGTGCCTTAAAGCAGTTTCAGCCCTGCACGATCTACAGCCTTTCTCATGCCTCTTTGCACTTTCCTTGCCCCATCTCACGCTCCCAATTCCGATGCTCCCCACACGACACCAAAGGTGTCTTTCACAGCTGACAATTAAATCATGCACCTGAAATGGGTGCTAATGAGGCTCAGTGCTGGCCTGCTCATTTCACTGCTGAGAAGCTGGTATGGAGTCACAGCAACTGAAAAAACAAACCTGTGAAATGCAAAAGTGCAACGCTAGAGGCTTACAAAATACTTAGTCCTGATGGTTCATCGGAAGAGCCCCTCAGAGTCGCCACAAATAGATCTCTTGCCGCCCCACCACAAGCTGATGGAGCTCCTCCTGTTCCTGGCTAACAGAGCTCTCTGGCTTTATATCTGACGGTGGGGACCTGCCACGGACCCCTGTGGTGCCAATGCAGGGGAGAACACCCAAGTAGAAGAAACAAAGGGCTGAGACCAATGCTGCTGCTGTAAAGGTGCAACAGAGCTAGGCATATAGTCCACCGACCAAGATTTGCTGCCTTTATGGTTGTCTCTGCTTCCAGGAAAACAAGCTGTAACTTTAAAGCAACTGGAAGGGAAAGATGTTTTAAAACTGCTGTGGCTTTACTCCCCCCACCTTTGCCCCCCGAGCTGTATCGCTCTGCTTCAGACCTGGGGAGGGACACGACATGCTTCAGTCTGTTTTCACCTCTCTCTTCTCTTCTTCTGCTGTCCTGCTGAGCGAGCAAGGACAGAGGAACTCATAAATAAAGCCATGGATTTAAGTCAGGACTGAAATCTTATTTGAAAGGATTTGCTCTCTATTTCATTTTTTGTTCAATGTATTTTTATTAACAAGTCTATTCAATCAGAACTGCAACTCGTTGCCTCCCGCGCCTGGAAGGATCTTTTCTCAATGTAATTTGTCAGCTGGATTCCTTCCCGGTCGTGCTCCTGGTTTTTCTCAGCACATTCTGAATCCCCCATTTTTCATCAAAAGCAGATACTTCCTATTGCTGGGGCACAGGGACACTTCAATCATCATTTTTGTCCCAGACACACACAGACATATATATGTATACACACATCCCCCTCTTTTTTTCTTTTCTTTTTCTTTCTTTTCTTCTGGTCTCAACTTTTAATTGAGTTTGCTGTGACTCCCTGGCAACATAAGACATGAAATTACAGTCCCGTCATCTGTTTCACAGAAATTGTTTGTGAGTATTGTCTATGTGGGCAATTCCCCACCACTACAACTGTAGCAACACTGGCAGCAGGAGGATGCACTGGTAGTTCTTGCTTTATCACCGAGTCATAGTTCTTGTTTTATCACCTAGCTGGCAAGGCCTGGAGGAGCATGGGTCTTCATCTCCTGGTACTCAGAGTCTGGAAATATCCCATTTCTGCCCCTTGATACGTAGAGGTGAGGAGACCACCCTGGTTTTGTGGGGCACCCATCTTCATTTTAAAACTTTCTAAGAGAGAACGGGAGCTGACCTGAAAAACAGAGCTCTTAGCGGGAGTGATGGATTGAGACTGAGCTGGTGTTTGGAGCTACAGGCCAAGGCGGGAAAGCCCAAACAAGGTGGCATCTGCTGTTCTTTACTGTGCAGTAGGAAGGCTGTTAGGAGGAGGGTAGTATAAAACCATGTCTAGAATAGATGCCCAAAACCTTGTTATCCTGTACTTAAATCCCCTCGTTCCTAGCGTCCTGTTTAGGCAGCGGCAAGACATGGTACTGCTGTCATGCTGCTGATGGCAATATAAATATAGACCTGAAGATATGTAGGGGAGACTGGTGCCTTGCTGATTTGATTTCCAACACTCAACCCTTGAAGCTTCCACTATTTCCCGGTTTTAGGGGTTTTGTGATGACTGCAGACAGGCAAGCTTTAAGAACTGGCAGTTTTCTGCATATCTAAACTTTGATTAAACTTTTTCAAAATCCTACTCGTTAGCATAATTTGGGTGGATTTATTCTGTGTCTCAGCAATATATCTGATTATTTATGGGAGCTAACGGCCGATTACAATTAACTTTGATGAATGTAAAGCTTTCTGGGAGAAGGAGAAAAATAGCCCCTCCCTTTGCTATAATTTATAAAGCGGGTTAGTTTAGTTTGCGGGTACAAATAAATAGAACTAGGTCATAAAATATCCTGACTGAAGGCAATGGGAGAATCTTTGCATTACGCCATCGGGTGGTGTAAACCAGAGTAACTTCAACACAACTCAAAGAACTGCACAGACTTGATGCAATCCAATGATCTAGTCCTTTATCTTTAATCTGTTCTTTTCTGCTGATTAGACCTTTACTAGACGTTTGGGAGGTGCTAATTTATGTAGATTTATGTGCACTGACAATATTTATGTAGGTGCTGGTGTGTGCACACCAAGAGGAAGGGGGAAGAAATTATATCATCGCCAGAGATGTCCATAGTGAGCAGAGGCTGTGGTCTCCAGAGAGGCTTTGCCTTGAGAAGCAGCTCTCTCTCCAAGCTAAGTGAGAAATCACCTTAACCTCAAAGTGAGAAATACTGTGCCTGAACACAGTGCAGCCTTGAAATGCAATAATACCCAGAAAGGTTTGCTGTTGAAATTCTGTGGCAAGGGGAAAGACTGCTTCTCCTGAAAGCTCAGTAAAGCACACCACCAAACCCTCGGGTACCACTCCATCTCCTCCGATGGGACATTGTTATTCTTGTCCTACCACTAACAAGACTGCATGGGCTTACAGGTTCAGCTGCCTTATTCAACCCCACCTCACCTCCATTAGGCTTCGAAGCAGAGGGCTTGTTTATCTGTGGAGAGAGTCTGGCCAGTTCTGCTGGTGTAGCCGCCTGCTGCAAGGTCTGTCTGCAAATCTGCAGCTGGCTGGCAAGGGTTAGGGCAGCTGATTGCTGCCCCGAGGCTGTAAGGGTGGGCAATGGTGTAGCTGCGCTGCTGAGGCCCAGCACTAGCAAGCAGGCAGTGGTATGACCTAAGTTTGATTGCGTGATGGAAACTCCCTCTGTATCCTGAGCAGCTCCCTAGTCTTTCTGCCTTTTGAGAAGCAAGGTATTACATTTTGTTGGGCATGAAGGGAGCTGCATGCTGTTGTCTTGTTTCTGCTACTGACCTGAGGATAAAGATCTTGCATGGAACGTTTTATCAGCTGTAGTAAACGTTCTTTCTTTATTAATTCTATTTGGGATCAATAATTAATGCTGCTGCCTCCTTTACAATCCCCCTCAGTGTGAGTGGAGCATGGAGGCAGGTATTTCATAGCTTTACTGTCAGAAGAGCTTTGTGTTCCTTGAAGACCCTGGTAGTCCCAAAGTATGTAAGGGTTCTTATGCTCTGAAACTCCTTTCCTTGTTTAGGGTCAACAGGATCTCAATTTAGGTAGACTGGCAAGATACATGATCGGGCATATAATTCCCATTGCAGACAAAATGCTGCAAGTGCATTAAGCAAGAATCTTTCCATCCCATCCCCTTCTGGCCAGGGACAGCAGAGAGTCTTGTTGGGTAGAAAGTCAGCTTTAAGTTGGTAGCACAAGCAGCAACAGAGAGGATTTCTCTGCCAACAACCATTCCCCCAGTGCTTAGCATTTTCTGACCAATCCTCCATAATCTCTTTGCAGAGATGACCGAATTACAGGTTTGGTACTGTGCAGCCTAGAACTCACATGCTGTTGGTGATTACAGGGTTGTCAGCCCCCTGTGACATCCAGCTGCTAACAAAGCAGGGCAGGTTTGCTGCTAACCTAAAGGTGGAAAGGCTTTGTGGTCTCTCGTCTGCCCCTCGAGCCAGTGCACATCCCTGGAGCATTTCTTAGTTAAAAATCAAAGTGATTTGGATTCTGCATTTTAGAAACAAATAGGTCAAGACTAGGGAGCCAGAATTTCTTTGGCTTCTAGCTAATGTCTTTAGCCATTAGCTCCCCTCGGGCCAGTCTGTGGCAAATCAGAGTTCTTTCTTGGCTGCTTTTCTGAATAATGCATTAACCAATGGGAGAGAAATCCTAAGCTTCTAAGTTTATTTGTGTACTGGACAAAATGCCAGGCTGGGATCTTTGTGCCAGCAGCACAACCCTATCTCAGCCACACTAGTAGCTGTTGACCCTGCTGTGGGTAAAAAGAGACTTTTGAACAAGCTGGCAGGGTATCAGATAAAGGCTTAGTTAATACCACGCATCTTAATAGCCCTTTTCCAGCAAGAATGGCAAATGGATTTTGCACATACTGTTGAAGCAAGCTTGCTTCTATCCCTCAGATGTAGATGTTATCATCCTTTCACATGGCAGGGAAACAGAGGCAATGAGTTAGAATAAAATTTTCCCAATTCACATCTTTTCAGATTGTTTAATTTCTGTGCTGTCTTCTCACAGGTTCTTCCCTGGGTTCTTACCCTGCCCTTTCCCTTTGCCCTTAATCAAAAACAGGTCATCTAACTTGAAAGAATATGTTTTCACTTTTGAATCTGAGAAGGTGCAACCGCAATTTAAGCAAGACGCTAATACTGGGATAGATATTCAGATAAAGTAGATCAAGCTGCTCCACTTTATGGAGAAGAGAACTCAGGTTTATTCTAAGGGCTTGCTCAGACATTTTTCTCTCTCTTATTCATTTATGCTTATATCGTGCTTCGGGGGAAATTCCCCGATGCTCTTTGCTGAGCATTGGTGTCAGTTGGTGTGGTCCTTGCAACTCAACCTGCTGCGGGCTGGGAAGTTAGTGATTTATGGCCACATCCCTGCTAACACGCTTGAAGCTGTAGCAATTGGCCAACCCCCAGCTCACAAATCCAGCTGAGAAGCTGTCATGCCAAATGCCTTGCATCGATTACTGAGCTGGTGTCTCTGTGGCTGCATCTCAAAGACTGCTCCTCCCGAGCATGTCTTGGCTTCTCTCCAAGCCCATCGTTTATCCGAGCTGTGAAGCAATAGTCACATTTGCTCCAGTTTCACTTCCAGGTTGCTTGCTTCATGTTGCACAAACATAGGAGACAGCTCATGTATGAACTGATCCTCTTCCCCGTGGCTTTGTCCCACACGTGGAGACAGCAGCTCACCGAAGTTCTCAATGTGTGGATAATCCAGGTCCCTGCACAACCTGCTGGAAACTCCTCCTGCCTCTGTTGTCCTTGTTGTTTGTTGCCAATGCTTCCACCTGCAGAATTTGCCAATGGTATTTTTTTCTTTTGGTGCCCAGTAACTTCTGTTTGGATTGCATTTGAAGTTGCCTAGTTCCTGGCTTATGTGAAAGATCTTTGAACAGATCTATGATTCCAATGAGGTAGTCAGTCTTTGCCCCACATTTGAGCCCTGCACAGAGGCTCCATAGTATCAATTGCATTAGCATTGCGTTGGCCATCCTCAGCCTTTGCAAACAGGCTCCTCCTCACTTGAGTATTCAATTCTCTTTGTTTTTGCCTCATCCTCCAGCAAAGGCATAAATGGGATTATACTGTAGCCCTCCAGATATTCACAGACCCAAAACATGAAAACAATGGAGCTATCTGCCAGCATAAGTGAATACGGGATTCAGAGTCTAATTAGATGGGGAGACTGGGAGCAAATATGTAAATACCAAGACGACTATTGTAAAAAATATTTTTAGGTATTTGTACTGCAGGATTTCTTGATTTGCTGCTGGGCCTGTGAGGTTTATCTTTGTGGTCTCTTAGGAAAGAAAAAAAAATAGCATGCAAAGCAAACCAGTAGTTGTCTGGTTTTGTTTTTCAAATATGCTGAAAAGGGGGAGGGCAGGTAAGCATCACTCAATTAAGAGGAATATGAGGGAGGAAAAAAAAAAAAGCCTCAAAGATCATCAGCAGTCTGATCTCTCTGAACGCCGTGTACCTGGACACAAACATGGTGTGAGTAGTTAATACCTGAAAGATACACAATACGAGTAGATCCAACAAGGGTGCTCCTCACCTCCTGCTACAGAAACCAAGCACTGAGACACTTTTTTTTTTCAGTTAGAACTGAAAATGCCTGGCAAGAGTAGTTTAATGCATGCTGCTTAAAAAAATGGAGCAAGGAATAATAGACAAGAGGGGTATATCACAGAATCACAGAATGATATGGGGTTGGAAGGGACTTCTGGAGACCATCCAGTCCAACCCCCCCTGCCAAAGCAGGTCCACCCAGAGCAGGTTGCACAGGAATGTGTCCAGATGAGTTTTGAATGTCTCCAGAGACAGACACTCCACCACCTCCCTGGGCAGCCTCTTCCAGGGCTCTGACACCCTCACAGGAAAGAATTTCCTCCTCATGTTTAGGTGGAACTTCCTGTGTTCAAGTTTGTGCCCGTTCCCTCTTGTCCTGTCCCTGGGCACCACTGAAAAAACACCGGCCCCATCCTCTTGACACACACCCTTTAAGTATTTATAGGTGTTGATCAGATCCCCCCTCAGTCTTCTCTTCTCCAGACTAAGAAGACCCAAGTCCCTCAGCCTTTCCTCGTAAAAGAGATGCTCCAGGCCCCTCATCATCATCGTAGCTCTCTGCTGTACCCTCTCCAGCAGTTTCCTGTCCTTCTTGAACTGGGGAGCCCAGAACTGGACCCAGTGCTCCAGATGTGGCCTCACCAGGGCAGAGGGGGAGGATGACCTCCCTCAACCTGCTGGCCACGCTCTTCTTGATGCCCCCCAGGATGCCATTGGCCTTCTTGGCCACAAGGGCACATTGCTGGCTCATGGGCATCCTGTTGTCCACCAGGACTCCCAGGTCTTTTTCCTCAGAGCTGCTCTCCAGCAGGTCAGCCCCCAACCTGTCCTGGTGCATGGGGTTATTTCTCCCCAGGTGCAGCACCCTACATTTGCCCTTGTTGAATTTCATCAAGTTCCTCTCTGCCCAGCTCTCCAGCCTGTCCAGGTCTCGCTGTATGGTGGAACAGCCTTCTGGTGTGTCAGCCATCCTTCCCAGTTTTGTGTCATCAGTATATGTTCGTTCTGCATCCCTAAGAACTTTGTCTGGGTCCCAGTACTGTAGGGCTAGATACACGGACATCCTCAGAACACCACAGGAATGCACAGCATTTTCTAGTGGAGATGTGGCACCTGGAAAGACTTACAGGCTAGACCCATGAAGATACTTAGGCACTTTTTGAACATTGGCTCCTTGATGATATGCTCAGGGTGACCCAGGACAAAGAGCATCCTACTCTGCAGCCCTGAGCTGAGGCCAGGCCGCCCTTTGGATTGCTGTGGAAGGCTGCTAGGAGGTGTGGTAGCCTCAGCCCAGCTGGGGATCTGGCCATTGCATCAAGTTTACGTAGGACTTGGGGCTTTAAGAGCTACTGAAACAACAGCCCCAGGCAGGAACTTGTGTTCTATGCCAGGTAACAGAGTTTGTAACATGCTGATCGGCAGAAATAAAGGAAACTGGTCTTACTGGTAATGCAATTGCCATTTAAGATCACCCAAACAACCTGTGAAAAAGAAGTTGCCTAGAGGAGAGTCTGGCCTTTGAGTAAAAGCTGAAGGAAATTACTGTGATACCTCAGGGGAGACTCTAAAGAACTGATTTAAGACAGGTCAGAATAGTTCTTAGTACAAATTGCCCTGTGTAATTTCTTGTCTGCCAAGTGCCAGCCTATCTCCACTCTCAAATCCCTACATCTCCAAGAACCTTCCCTCCCATGATCTCTTTTCATCCTCCTTTCCTGAACTCTTAACCCATCTGCTTTAAATAGAAAGCATCTTTCCCTTCTGCTATGAAATACAGACTTACTGTTATCCTTAAAGAGGAAACAACCACTTCCACAAAGTTTCTACATTGCTTGAGCTCCAGCTCTATCTTTTCAGCCCACCAGGGAGACAGGGGAATGCTTAGCAGCTGAACTGCATCCCACAAGCAAAATTACAATGAAAGGAAAAGCAAAAGAGAAAAGATAATAACATCCTTTGAGCCGGAAACTTGATTTGCCCCGTGACCGTGTTTTCTCGGTAGCATAATTCTTACCAATTAATATTCATGAAATTACAAGGAGATTCCATCCCGCAGCCACAAACTAGCCGTAGTCATGTTGACCAGTATTAGTTTACCAATGTTAGCTTTTTCTCTTTGCACTTAGTCTGATCAGCTTTAACGGCACATAGTACTGACAACCCCTTACAATACTAAATGCAGAAGCTTCACTTCTGTTGCTAGCTCGGACAGCTGGTAAGCAGCTATCTATTTCGGGGTTCTGTGTTCTTCACAAAGTCTCTCAAAATCTGGTCATTGCTTCTCTCCTCTAACCTCCCACCACTGCTCTACAACTGCTTGGAGCTCTCTCAGGGCTGATCAGAGGAGGATGTTGCATGTCGTTTCTGCTAAGGGTAAACCCATCTCCCACTAAGACCTCTGTAGAGCGCTACAATAATTCAGGAGTGGTTCTGGAGTTCTTTGATCTGAAACCACAAGGGTTCTGGTATTATCATACCAGACATTATCATTGTCTCTGGAGAATGAAGGATGTTCCCTTTAAGTGCACAGGTATCATTAGGAAACACTTGGAAGTAGCTCACTCACTCCTAACCTGTCCTGGGTCAGTAGCCAGTAGGAGGGCAGCTTGCCACAGCCTGATATGACCTTTTCTTGGTCATCTTGAGATCTCTATGCTCCCGGGGACAGGAGATTCAGCTTCTGCTTGCTAGGAAAATTCACATGAGGTGAGTCAGGCAATTACTTCCTAGATGACTGCTAGTCTTGTTTCTAGTAAGCCCGATATGTGAATGAAGCCAGCCTACACAAAGCCTTGCTTACTGGTTCTAAATGAGATCTGGCAATGGGGCAGAGCCAACCCAAACCATTTTCAGCATTGACAAGTTTGTCGGCTTGGACACATCCAGCTGGTGCCTGCTGTAATACTTCCTGCATCTCCTGGCCCGCAGCACTGTGAACTCTGGGAAACCGATGCTGGGGCATTAGCCATGACAGCTAGATTTTTCTTTAATTCTATAAAGGAGTTTGTGAGAACCGAGATAAATGAGATGTGCACAGGATGAACTTCAGGTGTGGAGTCAGGAAGGCAATCCCCGGGCCCAAATTTCGTTTTCAAAATACAGTCGTGATTGCAGCTGTAACACTTCCTATCTCCCTTTCTCTATCTAGGCAGGTACATCAGCATGGGTAAACTATGGTAGAACTCTCCATCTTTTTCAATCTCAAGATCCTCTGGTTTTTATTGGGGGAGGAGGAAATCCACAGACCCTCTTGTGTGGCATTGCCTCAATGGCTTTTACTTTCAACCATGTAAAAATTACACTAGCCTTTTGAACATACACTTCTTATTTTCATTGCACCTCTACTCTGTTGCTGCAGTGTGTGGAGTTTTTTCTCTTTGGTGTTAAAAACTGTTTTCTGTGGTTTGGGTGAACCGCAGGCTCGGCGCTGCACTGGGTAACCCACTGGCATTAACTGGTTGGCGGCAGAGCCTGAGTCTTTTGTGGTGTTAACCGCAGAGACATGCCCTCTCTGTTTGCAAGAGACCTTTCCACTGCCACTGCTTCAAAAGCTAATCTCTTGACCCTGGGCAGCTAGGACTCTGGGTCCAGGAAGACCTGGGTCTCTCCTGCCCATTGCTTTTAGAGAACTGGGTGGCTGGGTTTCACCTCCGAGGTCTGCCTGTCTTTGAACTGGTGCCGGAGGGCTGGAGGGACAGGCATGCGGCTTCTCCTCCTTACCGTGGCTGCAGCAGCATGGGGAAAGGCAGTGGGTGGAGTGGGAGCCTCAGACGTTTTGCCATTAAGTGGTGTAATTTAGTCTCTGCTCGATGTTTTGATTTTGCCCAGCTGTGTCTGTGTGCATTTAGATTAATCCTGTTAGCTGGCAGAAGCGGGGCTGCCTGCTGTTTATCAAGAGTGCTTGTGTGATTTCTACTTGATATGCAGTTGTCTTGGAGAGAAACTTTGCAGCCTCACTCCTTGCTGTGGCTGGGCTCTTTTAAACCTGTCTGAAGGGAGAGCTGCTGAGGGCAGGCTGCTGTCTGCCCTGAGACTCTCTGAAACAGGAGGGAAAAGGGCCAGTGCCTTCATCACCCAGAGGGCACAAATGTGCGGCCACCACGTTTTGTCAGAGTAGAAACTAGTCAGTTTATGTGCGTCGGTTTGTGCTACTGCCTGGCTGGCAGTTGTGACTTCTCCACATTATGTTCTAGTCGCTTGCAGTGGGCAGAAAAAGGGAAATTCTTCCTCGATGCAAGTGACAGGAGTGTCTTAGGAACTGAAGAGTTCTGGACTCTGCCCCTCCCTTCACCAGGGAAAGTATGGACTACTTATTGAAATTAATTGCTCCTTTAACAAATTACCGCTCATTAGCCAAGTCGCTGTGACTGTGTGCACGCTCTTAGCCTGTCTTATCTATGAAATGAAAAGATATTACCCTTTAAAAAAACCTCTAACGGTTAGTATAACTGAGTTGACTGGCCATAACTCTATCAGCATATGATAAAAAGTGATGCTCTATGTTCCTACCAGCCAACAAATAAAACATAATAATATAGCACACAGCTTTGGACTCCTAAATGACTGGTTCAGTGTGGAATATCTTGGTGAGTCTTACTGCGAACTGAGGAGTTCTGTGGGAACAGAGATGGGTGCCCAGAATTGCTGTCCTAGGTTGGAGAGATGAGCTCTGCATTTTTATTTGGATGCAGAGATTTGTGACCGGGTTCACATATTTCATTAGTCTAAGTCAGCCCTCTGTCCTAGACCTTTTTTTAATTCCACATATTTCAGTGGAACTTGCTGGGTTAGATGTGATGGAAGTGCAGCATCTAAAGAGGTTCAAATGGGGATTAATCATTTCTCTGGGTAATGAAAACACAAAGTTATTATGTTAGTTATGAAGGGCAAAAGTCCCTTATGCCTACTGAACACGAGAGTATGCTGGGATGAGGTTTTTCTTCTTGATTATTTCCCTGTATTTCCTGTGCAGCTGTTCTTTTAGCAGAAGCTAATGGATTTGGGAATATTCAGTCATTACATCTCCATGAAATTATTTTTCTTAAAAGTATATCAAATAATAAATGTTTCAGCTGGGAAAATTTTCTTTTCCTTATACTAATTTTTTTTTTTTGAAAATACATTATTCTGTTTAGGTTCCTCTACTTCTTTGATTGTGTATATTTTTACATCTTTCCATCATCTCCTAAGCGACACGCACCAAATATTAACCTTATTAAGCATATCTCGTGTATCGATGTCTGTTTATATATCAATTCAAAAAGCATGTTGCAGATGTCTAGCTGTCCATCCACTGCCTTGCCAACCCCCTCATTTTGATCCAGAGGTGACCTTTCAGCCTGTATGATTCTTGTCCCAGTAAGTGTCCTACACTGGAGCAAAAAGGGTGGAAGATATCCCTACATCTGTCACGTCCCCCGCCTTCTCTGGCAAGGCCGAGGTTCCCAGTGATGCCTGTGGTCTCTTCAGATGGAAGGTGGAGCTCTGCTGTAGCCCTGTGTTCCCTGCACTAGCACCTTTAGTCTGCCAAGTGGTTTTCAAATGTGCTAAAATGTCTGTGCAACTGTTGTTCTCAGAGAAGTATTTTTATGAGACTAGGCTTGTAGAACTCTTTGCTGCCACAAGCTACTCCTGAGCTAAGGGACAAGTGGATTCAAAATGGGATTAAATATGTTTGAGGAAAGTAATCCTCTCCTGGCTGGAGATTAGACCTCAAATTCCTGCCTTGCTACAAACTCCTTTTTTGACCTTAAGCAAATCTCACCTTCTCTGTGCTTCTGTTCCCTGTGGTCCTAACATGCAGATTCACATTTGCCGTAAGTGTTGGGGAAATAAATGTACCAGAGATCCTGATGCTCAGCTGTTATACTAATAGGGAGCCACATCAGATATGTAGTTAATAGGACTTAAAAATACTAAAAGTGGAATTAATTAAGGACATAAGCTAAGTACTAACTGATGGGGTCAGGAGGAAACAGCTCTCCCTAAACACAGTTTATCCCACATCTGTCTATTGGCCTCTTCCATTGAAGCATCTGGTACTGTCAGATGGGTTACTGAACCAGATGGACTTGCTCTGCAATTCATTCTAACAGTGTCTTTTTTCCTGCATTTCCAGACTGATTCCCCCCTAAAAGTTTCCATTTTCCATTTGCTGTGCGTCGGTGGGGATTGATTACTACAGAGCAGAATCTATACCCTGTCCATGTGGAAACCTGATACATGCAACAGGCTTGATTGGGACTTAGACTTTATTTTTTTCTTTTAATAAAATTGGAAATCGTAAGTGAATATTGCTAGCTGGTGTTTAGACTTTGGTGATTCAGCCAAAATGGAGTATGATGAATGAGAGGGAACAAAAAGAACAGAAACTTTGTTTCTTTATTCTGGAAGCACATGGTGTAAGAGAAAGGTCAAGGTCACAAATCTGTATCACTGGCCTATGTCTATCTGCGTTAAATGTGTATCTCGGGTCGCTCTTCCCTGTTCTTCTCCCCAGCAGGTCACCACTGCATGCCCCAGCCACGTGTGTTTGCTAGCCCAGCCAGGTAGCCGCTCTTGTTGCCGTCAGATGCCCGGGAAGTGAGCTGGGTGGAGGGTGTCTCTGTGGACACTGAGTTCCCACCACTTGCAGAACCAAACAAAGGTGCTAAACAGTTTCCTTGCTGATGCCTGCTGCCGAGGTTTGGTAAGAGGTTGGGACAAGGAGTTGGATGCCCTCAGTGACCATCCTTGGCCCCAGTAGAGCCAGAACTTGACTGATCCACAACAAAACAGAGAAGAGTTCAGCATGCTGCTGTTGGTGTATGGGGAGGCAGAGCAGAGGCAGGTCTGATAAAGCAGAGTCAGTCTGGGAGACCTGGGGCACCGCTGTCCCACCCACCAGCTCCACACAGGTCCTGATGTGCCTTTGGCACTCACAGCACCAGCTAGCTGAGTATCTTGCCAGGAACAGCTGACTGGTGTATTTTAATTAGAGTGAGAGTAAATTACATCGGACTACGAGAATCCGACTTTTTCACAACTGCTTGGGGAAAATGGAAAGACTAGCATTTTCAATTTAAGGTTTAGTTAGATAATGCCTGTTGGTGCCAGTAGATTACAGAGTGGATATTAAATCCTCCAGGATTTGCAATGGGAAAGTACTCACAGAATCCCTAAGCAGGCAGGAGAGCATGGCTATGGAGCTATCGTCCCCTGGAGGTCCCAAGCGGGAAGAGAAAACGTGAAGTAAATCTTTTCTTTGAAGGAGGCTCCACGTAAAGAGCACACATATGCAGGCTGTGGCCTTTAAAGGTTTCCCTGATAAGAAGCTCTCTTGCTTCTGACAGCAGCCAAATGGCATGTGAAGAAGTAATGGGGTCTGTCAAACTGCTGGAGCAGGGAATGCAAGGCTGGACTCCTGAGTCCTAATGCTCTTGCTGTGGGGTTTGAGACAGGTCTCTCTCTCAGACCCCACAAAAATATCTTCTGTGCATGTCCCCGTAAAACCGAGACAGCTGTCCTGTGACATCTGAGCTACAGGGACCCGAAAGCATTTCCCAAGCAACTCTGGTGCTGGGCAATTTAATAAAATCAGTTTAAGTCGATGCTGCTGATGCAGGGGTTGATGAGCAGTTCCCAACAGCAGCAAAGCAGACTCTCTTCCTGGTGACTCAGGATCTGCTGGCCCGTTTAGCCCACTCCGACTTCAGCAGGACTCAGGGGCACCTAGAACTTGTCAAGTTCTTCCTAGAGCTCCTGAAAGTCAGACTAACCCAGCCATAGGAAGATTGTCCAACACTGCGGTCCAGGGGAGACAGGCTAATGCTATCGTGAAGCATCTGGTATCAGACCTTATCCGAGTCAACAAACAGTTCGAGATAGAGTTTGACACAATCTGCTTTGAGTCCTCCCTGGAACGTACCCAACAGCACTAAGTCCAGCATCAGCAATGCCAGAGAAGCTGCTCCCTGTGGTCTGTGCCTCTGTCTTCCGGTGAGGGAACTGCCAGCCGTGCTTCCCTACCTTCTCAGGGAGAAAGTCTTGAAAATAATATTCAGGGCAGAACTTGACCTTGACTAAGGGGGTCTGAAAGTGGTGTCACTGTGCCCCTCGGCTCCAGCATGGTCTGGAGGAAATGCTCTGTTACGCTGCCTCATTTCAAGGTCTGTAGCCTGAAGAGCTACAAGTCTAAAGATCAGATTCTTGGCAATGAAAATCCAGAAACTATCACAGTCTTTGATTTGAACATCCCAATAGTTTTATTAAGAACGTGTCCCTGAATTTTATGCTTGTTAATTAGCAAATTCAAACACTTTATTTCCATGTTATCTTTGTGCAAGAGAGTGGCAAATTTATGTCATTAAAATATTGCAAAAATTTAAAGGTTCACAAGCAATTAGATTTTATTTTTCTTGTTTATGCCCCTGAAGAATTGTTCATTTTAAAACTATATAGTTAATATGTACAAAGATAAAACAGTGGCCTGTCTTGCGGTGGTGACAGAAGTCAAGTGATTGAGTGAGCTGAATGAATTATTAAAGATGATCAGCTTTTGGAGCTACTTGCTTTGATTTTTAACTGCCTATTGCAGCCAATTTACATCCAAGAAGAGGGTCTGTCCCCATGTTGTTTATGTTTCCCTCGGACTAGCACAGATCATCCATCATTCCAGTTCAGAAGCCCAGAACTACATATAAGCTAGCAAAATTTGCATAAACTTACCCTTATTTGCATCTTTTTTTATTATCAGATGGCTGTTGTTAGAGTCAGTCAGTTATGCAGTAATACACCCTGTGGCACCCACGTGTACACCTGCACCCCAAGATGTTGTCTTGAACTGCACCGAGGATGCTTTGGGCCGGTGTCAGGCTGGGTCTGAGGAGCTGTGCGGGGGTGAGGGGGAGAGGCTGGGGTTGCTCTGGTGGGCAGTGGGGGTCTGTGAATAAAGTCTGTGCTGAGAAACGGCTGCCTCCGGGTTAAGAAACCAGACCCAGAAGCCTAAACTTTCAGGAAATCGCAAATTGCTGGGGGTAAAAGAGGGAGAAGGCCACTCCTGAAGCCATCGGCATCTGGGCCCTCCAAAGAGGGGTCGCGGCTGCTCGCTCCCCTCTGAGACAGCCTGACTCCGAGTTTTGTCTTTGAGCCTTGCTCTGACAGCCCAGCTTCGGGTGTC
>KZ506358.1:126773-139314 GCA_002844005.1 Limosa lapponica baueri | reverse complement strand
AGCTGTCGGGTCTCGATTCTCTGCTCTGCAGCTGCTTTATCACCGTTCAAGGGCTCTGATCGTGCAATGGGCCATCTGCTCCCATTGGCTGGCCTGGGGAGGTTGTTGCATAGCATGGACCTCACCTCTTGGCTTTGTCCAAGGGGAAGGAAAATAATCTTGGTGAGATCATGGAAAGGTTAACCAGCCCTGGCTGGTTTGCAAGCTGGGTGCTGACACAATTCGTCTATCCAGGGGACAAATAAAAAATATTATCCCAAGCAAAAAGCTCTGGTACTAATTCCCGTTGCAGAAAAAAACACCTGAACCACAATATATAAATCAATTTTCGTTTAGGGGATTTAAAAATAGACTACAAAACAAAAAAGCACCCAATACCTATGGCATCTAATCAATCTTATATTAGTAGGATGGATTTTCTTTTTATTTCTTAATTTGTAAAGGTGGCTGGAGGGGTACTTTAATGGGATGGAAAGCCTTTCTGCCCTCCACCAGTAGCTGGCCTTGGGCTGTAGCAGCTCCACATGGGTCCTCTTGGCTGGTTTTCTGGAAGCCAGCAGGAGCAGAGCTGAGCTGATGAAGGGCCCTGAGGAAGCGTCCTGCCACCAGCATGGGCTGGAGGAGTCTGCAAGGACCTCAGGGAGGTGGCAGCACTGGACCTGATCCCATGAGAGCTGTGGTCCCCGTCCAAGGCAGGGTCCGGGTGACTGGGTAGAGAAGCGTGGGAAGAGCTTCAGCCTGTCACTGCTCCCAGTGGCTGGGGCCTCTCCGTTCCAGGAAGACTTTTGGGCCCCCCCAGCTTGGGACCTTTCACCAGGACTTAATAGCTATAGTCATATAAACACACTCAGGACAAGGGGGCAACTGGTATAGCAGAGGGGGGGTGTGCTACCCAAGCATGCATGCTTCCCAGGAGAAGCAGAGCACCTCGCTCTGCAGAGGCAAAAGGAAGGGCATTGACAAAGAGGGAATAAGGAGGTGACAGCAGAGGATGGGGTTACGTTGTTAAGGCCTGTGGAGCTTTCAAGGTGATTTGGGAAAAAAGTCCTTGTTTGCTCTAGTAAAGGCTATTCCCTTCTGCACCTTCCCTCTCCCTGGCAGAGATTAGAGCAGTAAGGTTAATACAGTAGCAGGTACATCCATGAAAATCCGCAGCTGAGTCTTCACTCCAAGTGCTGCCAGCTCTTCCCTAAATCTTCAGGAATCAAGGTGCCTCGTTGGAAGTGGCTCCATTGCCTTTGTTGACGTAAAAGGGGCGGTAATGTGACTGCAATGGAGAATTTGGGGCATGTGAGTTTGACCTACCTTCTTTTTCTGACCGCCTATACTTCACCCTCCTAGGTAGCCCAACCATACGTATCTTAACGTACTCCTATTTTAACACCTTCAGTCTTTCCTCTCGCAGAGCAACACCGCCTCATTTCTCTGCTGGAGGTGCTGGAGTGATCAAATGCAAATGGTGTTGGTTTCTGATTTACACACATGCTTTGCATGGACTTCATTCCTGAGCCAAATGAGTCTGTGCATCATCTAAAATCTCAGACTATGACTCATGGTTAGATGAGAGATTTCTGGGAGAAGAGGAATGTCACCTTTATTTTTATGCTTCTGTCAGTGTCTATTTAATTGCTCACTAACCTGAGAACTCATGGGAGTTTTCACACTTACAGCCATGCACAGTTACGGGAGTGATCAACTAAATCGCATGGTATTTATTTGTGTTCTCTGGCTGGCAAGCCAAAACTCTTGTGCATGGAAATTCTCACACAATGGTGTATTGTTTATTTTTGCCTCCACACATGGCAGGGCCCAGTACTAAATGTTTGTGTAAACAGAAGCATAAGTGGAGAGACAGGGGCAGAGCCTAAAGGAATTGCCATTTTCCTGTCTCTGTTTACTGCAGTCCCTAATTGTATCTCTTCTCATCTTCTCTACCCCTGGAATTTAGTTCTTATCTGCACCATTACAAATAAGCAACACGTGGCAAAGTTGTCCGTGCAGCCTAGCCTTGTCTTGGAATGATTGCAAAACACAAAAGCCAATTTATTGATTGTGATAGCTGGTTGCACTGCTCAAGGCAAAATCTTTAGCCTGGGTGAGACTATGCTTACACCAACAACGCGTTGACCAAGGCCTACGGGAACAGCTGTGGTTTTGTAAAGTCTGATCTGTCTTAGGTTTGATCCATTGCCTGGATCTCACTTGCAGAAGGTGGGAGAGACCTCACAGCAACACGCTGGCACGCTTTTTTGCATCGCACTGGTTAATATTGGGCACTGCAAGAGGCTGGAAGCACGGGCAGAGCAAACCCAGCCCATCTTGCTGCTCAGTGCCAACTTCCAATACCTCCTGCTCAATGTTCCCTTTTGTTGAAATTCTGTTCATTTTATGGCTTTAATTTTCAATATAATTAAGAGATGGAAGAAGGGGGCTTCATCTTAAAGAACTCCCGGTGGATTAAAAAGACATTCCTCCTTAAACAGTATAGTCCTTTGTGAAAATTCATATTTACAGAGCTTTTAGAATGTGTATTACTTAAATACATATTTAAGACTATTTTAAAAGCTAGATTATTGGCCCAATAGACCATAAAAGCTCCTGCAGAGCTACTGCAGTCCAGAGCATGTATTTCTATTTTGGGACTTTTTAATGCTTGTATTTATCAACTCAGTTGTTAGGTTCAGGGCTATCTGGTGAATATAAGCTATAAAAATAAAATAGCCGCTACAAGTATATGCATGGGAGAGAAAGGGAGACAGAAAAAGGTGGGTGACTTCACGTGGGAGAAGTTACTCAGGCTTTCTCTGTGTGGATTACGGAGAGCATGGGTTGTGCCCATGGAGCACAGCACGATGACTGCTGTGCAGTGGGGTGCTTAGTGCTAAGAAGACCATGCTCACATCCACCAGTGCTAACAGATTTCACTTTCCTCACCAGACTTCCCCAGTATAACACCACCATTAGGGAGGATAGGTTGGTATCTAAAACAACTGGGAAGCGTCTCCATCCGAGTACACACATGATGGAGTAGATGATCTCTTAGAGAGGCAGTGATCAAACACAAGACAGAAGCTATTGCAAAACTTTGCTGTTCCTAGGAGATGTGTTTTGTTGTAGCACATTCAGAGGCTCAAGGCTGGATTTTCTGAAGGTGATACAGTCTGCCAAGGAACATCCCTTTCACTGGCATTCATCTTCTTAGCAGAGAGATACAGCTGCAGTCCTTAGGCAGCCACTTTTTAACTGTTGCGTAATTCCTCAGTTTGCTTCCTTCAGTGTGGGAATGCTCTCGCTTCTTAACCCTCTCCTTCTTACAAGTCTTATTTCCAGGGAACAGTAAATAATCTTTCACAAATGTATAATCAGAATTCAAAATATAGGTCTCATCTGTGGGGATGGGGGCAACAACTTGATGGTCTTAATTCAGATCATGCAAGATCTTAATGCAGCACAATGTGAATGGATGTTAAGAAAAATCAATGAACTTAGTGTTTCTGTGATTATGCCATAACTGTTTGTTAACCTTGAATATTTAAGATTACAAGACCTAAAATACCGCTTTCCTCTGCCCCTTATAACGTATTATTACCTGTTTTGTGCTAACAGTGCAAAATGAGTGACTTGCAGATGTTCTAGCGATTTATGATCATAGTCTGACCCCTCATCTTTGATATTGCATCTGCCCACTGTAGGATGTAATCAGTGAGATACTTTTATATGGTTGCCTTTGGTGTCATTTACACGATCTGTGCTTTCTAGATGTCACAGACTACTAAGAGTGTATGATATCCCTGTAGGGAGGAAAAGTACTTCAGACAGATTCATGTGTGCTATAGTATTTGTATAGCTTCTAGAAGCCTGGATCACCTTTTAGACCAGGGCAAAATCTTTCCAAAATGTTGTTTTGAAGTATTGATTATTCCTACAACCCAGAGCTGTAGAGGCGGTGTGTGTGGGGGGGTTAATCTACATCTCTCTGTGGATGCAGTTAACCACGGAAAAAAATAATAGAAGCTGTTGACATGAAGCTTTTACTTTCCCATCTCCAAAGGACCCAAGCCCTAGTCTCTCAAGTCTCAGGTATCCCTAGAACAGATAGTTCTCTTGCTGAAGCTGTGCACATGCTTTCACACCAAGGGTATATTTCTTACCAATACAGACTGCTTAGAGGATTTCCATGTCTGTGGCGTCACCTTTGCAGACTGGTGTCTCACTATTGAAGGATAAGCTGTGACAACATAAAACAGCCGGTTATAGATCAGTCCCTGCCACCATCCCCGTCTCCCCTTGCGAGCGTCAAGATGAGTAGCAGGACTGGAAGTGCCACATAATTAGTATTGCATTGCTTAACATTGAAATGCAGCCATTTCTGGGGTGGGACACAACAGCCATCAGACAGATGCCTATTCCACCACCCAATCAGTTAGGAAAAGGGAGTAAAGAAGGTCTGTCTAATTAAAATGTCTGAGGAATGCAGAGACGTGGAATGCAATCAGTCCAATTAAATTTAGGGCAAGTGCCGAACTAAGCATTCTGACTCTTGCAAAGAACACTATAGGCTATTTAATTAGTGCAAAGAGCCCAGGCCTGGGTTTCATGTCAGAAATTAATGACAGTACCTCTGGCAGCATGATAAGTCCTAACCCCCTTCTACCATACCAGCTCCATTCTCGTTCAGAAATAATACCAACCCTGCTGAATCATAACCAGTTTCAGTGCTATCAGGCAGTGGCCTTTCCCCACCATCTCCCATTCGCAAATTAATCAGACCTGACTCTGTCTGGCAGGTGCTGATGCTCTTGGATTCCACCTCTGGTGCCCTTGAACTAGTGGGTAGTGAAAAGAGGATTATGAGATGGTGAAGGGGGGATTCTGATTCAGATGGAGGAGGACAGGCAGCTACTGTATTATTTTTTTTAAAAGGTTGCTTCTCAGTGGCTATTAGTCTTTCAGGATGATAGCTGTTTTAAAACACTGACGAAGCTAGAAGGCTAAATGGCCATGAACATATTTTTCCTAGTGCCTTCCTCTCCCTGGTCCCTATGCCTCTAAAATAATCTAAGGTTCTCATCTCTACTCATTACAAACGAAATTTAAAACCCCTTCAACCATTCATTAGATATAACTTCTTAATACTTTTCAACGCTCTGTAATAAACTCCTGTTGCCCTGGTTCAGGAGAGTTGCTCATATAAACATATGCGTGTATCAAGGAGACTGACAGTCAGGGCAGGAGATAGGGGCCAGGTGTAGGACTGCTCCAGACCTTCTCTGGGGGAGCAAGAACAGGATTAAACATCTTACCACCTGAAAAAAGGGCACAAGGAAGGGGAAAAAACTAAATGCCTAGTACCGGTCTTAGTGAAGAGGCTCCCATCAGACTGTTTGCTGAAGTCACCGGGCGGATTCTGTCCCACCGAGGAGAACTGAAAAGGCAGCTTAGTACCATTGCCTACTGGAAGATAGAAGAGGTTGCGTTATTCCATGGTGTTGCGTGCTGCAGTGGGGAAGCCTAAGCATTGCAAAACACACTCTGTAAAACTACCTTCAACCAGCTTGGGGGAAAATGGGAACGAATATCTTTGTCCCTTTTCTCTCTTAGTAAGAAAAGGCAGATGAGAGCAGTTATGGGGTCCCAGTGTACACAGTGTGCGAGCATGAGGAGATCCCAATGCTCCAGGCAGGCAGGGAAGAGCTCCTCTCTGGCGAGACCCAGAGTACAGGTGTGACTGAAGAGCAGCACCTTCCTCGCAGGTAAACTGCATCTCCAGAGACTGGAGTAATGAGGCAAACCTATATACCTGCCAAAGCTTCCCTTGCCTCCAAGCAGTTGAGGCTTTATTCAAAGCCCATTGAAATTAAAGCAAGGCTTCCCCTCCTGGCCTCCTTGGGGTCAGGCCCTGGCTGCCAGAATGAATCTGAGAGCAGAGATGATGAGAGGGAGACAGCCCTGCCTGTGGCATGAAAAGCAGGAACGACTCAGGTGTGGCTGTGAGTCACAGGAGCTCCCCCCAGGTAGAGTGGCCGAGGATGCTTGTAGGCTGCCTCTGAATGAAAGGACAGGCAGGACCCTCTGAGCATGAACCAAGCAGAGTAAGAAAATACAGGCGAGGAAAAGGAAGGTGGGGATTGGGAAGAAAAGGCATGACTCGCTGCTGCTGGTTCTCGGTACACTAGCTCAAAGCACCCCCACACCATTGTGATGGATTCTAGTAAGCTTTGGGCAGGCTCTGTCTTTGAGAACTTAGGAGCTAAGTAAAAGGTGTTTGTGTGATGGAGAAGAGCAGCTTTGTGCCTCTGAGACTGGCTGAGGGTATTTGGAATCTGCTTCTGGTTCTGCTACAACCTCCACAGGTTATCTTAGATGATGTGAGCACTCCCGTCCATGGCAGGTGGTTAGGTATCTCAGGATCTTTACAAATTGGTCCCTATGCTTTCCATCGTCTTCTTTCACTGTCTGAACATTGAGGTCCAGGAATGCCTTTCCCTCCTATATACATAGGACCTAGAGCAGTGAGACTCTGAATTTGGGTGTATGCAGACAGTGCTGATCACCCAGCCTAAGAGATGGTTCTGTAAGACAGTGACTGAGAGGTGACAGGACAGCTGAGAGGGGAAGCAGAATAGGTTGGTTAGTCAGCTAAGAAAGCTGTGGCACGGGGGGTTAGATCCTTTCAAACTGAAGTCGGAATTACCCGTACCAAGTGTTTCCTCAGTCGCTTGGAAGGAGGAAAATTCCCATGATCGTGGGTTGAAACTGGCTGTAAAACAAGAGCATCCAGTTCAGCAGTCGGCTCCTGATGAGCTGGCTCAAAGGCCTGTGCCTGGCATTGCTCTATGAAACAGTCCCCACCAATTTGGAAGCAGCCCCAAACCAGAAATCTGAGTCCAGGGAGTAGAGGAGAGCCTGGTCTTTTTTTCTCTGGATTCCAGGGAATGGTGAATAGACTTCTCATTTAGACAACAAAGCACTCTCACTGCCACAGAGCTGTCTTTAGCTGCATTAAATTGCCAACTCAGGTTTGTCTACACAGCGTAACTATTCTGCAAAGAGACCTGCAGGTAGAAGCTTGGATTTAGAGCTCAAGAGACACAAGTAGAGGAACATTCCTTGCTCAAGCACACGTTGTCTTAGCCAGTGTGACAGGCATGTGCTCCAGGGTTTCGCTAGGACATCATGCTGTGATGCAGACTAGAGCTGCTGTACCCCTTTTGTGAGACGTTGGGCTCCCGTAAGAGGGAGAGGGATGAATGCTTTGAGCTGTTATGCTGCCATCCTGTGGACTGCTTTTCAATTTAAGCAGTGTTTCTATTTAAGCAGTTATCTCTCCCTCTCTGTGTGCCTGAGTCCCTTCTACTCCATTCAAAGACTTCCAAAGGCACAAGATGATCTCTCCAATCTCCTCCTGGCTTTGGCCAAACTATTTGCAATGTCAGGAGAAGAAAGCTCAGTGGAAGAGGACAGAAAGGAGTGTCGAGCAGTTGAACAGACTGTTCCTCTATCTTTTAGGCAGCATTTGAAACCTTGTCTGTCTCCTTTCTGCCTCATTATGTCATCCCTGAAGGCAGATGCTCTGTGATACTGTCTTTAATGACAAGAGCAGTGGAAGGCTCCTTCAATTTAAGCAGGGCTTAAAAACTTATAGGTTCAACTCAAATCCAAGCAGTTTCTTAGTGTAGGTCACTGCAATTAGTGCAGAGCACTGCTTGGGTAGCATTCCTCAATGCAGCAAACAGACTTGCTGCTGTGGCGTGAGGCAGAATTTGCAGTGATCCAACCTAGCGAGAAAAGGGGTGTGTTACAAAACTATCATGAGATATTCAAGGATTCTGTGCATATTATGCAATGCAAAGGGTGGTCCTCTCTTTTTTTTCCTTTCATTTTATGGAATTCCGTAGAAAAGATGGAATTGGAGACAGCACTGGACTTCACATGACACGTTAATAGAGCACAGAAAGCTCTAGAGAGTTAAATGATTATGGGTATATTGCATTATTCATCGGATAATCCTTTGCTAGCCAGCATGCAAGCTAAGTGGGTCATGTCTCCTGTTTTGCCTACTGATTCATTCTGTTCCCAAAGTCCCCGTCAATGTGGTTTCAGCAGCTGGCTCCTTTCTATCAGAGTGTTCCCATAAGGGATCACGCTTGAGCCCTCATCCTGGTGGAGAATCCAGCGCTGCTCAATCCCCATTTCAGCAGAGACATTGTGCGCAATCATGTGCTTAGTTTTTTTGCACAAAGCAACTTCCTTGATAGAAAATACAGAATGAGTAGCTTTGGAAGGCAAGGTGTCTATGCTCTCAGGAAGATATAGATGTGTAGGTGGAACAAACACTCCTCCAGTATTTGTATATTCAAAAGTCCCTTGCAGGAAGCAGCAGGCCACCAAACTGCAAGCCACTGTACAGCCCTCACACTGCTCTGTAGCTGACTGCATCAATAAACAGCACAGAGTAAGAAATCTGGTATCTAGCAGTCGCTGTTGATCCCTCCTGTCTCTTGGCACATCCTTCAGGAGGTTGGGATGCTGGATCCCAGCTGGAAACCAGGGAGCCCCTACTCCCAGGTCTCAACTCTCTGATCCTCCAGAGAGATGCAGAGGGAAGTCCACCACTACGGTCCAGAGCAGCCAGGCTACGCCACGCTATGGCACTGCCGCAAATGGCTTTTCCCTTTCTTTTCCACGTCAGGTTTCAGCCCTGTCCCAAACAAACTTGGCAGCAGTGATGGCAAGAACGGCATTGTCTGCTGTGTTCCCCTCATCACACCCCACTGTGCTCTTCAAACACATATTGGGCCATTTCCACCCAAACCCGAGGTTTTATGTAGAGATGGGTTCAGCCCATGTAATTTTAGAACTAACTGTCAACCATCCCTTAAGGCTGAACGCAGTTTTGGGTGCAGGGCTGAGGCTGTGGTCTCTCCCCAGCCCTGGCAGCTCCTCTTAGCAGAGCATGTGTTTTTCTCTGACAGCACAGGGCTTGTAAAGCCCCGCAGCAGCTGGGGCAGAGCAGCAGCTATAACCGTCCGGACGGTGTTTGGAGACAGGCTCCCTGCAAAACCAACCCACCGCTGGCAAAATGCCCTTCTGCAGCCTCTGCTGAAGAGGCTGCCCCCTCACTTTGGGGGCTTGAAGGGAACAGTCCCATTAAAGGCTTGCGGACGCTGAACTGGGAATGTCACCTCTGCCCCTGGTAAAGGCCATCCTCACCCCCGCGGGGCCAGGCAGGGCTGCCAGGCGTGGGCTGGTAACAGCGGAGAAGGGCAAAGTGGAAATCCAGACAAAGGGCTCAGTGTTGGGATCTGGGCTATCCCCATGAAACCCAAAGGACAGCGGTGCAGGCAACATCGCCCTTGGAATGCGCCTTCAGGGGAGTGCCACTGCTAATTGCTGGCACATCCCTTTGCCCTGCCCGCCATCTGGCTTTGCAGAACAGCAGCTGTAAACACCTGGCAAATGCAGGCAGGGCCTTGCTCTCCAGGGACCAGAGGAAATTTGGTTACTTATTTTGTGCTACCCTTTCTGTTCTTTTGTTTCTGCAGGCGTTGCCCTGCCTAGGCTTTTAGCGCTCTCTGCTTCTCACTCGGGGGGTCCTGACACTAATTTAGAAATAGACGACTCTGGAGGCCCTGACACTAATTTAGAAATAAGACAACTGCCATTTTTTGCAACTGAATGTGTTGAAAACAGTCATTCACTCCAGAGGCTCATCCTGTAGAGTTCATGTTGTCAGTGTCAGAGCTCAGAAAGAGACTCCAGATCCCTGCGTTTTTAGGACACGACCCTCAGTTTATCCTTTCCCTGCAGGGAAAAAGTATGTCTTCTGGTGAAAGTAAAATCCTAATGCAGAGCAAGCCTAGTGTAGCTTTCACAGAGAGCACAGTGGAATAAGCTTCTTGTGGAGGATAACACTGACTAGTAACACATGTTAAAAGTCCCCTATATTCACAAACTAGAGTTCAGTTGCTCCAGCTCTCCCCCATGGAGTTGAGAACCTTTGCTGCCTTGTTTGATATGAAGAAACTTCTCAAAGCTCTGCAGGCTGGAGAGAAAACCTGGCATAAACAAATGCAGAGGGACTGATATTGTCTAGGGGGTGGCAGGAAATACCAGGGAAAGCAAATTTAGGGACAAATCATTAATGAAGTTCCTTTCCTATGCTGTGTTTGGAGGAAACCAGACCACCGTCAGGGTGCCGTACCTTTGGGAGACAGGAACATGGAAAATCTCTTCAAGTTGTCGGGCTGGTTCCACTCGTAGTTGTTCATCATATACCGATGGTCACCTGGAAAAGCAGAGCAGGGCATGAGCTGGAGGAGGCAGTTGAGTGGCCTTGCGAGGGACGGGAGGAGGGGCAAGGGGGTAACAGACTGGAATTGCTTCCTCAGGTGCTGCAGGAGAGATGGTTCTGCCCTTTGAAAACAAGTTCCTCTGTTTTTGTAATTCATCTGCAGGACTCTTTGGCTGGGAGGTAGCTGCCCAGAGGTTCAGCCTGGGATAAAAGAGAAAGCTCCCTCAGAGGCGTAGCACAGCTGAAGCATTCGGCCATTCACTAGATATACTATCTCCCGAAAATCCATAAGGAGACTTGAGGGTTGAGGCATTTTCCTACCAAAATACTGCTGTGTGGCTAAAAATATATCCCACTTCAAAAGCAGTGGTTTGGGTTTGGCTTCTTTAGTGTATTTAACCTGTGCACAGAGCTGGCTCTCAACCAGCAGATCTTGAACTGCAAGTATTACAAAGCTCAAGAAAGTCACTGTTGGGAGGGCTCAGTGGGTTGGTTTGTTCAATTTTTAAAGAAAGATGCTAAACCTCAGTTGCAAACAGCTCTTGGGCTCTTGGACAAGGGCGTTTGGTTCAGGCTTCATGCAAAGTGGATGAAAGCTAGCAGTTGATGCTCTATCAGTACAGTCGCTCATAAAAATACTTTCTTTTAGGGCCTCAAGTGTTATATAAACCTATTGTTCTCTGCAAGGGGGTAAATTTGGTTCCCGTGTTTAAATAGTTCCATTCTTTGATTCTTAAGTCACTGAACAAACTTTTATGTTATTTCTCCAATTTATTTCTGTGTTATTTAAACTCCCTGGATGCTCTCTGATTATTTGTCTCCTTGCCACACTATTAAGTAGGTACCTGTTATGACAACTAAAAGAAAGTGGATTCCCTTTGGAGTCTGCTATTAAGCAGGTTTCATTCCATTAATATAATATTTCTTCCTGGGAAGTTTTTTACACTAGAAGATCAAGCCAGTTGCAAATGAATTTGTTGCAATGACTCAGGGGGAGTCTGAGTTAATTAAAGCCATTAAGTAATTGTGGAGTTATTTCCTTGCAGTCACTAGATGCAGAGTGCTGTCCTCTTTCAAGTGTAACAGTGGTTTGAAAAATGGAGAGCTCTGAAGTTTCTGAGACTCACCTTAAATAACATTTCCCAACTGAGTGGGTACCACTGTTCTTCTCATTAGGCAGACTCCAAGCTGTGTCCATTAAATCCCTGGTAAAGTTTCTGAAAGTGCCCAGGTTTCTGGCAGTAGTTAATTGTTGCCCTGCTCAGAAATGTTTTGACACTTGAATCCCACAGATTTCAAGTACCATTGAGGACTTCTGGCATCAGTAACATGGAGCGGGACCCTAATTAAAAGTGATCAAGTCATCAAGAAGTAGTCAGTCTTTATCCAGAGCTACTAGAACTGAACATATGCATACTCTTGTTGGGTTGTACAAATGGTGGAGTAAAATGTACTTGCTTCAGGATTGGCAAAAAACAGTTCAGCAGATGGAAGGTAACTTCCAAAGTAACTTGAATGCAAAGCACTTTTATGCTACTCCTCTACTTTTTGGAAGTGCTGTGAGTAGTCAGGCATCAAAAACCCTTTGGCATTATGCCATCATAGCTTGGAAATTCTGCAGATCTCCAGGTGAACAAAGAAGAAGAAAATAAAAACGTACAAAAGTGATTTTTGGATCTGAACTGCCTGTTATCTACTTGTATTAAGTTATACCCAAAATTCTCAGCAAACGTCAGCACATGGAGTGTTGAGAATCTGACCAGTGTTAAATGTTGGAAGACAAGTAATGTTCATTTCTGGTACTACTTGAAGAGTAGGGAGAGTGTAAAAATCTGGCTTTAGCTATGCATGGTGAGCACTTTGAATGTCATTCTTGACTTTTCTAAAAGGTTGGTTCTCTGTACCAGAAGTCCATCTAATTCATGTCTAATGGGGAGTGATGGTGCTAGATAAACATTAATGAACTGTTTGCAGCGCAGGCTCCTTGGGGCCAGGGACTTACTCTTTCTTTCCATAATGTAGGAAGGCAGCAGGCTGTCACTTGATGAATACTAGTGATTCTTATTACAGATCTAAATGTTTTCTGGTCCTATGTCACCCTCATTCTTACTGCTTTAGATTGTGAATGCCAGACAGGCTGATTCACAAAACCCAGGCTCTGAACTACATGTTGACCAATAACTGAACCCGTGTTGTTCTGACTTCTATGCATCTTTTCAGCGGGCTGTATTTTTTCTGGGTTTTCGG
>KZ506358.1:84788-107027 GCA_002844005.1 Limosa lapponica baueri | reverse complement strand
CCCATGTGGCTACTGAGCAGCCCAGCACAGAATCATAGAATGGTTAGAGCTGGAAGGGACCTTAAAGATCATCTATTTCCAACCCCCTGCCATGGGTGGGAGGGTTCACCCTCTGCCCCGAGAGTGTGCTGCAGGTGGGACAGAGGAGGGGGTAGATGCTTCCTCCCCTTATACCATGTTTGTTCATGGTCCTGCACCAGGTACTGGTGAGGGGCTGGGGGTGAGGACAAGCTTGTGGGCATGTGGGATCATCTGTAGCCCTGGTCAGCGTCTTCCTCGCTTGGAACAAGTGCCATGTCCCTCAAATCTTTCTTCATCTCTTGCAAGAGCCTCAGTGTCTCAAGTGGGCTCTCTCTGCTGAAGGTTCAACCTCCTGAGGTGGGCCCCCATGCAGGGAAGTTGCTTAGAGGGACAGGGAGCCAGGGCTGGTCTGAGCAGTCCCACAGATGTGGAAGAACCCCAGCAGGCAAGGTCTCGGCTACCCAAGGCTTCTGCCTTGCGCAGAAACCTCTGTCGGAGGTTTTGCCTGCACAAGGGCTGCTGCTCCATCACGCCAGGAGACAGCTCAGCGCCTGGGGAGCTGCAGCCTGACCCTGCTGGGCTTCCCTGGCCGCCCGGAGGCTTTAGGGGAGGCGGTGGGTGGGCCCCGGTCTGTGTCATTGTGGGGTTCCTGGAAATCGGAGTGCAGGATGGGGAGGAGAAGCCTGAGGAATGAGGCCACCACGCGCAGCAAATGACTGTGAGCTCAGCTCTTGTGTCTGGTTGTTCAGAGGAATTCTTGCTCTGAAAAGCCCCTGGGAAGTTAAATGGGAAAACATGTTGAAACAAGGACGCTTATTCACTCTGTGACTGAGCAAGACAAATATCCAGTGTGTGCGCGCGTGCGTGAGTCTCGATTTATTCCCCTCTTCCCTTCCTCTAGAAATACAGAAGAAATTAATAGGACAGCAAAAGAAAAAATGTGATAAGAGGTGAAGGGGAGAGTCAAAGAGGAGGGAAAACACTGAGAAAAGAAGGGAGAAGGAGAAAAAGAATCAGAACAATCCTGGGAGAGAAATGTAAAGCCTAGATAGGATAGTGAATTTGGGGCCTGAGCCTCCCTTACTGACTGCCATAAATACAGGGTAACCTGACAGAAGCCGAGGCAGGGCGAGGGTCTGGACCAGACTTCGAGGAGGGTTAGCATCCGCCACTCTTACTCATCAGGAGCAGCGCTCTGTTGCATGCCTTGCCTGGGCTTGCTCGCCCTTGGTCAGCATTATCCCTCTGCAGCCAAATCCCACCCTCTGGTTTTAGGGTGGTGGCAGCTGCCTGGGAAACAACTGTGTCACGCCATCCCCTTCTCCTGGTGAAAACAACAGGATCAGCAAGCTGCAGGGAAGGCCAGCAAGGCTGCTTTCCTCTGGGCAGCAGCACAGAGACTTTATTTTGGTTGCTGGCGTTCAGGTGGAGGTGGGAGCAAGGGGCAGGCGGTCCTTGACACGGCTTGTCTTCCCAGGTCCCTTATTTGCTCCTGTCAGGGGCCGCTCTGTGTTTGGGGCTTGGAAAGGGATCTGCAATTCAGCAGGAGCATGTGGACACCGGCCCCGGCTTGCAGAAATGGGAGTGAAATTTGGCATCCAAGGAGAGCCGCGTCTGATGGAAAATGTCTGATGTTTGCCTTGGAAAGGATCTGGGGACAGGCTGATTGCGGTAGCTCTTACGCCACTGGCGCTGAGCTCACAGTCCTTCGGCACCTGTTTACACCTTCTCCCAAGCCCCGCTGCTAAAAGGCAGGAGCTCAGGCTTCGCCTCTCATCCTGCTATCGCGGCGCTCTGTCTTCGCTCCTGCCTCTCCCCAGGTGCACCCTCACTGCTGTGGGCAGTCCAGAGGGTCACCTGCACCCTCAACCCCCGTCACAGCCTCCCTGTAACCGGCCTCCATCTTCCTGCCGACCCCACTGGGGCCTCTTTGCTTCACTCCTACGTGGGCCTGGTGGCAGAAAAAGCTGTTCCCCTCTCCACCCCCACCCAGCAAAACTAACCGCTGAAGGGTTCTCCAGCTCAAGAAACCCCCACAGCAGGACTTAACTCAAGGTCAGGGGAGAGAATGGGCATCTTGGTGACCCAGGCATGGCCACCCGCTGCATCCTTGCCCATGGATGCCTGCCTGTCCATCCCATCCTCTCACCTACCTCCCCAGGGCAGGGCTTTCTGTGTGGCTAGCGTGTCGAGCTCTCCTCCGGACTCGGTGGCAGCTCTGTCACTGTGGTAGCAGCTGTATGCGGTGAGTTAAGTGCCCATAATAAGGTGCAGGGTAGCAGAGTGGACACTGGCAGCAGCAGCAAGGGGCACAGCCCGAGGCCAGGCTTCTGCCATGCTCCCTGCGTGCCAGCCAGCGCTGTCACCACAGCTGCCTGCTGGCCCCGCAGAACAGGATGGCCAGTCGGGTTGGAGAACTCTTTTGCAGCTGCATGTGAGCTCTGGAAAGCGCCCAGCACCCAGAGGGCTCAAAAGCCTCGTGCGTTCCTGCCTCCCCACCTCGCTGCCTCCTGGCAGAGCCTGCTTCTCCAGCAGCGAGCTGCTGGCGGAGAGGCAGGATTTGGCCTCCTCGTTGGTGGTATAGTTGTGAAAGAGGGTAAAATAATGGGGGAGATTCCCAGGCAGCCCTGGTGTGCTGGCACTGCAGCTCCGCAGGCCGCAGGAATGCCAGGGAGTGGAGAAGGGATGTTGCTCCTTGTACATGGGCAGGGAACACCTGGAGCTTGGGCAACTCGGCGAACCGTCCCTGCTGGCTCCGGTTGGCTCCACGCATGCACGGGCTGCTGGCCTTTATTACATTAATTGCATTTAAGTTTGAGGCTCCGTCAAGTCCAAACGCGGCCTCACGTAGCGTCATGGGGCTGGCTGGCACCCAGGAAGGAAAGCCAAGGGGGTGGAGGAAGATTGGGTGAGAAAGCTGCAGGCCTGGGGCAGCTGCAGCTCTCTCCTGGTGCAGGAAAGGGCGCGCTCGCCCTCGCCTCGCACTCCCTGTGCCCTGGCACCGATGGCCCTACCCTCTGGGCTGGCTGGGACGGCATTTCGGGGCGAGTTCCCCATGCCAGGAGGACACATTGCCACCCAGGGCCACCCCTGCCACTACAGGAGAGGTAGGGGGCAGCAGGAGGTTTGCCCTCACCCACTTGCTTGTACCTGCCCTGGAGCCCTTGGCCCCGTGGCAGCAGGCAGTGGCGAGAGGCAGTGTGTACGTGTGGACACACACGAAGGGACGCCTTCGCTCTTGCTGAGGAGAGCGCACAGCGCTCACCGCCCAGCTGAAGAGCAGCTGATTTGTAAAAAAGGGTGTTCCTGATGGGTGAAGGTCTGTTGGGCATTGCTGGAGGGTTCTCACGTCTCTCACTTGGAGGGCTTTAGTCCTTCTCCTGTGCTCGGTGTTCACATCTTGCCTGTGCAGCAAGGGAAAATGAGACAGTGACTAGTGAGGTCCCTCCCAGCACGCTTTTACGGAGTTTTTTACAGAGCAGGGCTCTCTGAGCATCCCAATGGTGGGGGGAGACCCCAGGCTAGCCGGTGCAGCCCTACTGGCCACCCAAATCCCCGCCTCCCCTATGCCACATCTCCAAGCCTCCCCCAGCATCCTCTGGCCCATCCCAGCTCCCCTTATCCTGATGGTCCCCCGTCCCATGCTGGGGGGTGTGGAAGTCCAGCTTGGAGGTGCTTACTCCTCCTCGCTGACCTTCTGCACCCATGTGCCCACACGCTGTAGTGTTCAATACTCTCCCACACAGGCTGCTTGTGCGAGGAGGATGCCAGAGGTGTTGAGCCCCACTTTTCCCCTCCATGCTATGGGACTGGGCAACTTCCTTGGCTCTGGGGCTTGTGTGCGAGCACTAAAGGCGGAGAGGGGAGCTCAGAGAGAGGAGCTCCCTCGGTCCCGCTGCTCCCACGCCCGGTGAGTGACCGGGCGAGCATCCTTACGGCAGCCCGCCGGCCCCGGTGCTGCGGGGCGAGGGCAGCCCGGCACGGCTCGCCAGCCACTAGGTGTCCTCGGTGGCCCGCACACGGGTGTCGGGAGCCCCGCGGGGAAAGGGGCCTCCAGAAAGGTGGGCATGCTGGAAAATCCCCCGCCGGAGAGGTCGGGCCAGTCCCCCTCCAGCAGCCTGTCCTGCCTGGGGATGAGCAGGGGTAGGGGGATGTTATCTCAAGACCCCATCTTTGGCAGCGGGGTGGATGCTTGGACCTGCCCGCGTCCGCATCCCGGCGCGATGTGTTGGTCCCTGGTGTCCCTGGAGGTGTTGATGGGAGGGAGGAGGAAGGTCAGGGATGGAGGACAGGGCTGGAGCTTCACTAAGTATAATCTTCCTGGCTTTTTTGTGCTTTGCTAGGAAGGTAAATCCACTGCCAGTGAAACGCAGCCAGCCTGGGGGTGCAGAAGAGCTGCTGAGTCCGGCCCCGAAGCACAGAAGGAGCAAAGGAAATCGGCCTGTGTTGGAGCCAGCCCGCCCTTGCGCTGCTCCCCTGGTCCATACCTGTCCTGCAGGGTCCCGAGCAGGGCTGCTGGGGTGCGTGCTTTCATGATTAATTGTCAGCAGGTACCAAGGGCTTCTTGGGGGTTTGCCAGTACCTCTTCTTCTCCTACTCCCTGCTGGAATGCTCCAGATGCTGGGAAGGGAAAGTTAGTTTTATAGCAAGGAAAACACCCCAGCTTCCTTGCTGGGGTAGAAAAGCATGATATGGGAAATCTCAGCTCTCCCAGGCTTGCTTTTCTGTCCTAGAAAGACCTTCTCCCTAAGCGGTCTGAAATAAATGCTTAAGAGTAAATGCAGTTGTCTCTACAGGGTGCCAGCAGGGTATTTCCCAAACGCCTTGCAGAACACAGCTAGCAGCTTCTCCGTGAACATATTCCCCCCTCGTTCAAGTCAGCTAGTTCCTGCACTATCTTATCAGCACACTCATTATACCCTCAGAAACACAGTGTAAACATCTCCAGCAAACTGCTCTTGATGACAATTTCCTTGCCAAATAAGCCACTTCCCTGCTTGAGTGATGGTTATGAGAGAGGATTTTTGTAACTGCTGCTGTTTGAACAAGTGAGAAGTAAATACAGCTCCCTTTCTGGGAGCACACACGTGCACCTGCTCTGCGGAGTTTCGTCACAGGCAGAGGTAGGAAAGTGTCTGTGGGAACTGCTCATTAAAATACTGGCAGCTCATCACTACTGCTTTGTTCAGTTTCTAACCTGGAATTTGGCTGAGGGAGGAAGATAACACTGGCAGAAGCTGCCAAGGGAACTTTCATAGTCCAGGCTGTCAGACGGTTGGTTTTACATCTTATTCCAAAAGATGACACCTCCACTGGCACAGCATCTCATCAAGCGCGTCAGGGTACTGACATGGGCTGTGTGGGGAAGAGATTGGTTGTACTGGGGATGACAAAATCGCAATGCTGCTGCTGGGCACCAGTCAAGGAGCAGGGTACTGCTATGCTAAGCAGCAGGAAGACGACAGAGCACTTGCCAGCTTCAGCCCCTGCCTGTCTCTGCTTTCATATACCTGCCATGGCTGCTGTGGGATTTAGAGCAGTCCTTGGGCTACTCTGCTTCCCAACAGATAGTCCCCCTCTTGGGGATTTCAAGTGCTTCCTTGTGCTCTTCGGCATTTTAGCTCAAGCACAGCCTAAGAAAGCCCTTTCAGCTTTCCCCGATGTTTACTCCTCCACTGAGTGACCCAGCCTGCCCCGTCTGAGCCTGTACAATCTGGCAGGAGCTGAGCCCTTGGCTGCATTGGCTCTCCTATTCAAAGAGAGAAGGAGGGAGGATGGGGAGAAGGGGAAAAAAACAGAAGCTAAATTAGTCTCCCAGCTGGTAGCAGAGCTTCCATGCACCAATTCCAGAAGTCTGTCCAATTTCTTCCATTATGAGGCTTTGTTGCAGACCCTCGCAGATTGCGTTGAGCAGTGTTCCTCTCCAGGAGCCCTGTGCTAATTCCTCCCGCGGTCTGGGCTGGGATGGCTTTCTCAGACGGGCGCATTCCCACCCCACTCTGCCTGTGTCTCTCTCTTCTCCCAGCTCAAGATTTCACAAAGATGTAGTTTTTATCTTCCCTTCCCCATGTAAGTAACACCACATATGGCCAGGAGTGGTGTGTTCAGCCAGCAGGGCTCCTCCTGACAGGAGCCAGTGCTAAACTGAGCAAACACTATGGTTCAGGAGCCTGGCCTGATGCCCGCCTTAGCAGGCTGAAGTCACGCTTTAAAGATCAGGGAGGGGGCAGGAACATCAGGAAGATTTTTAGAGAGGAACTCAAATACAGATTGAAGAGAGAGAAAAGAAAATCCCCTTGGCATTCTGCATTGATTGCTCTGGTTTGTTTCTCGCGGTGATGTAATGACACGGAGGCAAATTCCTGTATTGCTTTATGACCCCTGCCACAGGTTAGAGCAAGGCACTGGTTATATAGCATGGTTTGTACTATTGCTCTGTGTCTGCATCAGCTCTTTGCACCTGTATATCTAGTAGTTGCTGTTATGGTGACTGAGAGGAAGGTCTAACAGAAACTAAGATCTAAGTGTACACCCTTGGTTTTTAACTCTGCTTTTTGGAGCTGGAGGGATTAGAAGCGAGAGAGAAGGTGAAGCCTTGTCCATTCTGTGCTGAATCCCAGTTTCAGCCGATCCCTAGTTCAGGGAACTGCATTTCATCACCATTTGCAGCGTGCCCTGCTTTCTGGGCAGAGGATGTATTGCACCATGCAATGCACCGTCTGTCTGATGAGGTGCAGAAACAGCAGGCTAGCTGGAAACCTTGCTCTGAGACCAGAGCTGAAATAACTACCATTCCCTGAAGGTATATACAGTAGAAGGGGCAATACAGAGCTTTAGAGTAAGAATCCTCCAAGTCTTGACAAGCCATGAAAGGAATCTATTAGACTGAAGATCGGTGGGGAAAGAAAGACGTGCTGGTCCTGGCATTGTGGAGGGGGGTTGGTGCTGTAGATTTCCAGGGTCAGACATGGGTCTGGGACATGGACAGAGAGTCCTGCATAATTATTCACCTGATACAGACTGAGAAAATGTGTTCTTACTCAGGGAGTGAAAGTCTCTTATTTAGCGTGAAAAAATCAATGTCACCAATAACACTAGGAAATACATTCTGGCATGTGATAGTGGGTGAATTTCTTCACCAGCGTTTACTGAACCAGTGAGGAAAGGTATTGTTGCCCTGGACTGGGTTTTGATAAGCGATGAGGGCACCGTCCTGAGAAAGTAACCTTGGATTCAGAGATTAACTGCTGATTCAATTAAAATGAAATGGAAAGACAAACAAAGCCTGTAAATAAGGTTCTCGATTTCCAATAGGCAAATCCTTGTTGGCTAAGAGAAATCCACAGGAATGAAAATTGGACTCAGGAGCTCAGAGGAGGCTTGCGATTTTTCTAAGTCAAAAAACAAAGTTCAAAATGCTTGAGAGGTGGGGACTGGGGACTCCTTCCAAGGGAGGTTTCCAGTTCTAGGTAGATGAATAACCACCTCAGAAGCATGCTAACAGTAATCAGAATGCCTGCAAGGGATGGAGAAACAAGCCAGATCAGCAGAGAAAGCAGCAGCTTAGAGGTCGGCGTGTGGAGAAATCAATGAGAGCTGTCAAAAGCCGAGATGACTAACCTCGCAATGGGTGTTAAAATAACCAGCCCTAAGTTCTTTTGGTGCAGAGAACAAAAAGAGCAAGGAAGGAAGGAAGAAATGGTGATGCTTTGCAGTCAGCATGGGGTAGAGATTAAGGCAGGTCTAAATATTACCTCAGAAGGACTTAATCATCAGTGGGGAAAGGGCTAAATGTGGGGCAAGTGAAGACAAAGGTATTAAAAGGGAAACTGCCAAGTTCCTGGTAGAGACAAAATTCAGAGCTTGCTTTCTGGTGGGGGAGATTTAGGGAAATACCTTCTGCCCTCTGCATCTAAAAGAGGAGGAAATCATGGATCCTTCATCACAATTTTTAACGAGGCTGTGTCACCTGAGCGTTACTACAGGACCAGAACACCTAATTCAATAATTACAATTAAAAAGCGGAAGGGGTGGGGAGAGATTATCGTAGATGACTGCAGAAATGCGACCTCACTCCTCGGCAGGAGATGTCAGAGAAACTTTTGCAGGAGAGAAGTGTTAAGACTGCATATAAATGGAAAATGAAATTCCTTGTGCTGCCTACAAGGGACTAGTTGTTTTTCTATCTAACTAATTGTTTTTCTTTTCTAAAATAATTCAGCTTGTAGATAGAACCTGGGGGCAAAAAAGCCTTTCTAGCTTGCTTTAGGATGAACCCTGAGCTGTTTCGAGGAAGGGAGTGTCTGATAGGGTTTCTCCTAATGCTACTCCAGTAGATCCTTTCCCGTTCCTGGAGGAGGAGACAGGGCTTCTGAGAAATACCGCTGCTGATCAGCTTACGTGTGCGCTGTGCTGGGAGCGGTGGGCATGGAGGTGCTTTACCCTGCAGTTGAACCACGCAGGTTCCCAGCTGAGTCACCGGGGAGTTCGCCGCGCAGCCCGCTTCTCCGGGGGTGCCCTGGCCACCTTGTCCACGGCAGGGGGGGCGGCCAGGCTCACCAATGCCCTTCAGTGGCTGGAGGTTCCCTAATTCCACAGCGAAGAGGCAGTTCAGAGCCTGGTTTCTGGGTCTTCCTCTTGGCTCTCCCGCCACCGGGCTGTGTGGCCATGGGCGTGCTGTGACCCCGTCCCTGAGATTGCGGTGCAAAGACAAACGAGGCTAGAGAGATGCCACGTATCACTGCTGTTATTTCTGACCCCAGTATTCAGGTTTCTTCCTCCGCTGCACTGCACGCTCCCTCTCTCTCTCTCTGCCCTCATAACTCCCAGTAACCCGAGTCTGTCCTTCCCCTTTTCCTTACTTTCTCTCCTCTTGCTCAGGCACGTTCCTGAGCAGGCCAGAAGTCAGCGTTGCTTCAGGAGGGAGCCCCTCGTGCTCTCAGCAGCGACACGGGAGGAGAGGAGCCAGCTGGCAAGGAAAGGAGTCCGAGAGAGGGAGAGATGGAAGGAAAAGGGAGAAGCCATGAAGAGTGGAGGAGAGAAAAAGTTAAGAAGAGAGAAAATATTTCTTGCTCTTATTTGTGGGAAATCTCTCTGCTGTCCGTTAGCAAATTTCTCCTGGTTTTGCAGCAGCTGCAGCCTCAAGCTACAGCCTGGAAGCAGGGGAAGATGAAAGAAAAGGAAGAGGTGGGAGAGGGCCCAAGTCTTGCTAAACCAGTGGGATGTGAAACCCGCAGTACTAACTGGCTGTCAGCGCTTTCTTACTGCTCCCTGCCACTTTCCTGGCAATAGTTCTGAGCCCAGCAGCGGGATGAGCTTGCAAGAGAAGGAAGGGGCTGCAGAGAAGCAGCAGAGAAAGTGATGGGGATGGGAAGGAGGGAAAGGGCGATGGGGGCATGGGAGGGGAACTGTGCTGCCAGCGGTTTCCCGCAAGCCCTGCAGGCACCTCAGGGCCCAGCAGTGGCCAAGGACTACAGAGGACTCCCTCAGGGCCTTTTTTTGCCAGCCAGGAGTTTCTCCAGGGCTGCCTGGTACAGACAAAAGCTTCCTCTCGCTGCTCTGGCTGGGAGGGAGCGGCTCGACTCCTGCCTGCTTTGCCTCTTGGCACGGGAGGAGCAGATGGGAAGATATTCTAGCTCAATTGGAAGAGTCTGTTCAGAGTTTGGGGTTTTTGTTCTTTCTTTTTTTTTTTAAAACCACAGTTAATGCCTCTAATACTAAGCTGGGCTGCTCATAATTCTCCTCCAAATCTTGCACTGAGCAGGCCCGCTCCTGCTCTGGCTGAGGGTAGGAGATGTTCAAAGTGCTCCTGCAGGGCAGGGGAGGGGGTTGGCAGCTGATTGCTTCATCATCTCTTTCAAAGCTGTTTATTGACCTTGCAGCTCTACCCTCTCTGCTGTCCACCCTGGACTGTGGCCTCTGCCTTACTCGCACCCCCGTGAGTCACTTCCTCAGTCAGTTTAAGGATGTTTTTGTGTGGGAGAGCACACCTGCCTTCTCTCCAGATGCTCTATATGCCCTTGTGCCAAATAACGACCAGGTTGGTCCCACCCATCCTCAGAGGGGCTGCGAATATTCACCCCCAGCTCTCAGAGAGGAAGCATTCCCTAAATACCAGGCAGGAACACAAGGTATTATACCAGCCGACGAGTCCTGCCTGCCAGGATTAATCATTACACCAAATGTAAAACTTGCACTAAGCCATGAAACTGCATTGCCTCTATGAGAACCTGGGTGACTGTGATGACAAGGTAAGCGAGACCTGTCCTGCCCTTCACTGTCCTGCCCTTGAGCGGTCCCTCGCAGCATCACGAGGAAGGCGTTGGCTGTCACACGGTGCCTTTAATGCTTGCGCGGCAGCATGGCAGGAGCTCTGCCAGCGGTGCCAAAGGTTCCCTCTCACCCCGCCGCCAGTGTTTGCCGGTGCGTGGCAGGAGGCAGCCAGCCTTGCTTGGGACCTGTGCTCCTTATCACCATCAGCACATACCACAGCAGAGCAACCTGACCGGGGAGGCTGCAGAGCTGCGATAGCCTGAGTGCGTGCCCACCACATCGTGCCCACCTCCCAGCTCCTCTGACCCCTGCCTCCCTCTTCTGCAAGGGTCCAGACTGCCTGGCATCTTCTGCTTCACAGCTGGTGGCTTTGGTGGCGGGGGGAGGCTTTGCTCAAAGGCAGGGAACAGGACTGAGTCTGTTTGGAGCTTGTGTTTTGAACGGGGGCCCCCTCTTTCTGACCCCACCTCCTTTCCCCTTTTACGAGAAGCTGGCCTCTTTCAACTGACAGCAGGGCTTTCCTGCCAGGCTTGTTAGCTTTAGCTGGAACAATTTCCTTTGAACTCAGCTTGAATTAACATCTCCATGGCAATAGGATCAGGGCTTTGTCTCTTGCAACCTGCCCTTCACCCTCAACAAGAGGTTCTAGCAGGAGGTGGGAAGGGAACAGTGTGCCACCCTGGCCAACACCACCACCTCTTCCTGGGGGAAAGCGGAGGCGTTTGCCGGGAGGACAACGTGAGGATGATTCTACTGTTCGTAACTTCCCTAGGGGAGGGGAGGATCAGGGAAGCTGCAGCAGATGCTGGCAGGTCCTTGCTCAGTTTAGATTAACTTGCTGCATAATGTGCCAGTGAGCGACTGTGTGTGTTGGGGGTAAAAGGAAAGCAGCTTGTTTCACATCACCATAAACAATCACAAACAAACAGTTCCGCTGGGACTGGATTTCTGTGGTGCTGAGTCAATGCAGTGGAAGGAAAACAGTGCTCCTGCTTTATCCAAACTCGGTGTTTTCCCTTCTGCTCCGTGCTGTCACCTCATCTCTCCCACAGCCACCCGGTTCCCCACCTCCATCTCTGCCCTGTCTGCTCCTTCATCTCCATGGCTTGGGAATCTGCTCCTGCCAAAGGAGGCTTTTGGGTCGCTCTTCCATCCTCCTGCTAGGTTATGCGATGCACAAAGCATGTCCTACCATAATACCTTCTCACTCCTGCACTATGAAAAAGCCGTATGCAAGTCAGTGACCATCTGTCTGTCTGCTCATCAGCTGCTCCTCCTTGTTCCTCCCCTAGCTTCCCCAGAAGGAAGATCTCCCTCTTCAGGCTGTTACGAAACTTGACCTTTCCAGTTATGCTAACTATACATCACCCCCAGCCCTGGCAACCCGGGCACCAGATAAAGGGCCGTTTTATTCCCTCCCTGTCTCACTCCTACTCCCAGCCCCGGCCCACGTGGGTCCGTCTGTTTGGCAGTAGTGGGCTCTCACTAACAATATGGGTTTTTTCCTCTTGTAGAATGAGAGGCTGGTTTTACAGCCAAGTCTGTAGGTGGGAAAAAAGAGGCCTTTTCCTTTGAATGCTGGGTAAATTCTTTGGGAGCTGCCTCGGGGAAATCCAATCTAAGTTTCTTCTTTTGGGGGGCAGAACAGGGGGAGATGTAAACACTGCAGCAACCAGTTCCCTTTCTCCTGCTCCTCCTCTTCGTTCGGTTCCCTGCTCCTAAATACCCTGGGAAAGGCCATGCTCTTCCTGCTCCCGACATCCTGGGATGGGCTGCAGGTGTCTGGGCAGGGCAGGGAAGCCCCAGATGGATGCTGTGTGGCCAGAGGGGTTTTGCTGGGCGTTACACTGAAGTCAAGGTCATGGCTGCTGTGGTCCCCCAAGAGGCTCAGGGAGCAGAACAAGGTCCTTTCCAGCGTGGCATGCCGGGGTCAGTGGGGGTTCGGCTGGGTGTGTGGGGAAAGGAGCACAGGGGCAGCACCACAAGGCTCAGAGCTCTCAGCTCAGGCTTTGCGAGGCAGTTGTGCTTGTTTGATTTCCTTTTCTACCTCCTTTTTCCCCCACAGAGCTTTTTCTCCCTCCTCCAACGGGGTTACTGCAGCTGGATCACAGCAGGCAGTTTTCATTCTCTGTTAATGAGAAACTCCTGCACTTTGTCCCTTGAAACGGAGCCACGTTCGCCACGTGATTGTGGGGAATGGCTCCAGCTAAGGTTATGGCAAGAAAGAGAGGCGAAGGGATAAGCTAGCTCCCCTTGTACACATGGTTCCTGTGCTAGGGGCTGAGCCGGGTGGTGGGAAGGCACCAGCTGAAAGCCAGTTGCTGGGGGAATCAAAGCCTGTCTGGCCTCACCCTGCTGACCCCGCGCTGACTCAGCGGGCTGTCTGGATCTCTTCATACCAGTGAAGGGGAATTCATCCCCCTACACTTCCCACCTCCCCCAGCTGGATGGATCCTCAGCTGTGATTAGCACGCAAGAGCCTACATGCATGTACCAGCCTCCAGGCTCCTGTAACCGTGACTCACAAACCAGTGGGATGGTTTCCTGGAGCTGGAAAACAGGGGTCATTCCTCATCTCCTGGTACAGCTTGGCTGGCCTCGTCCCATGGGAGCAGCTTTTGGTCAGGGCCAGAGAAACCCCCAGCATTGGTCGGCTGGGGCAGACCCCCCAGCTGCTTCCTCGGGAATGTCACTGAGAAGGAAAGGGAAATTTCCTTTCCGCAACCCAGTCTTTGCTCCCAGTGGTGCCACAAATGTGCTTGGCATCACTGGGGGTGCAGCTTTCCCCACTAATCCAGCCCCCTGTTGCAAAAGCATTTTCTGAGCATGCTTGCAGGGAGTGGGACCCCCTCTGTGCACCCCATCAGGGTACAGCATGTGCTTCGTGAGCTTCTGTTCTCAACAGGCAGAGCACAAAGTGCCAGGCTCTGCCTCCCTCCTGCTGTGGTTAGTGCCTCTTATCTCAAGCAGAAGGTATCTCTTTTCTTGCTAATTCAGACAAGAGTGCCCTGACCCTTTTGTGGCTCCATCCCAGTCAGGGATTCTTGTTCTTTTGCAATCCTGCCCCACAAGCTGTGAAGGGAATATAATGTGATTTCTCCTGCAGCGCTAAGAGCCGCTCAATTAATTCTGGGCTGCAGACTTCCTTGCAGCAGCGCCCCACAAACAGCGTGAGGCATCCTCTCAAGCCTGGCACTCTTTGGTGACTCGCGGGCTGCCCAGCCTGGAAGTGGTTGGCAGGGCAGCTGCGAGCAGGACCATCTTGTTTTGTCCTTAGCCAAGCTCTGAGCGTCATGCCACAGTGCCTTGGGCATGCGAAGGGGACTTCCCAGTCTTCCCAGTGGTGGCTCTGTCTTACTCCAGCTCTTGTGCCCCCTTTCTGTATTATTTCATGTTTCTCTGCTTCCATGAATCACTATCTAATAGTGGACTCTGGTTTTACTCCACAGCATGACTGAAAGACATATCCTAAGCTCTGGACTAACAGCTTGAGCCAAACCTCTTTAGACTTTGGGGTATTTGAAATTCAGAGCCCAGCTCATTCACGAGGGAGGGTTGGGAGCTCTGGGATTTGGGACCAGGTGGGTTCTCAAAAGATGCTGCTGATTTCTCCCATGTGCCACTGAAAAGGGAAGGCAAGAACATCTTACCTTTGATGTACTGGAGAGAAGAAAAAAAACTTCCTTGCTCCGAAGGCTCCTCAGCTTTTGCATTCCTGCTTTCCCCACGTCCTTAATGGGGGGGGCAACTCGGGGAAGACAAAGCAACAGGAAACTCTCAGACAGCTGTGGTTTTTCACCAGAATCTGAGAAACTGTCTGAGTTTGGCAGCTGCACTTAGAGCTGGGTCATTAAAATGACACAGCAGCTCGGCTGGGCTGTAGGGAAAGAGCTTCCCAGCATGGGGGGCCCTCTGGGAGCAGGGGTGGGGGAAGCCCCTGCTCTGAAATAACTGGGGGAGGGACAAAAACAGAAAAAGACCTTGGAAAGACCTCCTAGGGAGATGGAAAATATTCCTCTAAAGTCCTGGTACTGTGCCCAGCTGGTGAGGTGCTGTGGTTCTTAGCCACCGGTGTGGGAGCAGGAGGGTGGGGGTGTAAAGGGTTACCTGGAAGAGTTGGGTTTCCTTTGCTGGCCTTGTGCTTCTCACGCTTTATCAGTCCACCAGCAGCACTGGGACTGAGGCCAGGCAAGGAAGAGATTTTTTTTTTTTTTTTTTTTTTTTTTTAGTTTTCCTCCATCCCCCAAATGCCACATCAGCAGCAAGCTGCAGGATGACCTCAATGAGGAACAGATTGTCCCTTGGCCTGCCTCCATCGCGCTGCCTGCAGGGACATCAGGCAGGAGGACCTTGAGCTAGGAATTGAGCTAGGAAGACAGAGACAAAGGGAGGGTGGACTGTTTCCAGGAGCCACGTGTCGGGATAACAGCACCCAGGAGCTGGAGCCAAAGCGGCAGCAGGGTCTGGGAGCTACAGGAGGGACTGCAGGAACTGGCACAGGAGGGATTTCTTTCCATCATCTCTAGTTTGATGGCTTGTTGGCAGCACCCAACAAAGATTTACAAGCGTTAGTCCAGAGCTGTGATCAATTGGTGATGCTAGCACCATGACCTGGACCTGAGCTAGCTCTACCTCTCCCTCTCCTCCACTGAATCCCTCAGCGTGGGGTGAATGCCATCGGCTTCACTTCAGAAATGACACCCCTCCTGGGTACTGGCAAGCTCGCAGCCCTCCCTGGGAGGAAGGAAAGTAAACGTTCTTCTTCACCTGCCTTCCCAAGCAGAGATAGAGCAGCTCCTCAGCTCTGTGTAAGGAGCAGCCTCTGCGTTGCCCTCACACTCGACCATCAAGTCCTCCCCAGGCTCAGAGGTGAACAGTGTGGCAGCCCTGTCCCTTGCCATGCTGGGCTGGGAGCAGGGTGACTGCAGAGCCCTTTCACCACAAGCAGCACAGGCTGTGCAGGCAGGTGTCACCCAAAGGAGGTCCCCACTCTTTAAAAGGTGATAGATAGGACTGCCAGACTCCCTGTGTGGCCAAGGTCCTCTGTTTCCTTTTTTTTACCTCTGAGTTGAAGAGGTGCCTCTATAAGCTGTGCTACTCTGACTCCCAGAGCCATGTCCTTCACAGCAATAGACTCCAGGCTTAGATGTTGTAACTAGTCTGCTCTACATTCATCAAGCCTGGCTTTTGAGTTTTGTTTTCATTTCTTGACAGACTACCAAGCTTCTCTGCTTTAACCTTATCTTGTTGAATACCTCTTTTCAGGCTGAATAATCATTCCATCACTTACTACATTTATTGCAGCAAGACCTGGGCTTCTCAGGTAAGTGCTGGGATCTCACTGGCCAGGTGCTGTCAACAGGCAGCACAAAGACAGAGCCTCAACCCCAGAGGTACTTGACCATGACGAAAATCTTGCTTATCCTTCTTCAAACGTCATTGCAACCCCATCCTTTACCCTGCTTCAATAACCAGCGATGTTCCCTAGCCTAAATCAGTCGCTGTCATTATGGTAGGTTATCATATGCTTGTTCATGTCTCCACATATGGCACCGAGGTGCTTTCACTTGTCCTCCTGTAGCCACCAGAAGAGTTTCGGTGGTACTATAGAGTGCGTGCTGCATGGTTTGGGGGCTTTTGTTTGCTGATTCTGTCGCCCCAATGATTTCAGCTTCTGTGTTCAATACTGATTGCAACCACCTCGGCAAAAGAACAGGATGAGAACCAGCCTGGTCGTGAATCTCTGCTAAGTCCCAGGGCTGGATCCAGCTTGCATCTGCACTATGTGAAATCCCCAGAGCCACATCCTGGTCCCCATGCTCACAGGGACTAGCTCTGATTTCAGGGTAGGACTAATTGCTGAGGTGAAATCCTTCTCAGTGTAAAATTATACAAGTCTAGCACAGAAGGGTAGCTCTAGTGACCTGTATGATTTACTCCCTCATGACAGACTGTAGCTGAGGCTTATTTGCAGTTTTCCAATAATTTGAAGGGTTACCAACAGCCAGAGGAAAGCAGGAGGCATTGATGTGCTGTTGTGGGAACCAGGGCTCTCGGGAGCTCATTCTGGATTTGCCGTGTAACTTCTAGCTGTTAGCCACCAGATCTATTTTCCAGTTTCCAGCTCATTCGTTAATTCCAAGCGTCACATCGCATTCCTTCCAGCTTGGGGTAAATCAGGCTTGAATTTCAGTGATGCTGAACGGCTGCCTACCTCCTCAATTCCAGGTAACGAGCTCTGCGAGGTTTTGCTGGAGACACCTTAAAACAGAGGTGTGGTACAAACAGCTCCTGGTCAGCCCCAGCTGCTTAACCCAATTTCAAGCTGATCCCCATGGTTAGACCCCCCACATGGCTTCGATGAGAAGAATAGAAATAATATAATATAGTATAATATAAGTTTACAAGATTATTTCCAATGAGCTTTAAGACCATGTAAGAATAGGTGGCACAGAATGCATTGCATCTGTCCATGTATGAAGTGAATAGACAGTTTGGTTAACTTGGGTGGTTTGTTTTTTAAAGCTATGTGATTCGGTGGGCCCGTCAGTCCAACAGACTGCCTAATTTTGCATTAATGTTCCAGGAAAGGATAGGAAACATTTCCAGCTAAATCTGCAAGAAAAATATTTGCATTTCCCTCCAGGCTGATTTCTAACCTACATTTTTGGGGTTGGGGGTTTTGGGAGGGGGGGGTTGCTGCTTTTCAGTATGTTTCCACAAAATAGATATTTTCCTTTACCCTTGGAAAAATGAAATTCAGACCACTGCAGATGCTCAAATGCCAAATGACTTTCAAGCACGAGAAAATTTTGAAATCGTAAGTATAGAACATATGGCACTTTGCTTTGGAATGAGATTGGAAGGGAAAAGCTCAATTGTAAAGCTAAGCTGAGGATATTTTATTATTCAGCATGAAAAGAAAGAGCTTCTTTTAGCTAAAGGAAGACAGAATTTTGGGTAGATCTGACTATTTTCAGAAATTGATTTTTTTCCAAAGGCAAGCAACAGCCTTATTAATTATTTGTATTGTGGTCGTATTAGGTCAGTTATTAAATCACTTAAGTGAAAACCAAAAGATCCTTAGGCATTTATTTTATGTGAAAGTGGATGAAAATGGAAGCTACCATCGAGATTTTTCCAGAGAAAAATATTAATCACTGTCTTCCTCTACAAACACAGAAGATTTGGGACAGTTCTGCCTTTCAACATGGGAGGCGAAGGGGGAAGAAGGGGTTCATTGCTCATGACTGAAATGGAAAAAAAATCCCTAAATACTTCATTATTTTTTATTGCCTCACTGTATACAGGACAGTTTGAAGTGGAAATGAGCCTCCCTGGGGAAGACGTTTCAGACAGGACTGTGCTGGCTGCCTCTGTTCCTGTCCCCTTGTCTCGGGGGGAGCCGGACCCCTCCGGAGGCAAGGGGAGAGGGGGAAGCCACTCGCCACCCGACAGCTCGCCCTGCCCGCACCCGGCAAAGTATGGCTAGAACGTGCCTAACCTTTTGCTTCCGGCTTAAATTGATTCTGATCTCTCTTAACTGCGTTGAGAGTCGACCCTCAACACGGAGCTGGCTCTCCCGGCCCTCATTGCTGCGTCGGGTCCCACGGAGTCGGATGAGTGCGTTCAGCCGTGCAGGGGATTATGCTCATTCCCACAAACTCCCACTTAACTGAGCGTCCCCGAAGCTCTCGGGACCTTGGGCTGGAAGGCGCTGGGGTTCCCCTGGGCAGCACGGTCATTATCTTCACTACATTACATCCACTCCACGCGAACGTCCCCGTTTTGCTTTCTTGCCATTCACATAATGAGAGAAGCGGCTGGGACTCGGTGTTGTACTCAAAGAGGAGCTTTCCTGACCCCTTTTGCAACTGGAGATTGCCCTGAAGCACAGCACCTAATTAACCTTGTTTTATTCTTTGTAGCTGCAGGTGTTTTTTATTGTTCATAAACCTGTCCTGGTCTGTCTCTTCAGCTATTCTCATCTTCTGTGGGTCATGATTCTTTTCGAAATGTCCATTTTATAAATCACTTTAATTAGTTTTATATCATTCTGTTATATTTATATCACTTGATTTAGGTTTCAGATTGCTTCCATTACATCTTATATATTGCTTTGATTTTATTTATGGTGTTTCTAGTGCATTTGCATTGCTTTCCTTAGATGGATATCATTTTGGCTGGATTTACAGTGTATTTCTTCAGTTAGATTTATATCACTTTAATTAGATTTATATCCCTTTAGAATTTGAGGGCTTCACTTAGATTTATAATATCTCTTTTACTAGGCTTGTCTTGCACAGGAGATTCACATCCTTTTTGTTTTAAAGGATGCTGCTTTAACTCAACACTGATGTTGTTTTATGTAGACTTTGGTCAGCCTCCCAATTAGATATATGAGGCAAGAACTCACAACCTGTTTTCCCCCCCCTGTAATTTCCACTGTGATCATTCCAGCATAAACTGTGCTGATTTAAATTAACCTCTTCCAAGTCAGCACCAGCAGGAATGTAGTGAAGATCATCTCACTAACTGGATTCCTCAGAGTATCCAGTGGGAGTCCAGTTAGTGAGATTCCACTTTTATTCCTTTCTTTCCTGCACCTGGGTGTTAAGGGAGCAGTAGCATTTCCGTCTCCGCTTCCCTTTTCCCAGGAAAATGCTCAAATACCTCAGGGAGAGCTCAGAGCTGGCAATCATAGGCATAGTGGCATCTCCCTCCTTAGCATTTCCTTCTTGCTGGTGTCCCCAAGACCATAGTTGTGCAAAGGGAGCAGGCACCTATGTCCGTGGCGAGGCCATGCCCTCTCACTCCTCATTTTGAGCTGAGGTCTTGCAGGACATGAAATTCCAGTGCAAGAGCCTGTCCCTCGACACCCCAGGCAAGACCACAGCAGGAGGAAAGCAGCAGCGCTCCGAAAAGTCACTCTTCCAGTTAATGGCCACAGAGGACCTGGCTATGTATTTTCTGCCCAGCTCTGATCACATCAGCGTAAGAAATCAGCTAGAAGGGATCTAAATCCACATACTTCAGGGCGAAAGCCAACCTCTGATTGAGATGGGTCAGTAGATGTCCCTGAGGGCTGTTATTTCAGATGTTCACGGCAGGGTATTTGGTTGCTTTCCCGGAAACATGTGATTGAGGGCTCTGTCAGAGGGCAGGACAGTGGGCCAAGTGGACCATTTCTGCCAGACCTTACCCAGTTTTATCTCTAAACCCATTGAGGGCCTGAGCAGATGGACTTTAATTTCTGTTAAGATCTTCAGCCACCAGCACTCAGTTTGGCAGGGGTGGCTGCGCTCACTCAGAGGGTCTTGCACAGACAAGATCCAGCTTCCTGAATCTCTTCTTTCCCAAAACACAGCATGACACTGGAGCTTACTGTGTGTCCAGGGATATCGAAAGCTTATGAGACATGCCATTCATACAGCTGTATACTGCGTTGGTGTGCCTGGGGCTCAGCTATGTGTGATACCTGCCAACCGAAGAGCAGCCTCTCAGGGGCACAAAGGTTTGCACATCCTCCCCACCCCTGGAAATGGCAGGAGGGTTTCCCCTCTGCTTGCTGCGATTGCTGCAGGGCAGCTTTCACAGGACAATTTCAGAAGAATTCTGCAGGAGGTTTGAATGGGATCCCTGTATTTGTGCGGCATTTGGGAGCCCACGTCAAACAGGCCAAGAGCTGGGTTCAGGAAAGGAAAAGAAAAAAGTTTTTCACCTACTGATGCCTTCACCCTGCCCTGTCTTTGTTTGTCTCTGACCTCCCCCTCTTTGCGTTTATTCCCTCTGTGAGCAGGACAAAGCCTGTGAGGCATGAAGCAGTGAGGGAGGCGAGGAATGCGTTACAGAAAGCCTCTTGTTTGATAGTTGAATCCAGATGTTAAGGGAAGGAGCAGAGTTGTGTGAGCGAGACAGAAAAAGGCTGGAGCAGGAGAAAGTAAGGGTGCACCCAATCTGCCCTGCCATTTCGACCAGTTAAACACAAAAGGCATGTGAATTCGACTCTTCAGGTACAACTTCTATTCTGCCCCCACCAGAGGACAGAAGCTGGACCAAAAGGGAAGCCTGCCCAAACCTTCAGCAAAAGGGAAGGGCTGACCCATAAAAACTACTAAATCCTGCTCTCCTGTTCCAGTGCGGTGCATTTTGGCCCACACCAAGAGGTGTCTTCTGCAGGAGGCACCCACAGCCAGTGCTTAGTTGTGAGTCTGCTTCACAAAAGCTGCTGTTTGTTATTCATGTAGGGAGCTGTAGGACAGTGCCTGGCCACAAGGAAGATTTTCCAAGCATTTCCTAGTAGCTCCCAAATCTACACCATCAACATGAGCTCTGAGGTCTCTCCTTCAGACGAACCAGACTTTTCCACGTGATCCTTCCACCTCTCATGGCCTTTCTAGGGAAGGGCAGCCCAGATCTTGACTGCTGTTCATGGATGGTACCCACCAGCTCCCATGGTTCAGGATTCCTCTCTTAGGGCCTTAGGTCCCCTGTTGAGGGATCCTCATCTGTATTGTGTGGCTTCAAGGGTATTATTTTTGAGGCCTTTCCCTATCCCACCCTAGCTGTGAACCAGGTCACAGGGACCACAGCAGGAGCAGGCTCCTGCTCTTGAGTCTCTTCCCATGAACTGACCCAGGAGAAAGGGGGCAGAACCCCTCCTGCACACCCCAGGAACCACTCCGCCTGCTCTTCTCCCCCTTCCTTCTGCCTTCCTCATCTTCCCTGCAGCTGCATCCAGCCTCTGCGTAAATGAGCATGGTATCTCAATTAATGCGTATCTAATCGGGACATCAGCATCTCTGGAAGAGAGATGCATCAGCTATAGAGGTTGAGCACTCAGTTAACCTCCCGGTGCTCTGCCACTGGGGCCTGTTTATTTAATTACACCCGGGCTGCTGTACTCCTCAACCTTTTAATTGCCCAGGACAGAGAATAGAGTGGTAAACAGGTCAGAGATAGAAGATGTTAGGCATTGTTTTAAGACAGTAAAGCTGTTTTTAAACACCATTCAGAAGCTTGTTTTATGTAACTGCCGAGAAAAGGAGGGCATTCAGGAGGGGCAGCAGGGAACACTCAAAAGGGATACTGAATAGTTTTTAATTAATGAAAAATGACTTGAAGCCTGATTCCCTTCTGTGACAGTATGATCTCTACTGAACACCACAACACAAATCCTTTCCCAGAGCTTCAGATCAAGCTATAGGTCCTCTGTAGTGATATTCCTGAGAATAGCTGGGATTTAGACAATAAATTGGGGGATTGGGAGAGTAAAAAAAAAAATCCAATTAACTCTCCCAGAGCTCTATTAGTTCTGCAGTGCTGTGAACATTAGTAAAAAGCAGGATTTTATGTGTTCAGATCCCCAAAATAGTTGCCCTAATGGAATCCTTCAAAAAGCACTGATGATTCTTTCATGTAGCTTTAAAAGTAGAGTTTGGCATGAAAATGAAGGATGGAAGATTAAAGAGATCAAGGCAGAATGTTTGGGTCTGATCACCAACCTCAGTTACACCAACTTCAGTTGAGTTTAACAGCAGTGTAAATAAGATGAGAAACTCAGGGACTGAACAGGCAGCAAAAGCTTGTTCTTGGTTGCTTTTCATTTTGAAGATTAGATCTCTCAGGCTGCTCTGGACAACTGCTGCATGGGTTTTCAGAGCACAACCAAAAGTCTGGTTTTCCTTCCCCTTGCCTTCACGTTACTGCCCTGAACTCTGGCTGTGCCACCAGTGAGCCAAAGTGCTGGAAGGAGAAGTCTGCCTGGCTCTTGGTATGTGCACACAGAGATCTCCTCAGTCCAGCAAGGGAAATAAACCTCATGAGGCCAGGGCAGGGGATGGAAAGCCTTGGTAAACCACAGGCAAGGTGCCCAGCAGAGGCTGGGAGAGAGGATGGCTCTCAGGATCTGCTAGCTGGAACAGCAGTCTGATCAGGGCACAAGGC
>KZ506358.1:49396-68404 GCA_002844005.1 Limosa lapponica baueri | reverse complement strand
GAGGAGCACATGCATGCATGTAGCGAGGATGAGAGCAGGTGGATCATTCATTGATGGCCATGGAAAAAACCAGCAGCATGTCTGCTGGCACCAAGGAGTGATCATCTCAGGACAGAGTTAAAGCAAAGCTGCCTTTGCCTGGAGAAGGTGGTCTTATTTCCACAGCAGAAAGGAGCGATGATGCTGTGATCCCTCCCCTATTTTTTCTAGCAGAGGTGGTTCAAGTAGCTTAATAAGGAGGGTGTATTCTCTCTTGCCTGCGTAGCACATCACTGAAGCCAAGGGTACCTTGCTGCTACAGCTGTTTGGGGAGAAAAGCACTGAAATACTTATTTTTTTCCTCCTGTTCCACTGACCACAAAATAATAGTCAGAAAAGGCAGATCCCACCAGCCACAGCACTGGTGCCTGGAGGATTCTCGGTTGTATTTGGCAGCGTCTGCAGGGCCAGGAGAGGGCACTGCGGCCCTGCCCATGGCCGGGACAGCATCCCCGGACGGAGGATGCCCGGGATTCCGGCCAGCTGGAAGTGCCACCGGGGAGGACCTGCCTCCCTGGGGCTCCAGGACAGGCTGCTCGGCTCTGGAGCAAGGGAAAAGGACCAGGAATCAGAGAGAAAAGAGCTGTGTCAAGCGAAACTGCTAGTTGGTGTACAAAAAGGTGCTCTGATGTGGGGGGAAGGAGAGTTCTCGTGGTCCTCAGCCTTTCTCCTGTGCTCCAGAGGGCCTTCAAGCTGGCTGGAAGCCACCAGCAAATCCGTGGTTGATGCAGTGAAGACATTTGATCACGTCAGCCTTCAAGATGGGGAAAACCCAGAGGTGGGGGGGTCATGCTGAAAACACTAGAACTCAGACCAGCAGCTGCCCAGGAATGCCCCAAGGATCAGGGCCTGAATGGCTGGGGCCCTGCCACAGGCTGGGGATCGGTGGCAGGAGTCCAGCCCCTCCAGCAGCTCGAAACAAGCTGCCTGCGCCAACCACCCCGTGTCACCTTTCTGCTTCCTGGAGCGGTGCTAAACGCAGCCCGCAGAAATCTCCCCTTGCGCCCTGTCCTGCAAACATTAGCCTGACCCAGGAACTTCCCTCCTCCCTGCTTTCCCCCCGGCTTCCATCTCTCCCCCGGCTTCCCTCCTCTTTTTCCTTGTTAGAGTTTTCGTTTCACACATCCGCCCTCTCCTCCCAGCGCGTTGCCCTCTCCCGAGGGATGTCCTCTCTGGCCACGGCACATCAAGGGCAGGCGCTCCAGCCCCATAAACGTCGGACTGGGTTGGAGGTGAGGCTCGGAGAGCCTGCCTGCCCGCCCACCCATCTCTTCGGAGAAACCTGTCTTTCCAGGGAGGGAGAGCAATATGTGGGAAAGCCGAGAGTCCTGGAACGTGAATTAGCCAGGGAGAGATGAATGTGTGATAGCTTGTACCTGGCAGCTACCAATTGAGTGTGTTAACGCTTTCAGGAGGGGGTTGAGCAGCGCTGGAGCTCGGGCGTTAAAACGCAGGCGTCCTGCCACCCTGGGCCATGGTAGGGGGTCATCAAGGTTGTGCATGGCAGGGACAGGGAGCAAACCCAGTGCCCGGGTCCACCAGGGTGACTGTTGGGCCCTGTCACAGCACAGAGCGTTGGCTAAGGATCTGGCCTCCGGCAGCTTCCTACCAAAGAAGCCAACGTTAGGGGATTTTTTCCCCCTGGCTTCCCTGGAAGTCAGTTAAATGCTGCAGCTCTGAACAACGTGGAGGAGGAGGAAGAGGCTGTCTGCCGCTTCTCGCCTCTTCTTGGGGGACTGACGAACCACGCAGAGCACAAGTCAGGAAAGGGGAGTCTCCATGTGCTGAGCCTTGCCCTGCCCTGTATCTTTAGCCAAGCCAGGTTACCTTCATGCTCTTAACTTTCCCTTTTTGTGCTAGTTATTTCACATGGCATTGTTCAAGTTCAGCCCAGACCTGGGGGATGCGCGGACTGAACCACACAGGCTGCTCTCATGGCTCACTTGGAGCATGAGATAATGCACGAGATGGAGCATGAGATGATAAACCCCAGGGTCTATCAGAGTGGCCAGAAATGAAGTGAAGGGGCCGCTTGTTGGAGGGGGGGGCTGCTCCCGCAGCTCGGACGCCTTCCCTCCTGGGTGCCGGCGGCTGCCTTGAGGCCTCGGCCTACCTTAGCCGCACGTGGCAGAGCCACAGGCCTATCCACGAGGGGACGACTGGGACGCGGGGCCGCCGCCGAAGCCCCCCGCTCGCAGCCCGGCAGGCAGGTGCTGCGGGGCGCATCTGCGCAGCCCAGGGCGGGCAAAACCGCCTTTCCTTCCTCCCTCCCTCCCTCCCTCCTTCCCACCCCACCCCACCCGGGGCCCTGGCAGCGCTGCAGGGACTCATCCATTCCCGAGTTACTAATATGCAAATGGAGGCTTTTGCATGGGCCGGGCGCCAGGCTGCTGGGTGTCAGGGCACCCGAGGGAGCCGGAGGTGGGGCGAGGCGTGGCGCGGCGCCGCATGCTCCCCCGGCCCTGCATGGCAACCGGCAATGGAGCTCTAGGTCCCTTGGGGAGCGGACCCACGGCCGGTTTGAGAGGCAGCGGGTGGCAGAGGAGGGAGGGCAAACTGGCAGCCCCTGGCAACCTGGGGCTGACGGCAGGAGGCTGGGCGCACCGCGGATTTCCCTCCGCCAGCAGGATGGTGAACCTGGAGTCTGTGCACGCAGGTAAAGAGCACTTGAGGAAGGATCGGGCTTGGAGCTCACCACCTAGCTGAGACCGTGGGGCTTGGGCAGGAAAACGGGACCGCTCCGATTCCTGCGACCTTTCCTCCCTCCTTTTCCCTCCTCTTCTCTCCAGCTGGAGTTGGCTATCACAGCCGGTGCCTGGTTAAGTGCCCACATTCCTTACCTGGGGATGGATGGATGCTGCCCTGATCCCTATTTAGGGGGCTGCCAAGCCATGCCCACAATGTGGGCGCACCGCTGGCGCTGCCAGCCCTAGCATGGGTCACGAAGCGGAGCGCAGGGGGCTCCTGGGTGCCTGGAAAAATGGGCATTTAGTGCCTGACCTGTGGGTCCAGTCACTGGGATAAAGCTGGGAAGAGCGAGAGGGGGTAAATTCACAGAGGGATGCGGCAAGGGTGGAGGTGGGGGTGTGTGTGTGAGAGAGTGAGATGGGACGTGGGTTGGAAGGAGAAAAGTTAATGACAAAGAGGGAAAATGAGGGAGAAATGAATGAGGAGGGAGCTGTAGGAGGCTGGGTTGAGTGAGGAATGAATGAACAGGGATACTGAGAAGGAGAGAGACTCCTTCCAGGGGCTCTGACACACAGGTACAGCTTGGGTAGTCTCGCATCTTCGCCGAGCAGACCTCCCCTCTCCAATTAGCTGGGGAACAAGAGCAATCACCGCCAAATCCCTTGGAGCTGTGCTGAGCTCCGGCTCGCCCCGACAGAGTGAGTTTAGCTTCTGCCCTCAGCCCAGGCCCCCGTGCTGGAGGGGAAGGACCGCGTCCCTGGGCATGCCGGAGCTGAGGGTGATGCTGGGGCAGGAGTGGAGCCATGGCAGCAGAGAAGGACAGATCCCGGCAGCCCCTCCTGCGGCAGGGGCAGGCAGCAGGGTGCCGGGGGTACGGGAGCCACGTCCCCTGCTAGTGACCTGTGGCTGGTGCTCTGTTCAGCAGGAGATGCTGTGTGTTGTCCCCAGATTTGGAGGGGAGGAGAGGGGGATACATCCATCGGTCTGCCCTGGGCTCGTTCCCTTTGCATACCTATTGGCACGCTGCGGTGAAGCTGGGGTGTGTGGTGGTCCTGCTGTGCAGGAGAGACCCAGGGGTCCATGCCCAGTGCTTGTAGCCCCTCAACAGGCCCTGCCTGCATGTGGGCTCGCAGGCGGGCCTGCAGGGCAAGGCAGATGCTGTGGCAATGCCATCACCTAACACAATGTCAGCCTGCAGTGGCTGAGATGGCCAAAGCCTCTGTTCCATGGCTGCACTGCAATCTCTCCACGGCTCCAGGGTGTCAGCAGCCCCTCTGTGGCCGGCCGAGCAGGGGGGCTCCCTGTGCCAGCCATGGGGAGGGCAGCTGGGGAGCCCCCAGCATGGCGCAGCCGGCAGCGGGGAGAGGCTGCGGGAGGCTCGTGGTCTTGGCTCAGCCTGTGAGCCTGACTAGTCTGAGCACCTGCGATGGGTGTGCTTGTGTGTGGTGTCTCTTGGGGACGCATCCCCCGCAGGCTCCTATCCACCCATCTGCTTTGCTTGTGGGCGACTCTTTCTTCATGAGAAGATTCCCAAAATCGATACTGTGCCCTCTGTCAAAGCCAGTGGCATTACTCCCAGGGTGGATTTGGCCAGGAGCTGCGCCGAGCTGGGTGCGCACTGAACTGCCATTCTCCCAAATCATCCCACCCTGCCGCCTGCTGGAATGGCCTAAGGTTTAAGCAGCCTTTTTGCAGGGAAGGAGTCCATCCTGTGCCCAACCATGTCCATGTGCCAGAGCCCAGTGCTGGTGGGAGGGTGTTTCTTCACCCTCGTGCAAAGGCTGTTCAGCATGTTCGGTTTTGGGGTCCCTGAACAGCAAGGCCTTGCAGTGAACAGCTTGCAGAGGTCTGTTCTGTATCTTCCCTGGCCATGCAGAGAAGATGCAGCCTGCAAAGTGAAGGTGGGCTGCTCAGGCTCCGCACACCGTCCTTCCCTGCAGCAGCGCGTTCCCTGGCGTGTACCACCGCCTCCTCCCCAGGCATTTGGATATTGCACTTTCCTGGAACCTCCAGAGGGACTCGGGCACCTAAAGTGCAGAAAATTCAATAGGCTCCAGGTGATGGTCACAGCCAAGCTGAGCTCCCCCACCATCACCACCAGTTTTCGTTTTGCCTTTTAAAGTCATCAGGCTGGTTTACCCTAGTGCCCATGTCTGAACAACTGCTAGGAATAAGGGCTTGGGAAAGCTGTATTTGCTGACACCGTTTGTTTCAGCAAAAATACAGATGCAGATATATCCCCAGAGAAGTGTCTGCACTGGTAGAGTTTCTTTGGTCTGGGTGAACAAACCAGACTACCCCTACCCCAGGTATGTTTGCTAGCCAAGGTACAGCAGCACATTTTTAATATGGCCCAGGCCGCAGTGGCGGCTCCTAATAGGTCTGTGGTTAGGAGTTAGGCAGTCCTAAGTTGCATTATTTTTCCCAGAGATTTTTTTTTTCACTAGCCTGCTTATTCTCTGTATATTGCCAACCTCGCAAAGGAGCCTGCATTTAGTCGAACTCAGTCTCACAGCCTGTTTTGTCTTGAGACGTTTTGTCCTACTTGGGGGGGAGATGTTCAAATCCAGATGCATCGCTCCATCCTGGTTCATAGTGGAATACTCTTAGGTGTCAATAAAAAGGTTATTTTTATCTCGGCTACACTTATGTCATATCAGAAAGTAATTCCTCTGTATGCCTGCTCCTTGTTCTTAAGGACACCTTAGAGGATGACCGGTGCTGCACTGCTGTCCTGGCCAGCCCCAAACCACTCAGTAGGCTTTGACCAAAAGGGGGCTTTCTTTTTCTCCCTGGGTTGTGGTTTTTTTTCCCCCTACAAGATATTTAAACTTTTATTACAGTTATGTAATAAAAATGTAATAAATATGTGTACATTTATGATGGGAATTTGAATCTTTGTGAAAATAAAATTCTTCTGCTCTATGTAGGAGAGAATCAGAGGGCATCTTGTTATCTCCTGACTCCAGGAGGAAGGCATTTAACTGATGGATAGCATGTGATATGTAATCAAGCCACAGCTGCAATTCCTCCTTTCCTCCTGGCCCACCCCAGGTTATAAATGGCAGAGGGGCTGAGGGCTCCCTCCTGCAAAAGGGAGAGAGCTTCTCATGGTTTGCTTTTGTGGCTTCCCTTCTTCAGTTCTGCCTGAATTGCTCTGTGCCCATAAGGGGCATTTTGGTCTTGGAGATTAGAGCACTTTCTTTCACTAATGTGTGTTTATTTGTTATTTGCTTGCTCACAATGAGCCCTGCATTACTTTTTTTTTTTTTTTGCAAGCTTGCAGACTTTTTCACTGAACCAAGCACCAAACTTTTGCATGGTTAAAGATTTTTCTTACTCTATTTTATGAGAATGTGGCTTTTTTTCTTTTAAGATACTTTTTGGCATCCAACAAAACGTTGTGCTTTGTAGATTACCTAAGTTAGGGTCCCTTGGCAGTATTACAAGACAAGAAGATGATGATAATTACTCTTCCTGCAGTAGAAACGCTTAGAAGCCCCACTAAACGTTCATGTCTTAATTGCAGAGGGTTTATTTGAAGGGGGGGGAGGAGGAAAATCCCACAACTCTTTTCTCTCTTCTTTTTCCCCTCACCCCCTAATACAATTTAAAGGAAGGAAGTTTCTGAAATATGTGAATGCTTCTGCAGTCCACCTCTGTTATAAGATCATGTCATTTTTTCTTTCCTTTTTTCATTTGCTGAAGAAAAAGCTTCAAAATTTAACCTAAACAACGCTATTTAATTTTGTCCAAAAAGCAGATAATTTTCCATTTACACACTGGAAGTTTGAATGGGGGGGGGGGAGAAACCTGTACAAACAAAAAGGCCTGCCTGCCTGCCTGCTCTAGTGTGAGTAACAGAGGGAAATGGGTATAAAGAAGCTATAGGTTTCTTCTCAGCCTTTTGGCCGTTTGGAAATAATAAAAGGCATATATAGGAAAGAGGAAAAGGTTTGCATGATGCCTTTGAGAAGGCTTCCACCTGCCTTTTCTACCCCAGCTAAACCACAGCAAACACTCGCCCAGCTTCCACGCTGTTGTTATTACCCAATGCAAATCGGATGAGCTCTGTGGCCGGGATTGGCTGCAGGAAGCACATGCAAATCAGTTGGTTCTTTATAAAAAATTATTATTATCTTTTTTTTTCCCCCCACTAGCCTGGAAAGAGTTAAAATTCCCATGCTAAAGGTAGAAGAGCATGAGGGGGTGTCCATCTGAATTTGAATAGATATTCTTCCTCCTTTCACTGATGTGTACTTTGCCTCTTTTAAGGAGGAGATGAGCAATCCAGTGTAAAGTTGACTATTCCCACCTTTTCTTTCAGCTGTGCCCGAAGGAGAACGTGGCCCCGGGTGTGGTGGCAGCCATCACTTCAAGGGTAAATGACAAATTTATTGGCATTGATAAGGATGGAGGGAAATATCGCAGGAGCTTGACGGCAAAGTACTCATCTTACTCTTCTTGCTCCTGGGTTGGGGACAGTGCTTGGGAGCAAGGCTGAGCATCTCAAGGGACAAGGAAAGGATGTGGGCAAGGAGGGGAGAGCTGGGAGGGATCCCCTGCCTCTACAGGTGTGGGTGGTGGACGGTGTCAAACTGAGAGCCACACCAGTTGGCTTGGGAAGCCTGCATAAAGCTGGGGGGAGAGGCCACCAAGGCTGGGAGGGCTCCCGGTGGTCAGACAACCCCTCATCCTCTGTGCGGGAGAGGAGCCATGAGGAAGGTGAGAACACAGCAGCAAATTGGGGAGGGGGAGAGGAATGAGGGGGGGATGCAAAGAGCAACAGGAGGGAAAGTGCATCCTCGGAGCTGATGAATATTCTAGTGACTGTATGTTGAGGAATCAGAAATTTGAAAGTCTGATGGTTTATTATAATTACACATTCATTTGTGCTGTTTAGTGGAAGCCACATGTGCCTGTTGCCTGGGACTGTGACCTGTTATTAAAATCAGTTGTGCCTCCTTTTCCAGAGATCAAGATGAGCGGTGATGCGGCAGATTCCACAGATACTCGGCATGAACCCGACCAGGTGGAGCCAGGTAAGGAGGGTCCGGGACCTGGGGGGCACGCGAGGGAGCCCGAGGAGGGAGGGAAAGGACAAGCAAAGGGGGGTATGGGTGCTGGAAGTTTCTGTCAGTGCTTTGCTTGACTCCTGTTGCTGCTACATTGCGCTCTTCCAGCCAGCCTGGGAGTTGATCAAGAATGCGCTCTGGGCTAGGATTGCGTTCGTATCTTGATCAGCATGCAAGATCCTTCTGTAACAGCAGTGAATCAGTGCGTGTCTCAGTAATGTCCTCTGCGGTTTTAGCATGGAAATACACTCACGTCTTGCCAGAGGAGTAATGCCATTGAAACAGTCTTGGTCCACTCAGTTTAGCACAAACAGCTCTTCGTTTTACACAGGGGTCCTGTGAGGAACATTTCCTTAGACAAAACTTCCGGGGACTAAGCCGTTTTTGGCCACATATATGTAGAAAAATAGGAGCGACTTCAGAAATAATCAAATCCAGCTAGGTAGTTCCAGAGAAAATTTATCGCTCTTCATCTTGAAGCTTGATTGAGTTTCTCATCTCCACTACTCCCACCTGACGGCTGCTCAGACTCTGGCTGTTCCGTGGCTGGAAGCCCCAGTTTTCCTTGAATATGCAAAGCTGAAGAACAGGGCGATCCTTTGAAGATGATAGCACTGGTGTTAGCACTGATTTCTGCCAGGTTACCTACCGACTCCTGCGCTGTCACAAGGTGTGATACCCGCCAGAAAAATCAGTTTGGTGTTTTCTGGCATGACTTCTGACTGTCGCTGCCTGCAGTGGGCTTTGAATGCAAGACCTCGAGGCTGTCATTTCACAAAGGCTCATGGTCAGATTCCTTTTTAGGCAAATAAACAGCAATAAGAAATACATGTAGCACCCACTAAGTATAACAAACTAAGATTATTAGAAACTGTGAGGCTCATCTGTAGACACACCTTTTAAAACTAAAAGTGATAGAGACAATGTAGAAGAATCATTGCTCTTTGAGTAATGAAGAGCCCTAAGGTTGGGGTGAGGGAAGGTGTGACAGCAGATTAAAATTTTGCACGGAATGATTTTAGTGTTTCTCTTTTACTTTTGTCATTTGAGAGGACTTAGAAAAAAATGAGATCTTGGTAAAGCCAGAGAACCTTAGGCATGTTTTAATAGGAGTAAGACTACCCTTTTATCTACACCATACATTGAAGACTAGAGATCCTCTGTGCTCTTAGCTATTAAGCTGGGTTATTTGACATAATCTAATGTAGAGATAAAATCTGGTTCTATTCATGTCCGTGAACTCTGATTGACTTTGGTCAGGTCAGCTTCTGCTCAGGGCTTTCAGATGACCCCAAGCTGGTTTTTGAGATAAATGTTTCCAAGCCGCCTAGCAACAAACATGTCCTCAACTTCCCAAGCTCTTTCAAAAAACCCTGGTAGCTGATACAGGGCCTTAAATTGGGAACCGGGGTCTCCTGAAATGTTCCATGCATCTTGGCACGCAGAGCTGATGGAGAGCATGGTTGAATGAAGATTAGGGAAAGCTGTGTTACTACAAACTCGGTTTTGGCATTGGCTGTTACTAACTGTAGTGGGAGACTCTGGCTGCTGATGTTGTAGTCAAAAGTGTTAAATAGGTGAGAAGCTGGCACCGCAGTTGATTGGGTAAAATATGTTTTCCACCTTAAGCTCTCCAGACAGCCATTAGTGTTAGCTGTAGCACCTCTTTCTAGTGGTAATTGAGAAAAGAAAGCAGAGAAGTGAAGTCAATTTGTTTTAAAATAACAAAAATGTTTGCAGCAGCATTAGCTCTGCTCTAGGAGCCTTCAAATCAAGCAGGGAAATCAGAACAAGTAAATCTCCTTCATTTGCAAAAGAGTGACACTTCCCTGCGGACTGATTCAAGGAACCTGTTTAAATTAAATTATGCCTTTTTCTAATGCAGTCCCCGTGACCGGTTGATCTGTTCGGGATCTTCAGAGATCACCACATCAGACTTGGCTGTGATAAGAGACCCTGCAGCGAGTCAGGAGCTTCTTGCCGGGCTCTAGCAAACGGGCAAGACCCCTCCTGCGGGGTGACGGGTCCCTTGCAGGGCTCCCAGAGAAGAGGGTGACCAGGGCAGGATGACAGGCTGTTGCTCAGCTCTATATGTTGTATTTCAGGTGTGTCACCTGGCACATCAGCCCCACTGGCAGTCACCACCAGCCAAGCCCACGGAGGGTCTGCCTCCACGCTTTACTGAAAACCTCTACCCATCTTTGTCGGGTTTTTTTTTTCCCTCTTTCCGACCATTCTGTTTACAAACAACAAAGCTCTTTGTAGTCAACTGCCCTGGAAGTTTTTATTTTCCCTTATACACATTGTTAGAGGAATATTTACTGCAACACCTAATAGTTTAGTGTTTTGTTTACTAGCTTCATGGTGGAAAAGCTGTTTTCCAATGACTCATTAATTGGAGACCCGTTTCCTAATGAATTGGACCAATCTACACAGCTCGCCAGGAATCTTGTTACCTCCAAAGGAGAGGGCAGTTACCAAACTAACAATATTATAGCTTATAAAGAATGGAAATCCTTCTAGGTGCAGATTTACAAAGGCCTTTCATCACCAAAAGATGCAGACTGGCTCCAAGAAGAATTAAAAAAAAAAAAGGCAACAAAAAAAAAATACTGGAGGGAGTTGGGTGCCAAAATGCTTTTGTAAACCGAGCCCTTGATCTAAAACTGATGCCTAAAGATCTGATGGGAAGTGTCAGTAGCAGAAGCATAATCTCATCCTTTCATATCTCAGCCAGTTCTAGGCTTAGAGGGGGAAAAAGGGTAATTTGGGGTATTGTTTTACTTTGAAAGTGTTTAAAATAATCGCGGGGCTTTTTCTTTTTTGAGAAAATTGTGAAAATTGTTCATCTTTCGTAGGAGGTTGAAAAAGCTAAGCTTTTTTTTTTTTTCCCTTTCTTTTTAATCCACACCAATTTCATAGAAAACACTTCAAAGCTTTTAGTAAGATGTTCTCCAAAACCCCATATTTGTTTGATTCCACCCCCTTCCACATCTACTGGTTGTAGTGAAATTTAGCCATTTTACAAAAAGCCATGATTTAAAATAAAAATCAAAACCTGACGAACATCACCTACCCTACCCAGGCTTGTGAATTTTAAGCCCTTCCTTACTTTTTTTATCACACTACGTGTGAGAGGGGGAAGAGGTGAACAGGCAGGAGTTTCTCCCGTGAGGGCTGTGGGTTGGCGTGCCTTCCCCCATCGCCCAGGAGCTGTGTGGGTCCCGAGCACCGGGTCACCCGTCTGGTCTGAGGGTCCTCTTCACCCTTTCCTGCGTGATGCCAGCACGGTTCAGTGCTGGGCGTGTGGCGGCCGTGGCTGGGCTCGCAGGCAGTCCCGCTGACTCCATGGGGGGTAATGACAAGCGTGAGTTTTATGCTTGGCTGTAAGCTCTTTTCATCTTTTTAAACTGATGAAAGCCATGCCAGCAAGTTCTGGGTTGATTTTTTTTATGGGAACTGTGGGGGCTTGGCACTGCTGAGTGTCGCCCCTGGTCTTCAAGCCGAGAGGCAGAGATCTCCCCCTTCTTGTGGTTTATCTAAGCCCTCTGTATCTGATGCAACAAAATGCTGAGGTGGGACTTGCCTCTGTCTGTCTGTTTGTTTGTGTCAGACACTTGTTCCCCGTTTATCTGCTTGATCAAAACAGGTTACACCAAGCAAAGCTACTTCCCTTTGATTTCATCTGTTGAGGCTATGGGGGGGAAGCCAAAGCTTTAACAAAAGGGCGATAGGGAAGCTCTTCAAACACAACCATCGGTAACTGAATAGCTGCAGGCGCTCCCAACATCTTCCCTCCCCACCCTGTAACACGGGGAACTGGCCGGCCTGCCAGGAGCCCAGGGTGGGGTGTGCGATGGGCACCCCAGCACCCGGGGAGAGGAGCTGGGGTGTGTACGTGTGGGTGCAATATAGGACAGCCCTACAGCGCTATCGCTGCCTCGGGAGCAGCCGGTATCGCTCCCTGGGACAGTGGTGGTTGCCTGACCCCGGCAGCTTCGCCCAGCTCCGTCGGGTGTGGGGTCTGGAAGGGCAGCAGCCAGGTAGAGGAGGGAGGCTTCATGGGGAGGGCACACGGGGTAACATATCTGGTATCACTAGGAAGCAATAAAGCAGGTATTTTCTCTCTGAGGGTAAGAAAGACCCTTTCCTTTAAACCCCAGGAAAATTAAAATGGTAAGGAGCTAGGATGAATTTGCTTCTATGGTCTTGAAGAGCATCCCTTTTGAGGGGACACTCCTTTGAATGTCATTCTGCTCCCCCTGCATCCTCAGCTTCAGCCGTGGCAGTATGTCAGCATGAGACGCCTTCCTCCGCTGCTGCCGCAGGACACCTAAGGTCACTTGGCAATGGAGGCAAGAAGGCAAGGGCAGCTCTGAAAGTGGGCACCAAAATCTCCCACCCGAGGAAAAACTCCTCCCAGAACCCTGGCTTTTATGTCAGTGCATTTTGCATTAAATCCATACCAGGGTGGACCTCACCTCTCGGCCACGCGGTCCCCGTACAAGCTTAGGTAAGCCTCCCTGTGTTCCTCAGCTCCCAAGGTGAGGGTCCTGATCTCTGCTCCCACCTTTTTGCCAGGGTGTAAGCTCGTTAGTGCCGCTCTCCCCAGAGAGGGGTACAGCTCTTGGCAGAACGGTGCCCTGATCCCTGCTGGGCTCTGGGAAGGCTGTTGGTTGTTGGATTCCAATCGCAGGTGGCTGGGTAGGGTCCCTTTGTACTCGATGGCTCGTGCTGGAGTAGGGTATGGAGGCTCTGACCTCTGTGTCAGCTTCTAACTCGGGCAAAAGAAAATGTGCACAAGCAAGGGATGTCAGACTGAGCAGTGCAATGGCTTGTGTGAGATGACTTGGTGGATGCTCAGGCTGTGCTGCTTGGTGCCTTCCTTGTGGCACTCAGCAGGCAAGCTAAGGGATGCACAGTCTGAGCTGTTTTTCTTTTGCCTTTTGTTCTTACCGCTTCATATCGGGCTGGAAACAGGTTGCCAGGCCAGAGTCTTTTGAGGAAACTTGGCTTTCCCCAGCCCCACGCTGAGCCTAGTCCTTGGCTACACCTTTGCTCTCCAAGGCTAGCTCTCCCTCGTGAAACTTTCCTCAAAGCCTCCAGGATTTCTCTTGTCTCTCCCCCCTGCAGCCATGCACAGCCCCAGGACAAGTCCCGAATAAATAACAGCAGCAGCAGCCGGGCTGGAAACAGCTGGTTGCTATGGCAATTGGGCCTGCTCGGGATTTGCATAAGGCTGATGATTTTCATAGCACAGCCACATTTAAGGCAAGCAGGAGAAATTTCCATATTCCCAGCTCCGAGTCAGTTGGGGCGTGGGGGAGGCCAGGAGGGGGATATTTGAAATTCAAATGAAGGTGATTAGGGTTTGAGGTTGGGTTATTTTATTTTTTTTTTCTTAAACATCCCATTATGGAAGAGGATAAAAAAGGATGGGGAGGGGAAAGGGGAACAAAAGGCTGGTTTGACTTGAATTAGAGGGGCAAAGGAAGAGCTGGTCTGATCTGCCTCTTGCCTCTGGTCTAAGAGAAGAGACTTGCCCTCTCCCAGCACCTGCAGGTGAAATGTTTTCCGTGGGAACTACTGCTGCCCTCGGGTTTCCTTCTGGAAACTGCCCGAGTCTCCCACACTCGCTGTCCTGCTTTCTCCCCTTGCTCCCTGCCCCACACGAAGGGTATATCACACTCAGAGCTGCAGTGGGACTAGCAGATGGGTTTTCTTTGAGGCACTGCTGACAAAGGAAAGGTGTTTTTATAACCCAGGGGTTTCCACCCAAATGAAACGCTTGAGACTTCAGTGAAAGCTTCCCCTGGAGTCTGTAACCGTCTGGCTGAGTCAGCACAGATTCACTTTTCTCGTTCATCAGCCTTAACTTTCCCAGGGAGATGCTCCAATGCCCTGCTTCGGTCTCTATGTGTCTTTAGAGCAGAGGGTTAACATGAAAACTGCAGCCCTACCTGGCTGCATAAAAATTTCCCCATCCTGTTCACACTTTCTCCTGCTCCCTTTAAAAAGTACTTCTTAAGGTAAGCCTTAGGAACAGCGAGCGTCGCAGCAGGGCACGTAAGGATCCAGGGAACTGACTGGTGTCTGCTCAGCTTCTGCTTCCCAGTGAGACTGGACACAGCTGGGGGGAATCAGGGGTAGCCACTAAAATGGTGAGAAGGTGATTTAAGTGAGCTCCTACCAGCCAGGGCTCTTCCTGCTAGTTCTGGAGAAGTCGCTCGTCCAACTGCTGGGAATGGCAGCGTGAGGTCTATGACTTGGTATTTCCTTGAGCCTCCCAAGTGAATTGAAATCCTGAGGAGTGCATTTGATGCTGAATATATTTTTTTTTTTGCTTAATAGAGCCACATCCTTCTCAGTACAGGTGAGCGTTTTGCTTCATTTATAGTATGTGGGTCAAGTATTGTTTATAGCTATAGTAATTGTTGCCGGTCTTTTCCTTACCAGCTCTTGGGTAATCTTTTAACTTGCCGTGTTGTTTGAGGTGAGAGGTTTGATTGTCGTATCAGCTAGTGTGAACAAGGACATTTCTCAGCTTCTAGAAAATGTACCTTGAAAGGCACTCTGGCCTGCTTTGGCAGTCTCTAATGGCATTGTGCTTTGTCATCTGGAGTGCTAAAATCTTCAGGATAGGTGAGATTAATCTTAATTTTAGCTATTCAATACTTTGAGGCTGGAGCCTGACCTACTCACCCCAGGCTCCTTGTACAGTCAATCATGAAAATAGGTATCTCCAGAAGGTGACTCATCTCCCTGCTGTCTATCTTGGGGTGAGATGAATTGCCCTCTGGAAGCGCCTGCTTCCTCTCCCTGGCTGTAAAGGGAGCCTAGAGCAATTGGCTCAGAATTAGACACCTAAAAGTTAGACATCTAAGCCCAGGCAGCTGAATCCCCTGCCTGGTGTCTGCCTGGCACTGTTCCTCCATCGCCATTCAGCTGTTCTGAATTTCCCTCCCAAATGCACGCGGCAGAAAACCGATTCCCTGTGGGAATTCCCCAGCACCTGCTAAAGATTGAAATCACCTTCTTGCTCCCTGTCCCTTCTGTGCAGCTGAGATCAAACTGTCAGGTGAATTAGGTGTGTTGTTGGGTGGGAAAGGGGATAAGGTTAGTCTTCTGGTCGCAAGCCCTGTTTTTGTCATTGGGTGAGAAGCCACGGGCAGCTGTCACTCCCCGCAGGTGACATCTGCATGTTGTTGCATGTGTTTGCCTCGGGAAGATGAAGGCGCACCGCAATCTTGATTTTACTTTTCTCCCATTACGGCACTTTTATCCTCAAGTGCCGGACTGGCTCGGTGGCTTCCAGTGGGAATCGTGTCGGTTCTGATAGAGCACTCGTCTTTGGTTTTCAGAGCAAACGGCGCGTTGCAGGCAGGGGGGGAACAGCGGCGGGTGGGGGGGAAGCCGTCCGGAACTGTTCTGCTGCTCCCATCCCCAGAGAAAGCTCCCCAGGCAAACTCGCACCAGATCTGATGCCAGTGCTATGCAAAACAGCTGCCAGGTGAACCAAGGAGAGCAGCGCAGTCCTCGTCTGCCGTGCTGCAGGGAGCCAGCCGAGCTTATCGCTGCCTTTTCCCCCCTGTCCTGAACACCCATAAAGAGGGGAATGAAGCCTTGCTTGGTGGGGAACTGTAGTGCAAGGGGCTCAAAGCAGTCTTTCTCCAGTTAAATCCCAGGGCTTTCCCCAGTTTGATGCAATTTAAGGAGGGGAGGACTTTCTAGCAGACGCTGGAGACTTTGGATCCCATTGTGTCTGGCTGGTGTAGCAAGAGGCAAGCTGTTGGCTGGTGTGAAGCTCCATTAAAATTAGTGGAGTTCTGGCAGTTTACAGCAGACGAGAATCTGCTACGCTTTTCTTTCTTTTTATCTCCTGGAGCTAGAAAAGATTATATCTTAAGTGCAGATCCTCGTTGTTTGAACAGCCCGCTCCTTTAAGGAGAGAAATGACTACTTCAGTGTGAGTTCTGATGTTGATAGAAACTGGGAGGAAACTGAGTCTATTTCAAAAATATTTGTAGGAAAGTTACTGATTTAACTGAAAGAGGAGAGTTGTTATCCGTATCACACCCAAACCTTGCCTTGCAGCTGGAATTATTTTAATTTTACTCCAGCACAAGCTTTTACTGAAATAGAAAAAGATGAGATTTGTTTGCAAATAGATCTGTGCGCAAACACTCACTGGTCCTGCTGAAAAAGTTGAAGAGATTTGTGTATCCAGTTCCTATTTACATAACCACTGGGAGCAAAAATCACCTCGCCCAGTTTTAAATATCTCACTATTGGACATCTAAGTCTGAACTAGTTGCCCCTGGGTCCCTTTGTAGTCAATAAAGAGAAATAGTCACCTCCAGAGGGCCATTCATCTCAAGATAGGCGTCTAAGATAGGTCAGATGAATGGCCTCTGGAGGTGCCTATTTCTCCTCACTGTCTACCAAGACAGCCTGGGGCAGTTATCTCAGACTTAGACGCCCAAGATACGACTAAGTTAATGTCAATCTCCATGCGTGTTTGCAGCATGCTCCACTGTCACAAAATACCTGGCTGAGGTGCTCCCGAACACCTCTGTTGATCTATGGTGAGATGTGCAAGAGAACGGAAGGTAGGACTTGGAAGAAGCTGTGTCTGGACTTGTAGGAGAGGAAGGAAAAAAGAAAGGTAGAAGGCTATCAGCTGCATGTGCTTGTGCGGGGGGCGGGGAGGGAAGCAAGAGATGGGAAGCTTGGAAGAGGAGGAAAGAATGTGCTGGAGAACTTGGGCCTGGTGGTAGCGATGTGGAGTGAAACTCCGTTCCAGCTGTGCATCTCAAGTTCCAAGTTTTGGGGCGCATGATAGTGACTCAGAGCCATCATCACTGGGACCTAGGGATTTCCCTCAAGGTCTTTGAATCTTGCCTCATCAACATGCTCCATTTGAACATGAGCGAAACTCTAGTATCCAAGAAACCAGAAGATTACCTTTTCCTTCCTGTTCTATTTTAGCAACTGGGATCTTTATTTCCTCCTTCTCTCCTTCTTGCCTTTCTTCCCTTTAGCTACTGCCTTTAGATTGCATCAACCCCCCGTGGGTTTCAAAGGTAGAAACTGCAGGCCTTGAAGATCCTCACGCGGTCCTGCTCAGGTGTGTGGATACTGATTGCGATCATCTATTAACACTATCAGCATTCCCATCGTTATATGTGCAGTTGTTGGCTCTTGGGGCGTAGAGCTGGAACGCAATGAATGAATGAATTCCTCGGGCGGGAGCAGCTGGAGAGAGGTGGTCAGGGAGCAGATGGTTACAGAGGCATGGGAGCGCGTGGCAAGCTGGAGGTTGTAGGGAATTACATGGAAGAAGATAAAGCCCTGAGACTGGGAAGAGAAAAAAAGCTTTGAGGAGCAGGTTGGGTGGAAGGCTCTAGCACAGCAGAAATGCAGACAGGCTGGGGGAGAAGGTGCAGAGCTGGATCTGGGTTGAGTTGCAGTGAGAAGATAGAGGAGATTTCAGAGCAGGGGGCAACAGCTTGTTCTGCTGCGAAATAGTGCTCTGGTGGTGTTTGATGGTGAAGACCTGCAGCTCAGTTTCCACCGTCAATGCTTTTAACACGTTGCAGATTAAATCTCCAGCACTGTTTCTAGATAGCAGAGAGCAGGGTGCCATGAAATTGTTATCATTGACTCTCAAATATTTTGCCATCTATGAATAATTGTACCGAGCACACTCCCCCTGAGGATCTCAAAGAACCCTGCTGATTCATCTGGGAATACAATGCATATGGTGCAAGCTGAAAAACTGCATGCGAGGTCAGGGTAGAGGCTCATTCGGTTGAAGAAAGCAAGTCAATGGGAGAGTTGGGCTTGTGCTCCTGCCTGCACACCCTCTCCTAACCACCTTCCAACTTTTTTGCAAGAGAGACTTGGACTACTGAAAAACACGATGTGTTGAAGCTTGATCAGATCACAGGGCACGGGTTATGCTTTATGGGGAACGTTATACTGGGGGGGAAAAAAAAAAAAAAAGGAGGGGGAGGCCCTGGGGGCTTGTGCCGGTGGGATGTGAACAATTTAAGACTGTTTATCACAAACTCGGTTGGACTGGAAGAGAATGACTTAGGGAATGGATTGCAAAGGGAAGGGAAGAGGTTTCTTGGGGTTGCCTTTGCAACTAAAGAAGCTTCGTGGAATCCCTTAAAGCATTCATATCTGTGGAGCGTACAACTTTTCCTCTGTGATGTTCTTGATGAATTTGGCAGGTGTGATGGAGGGGGGGGGGGATGTTTATCATCAAAGGGGAATGAGTGAGGGCCTGTGCGGTACCTTCAGGCTGAAACCTGTCTGATTTTCCCCCTGTGCCTGCCAATCTCTTTTGGAATCAAGGAGACGCCTCTTGAGCACAACCCCACGGCACCCTCTGTTCCTTTAGATATCCCGTAATTACTCAGTGCCACACGGGTTCCTGAAGATCCCTGGTTAACAGCCTCGGCCACCTGTTTGCTAGCCTCTCCCACAGTTAGCTCTTGCTTTATGTACAGTGCCTTGGTCCTGGATTTCCCTGGAGATTTGTAATGTCCTCCAGCTCACCTCTGCTGGAATCTCCCTTGCAGTCAGTGAGCTTTCCCCCACCCTTGCTGCTTGGCCAGGTCTCTCCCGGGCAAAAGCCCTTCTGTTATACTCCAGCAAAGCCTGATACCACCAAATATTGCAAAAGCTGCCTTCATACTTCCATTGCTGCATTCGCATTGACTCCACCTTCCCTCTCCTCTCCTCTCCTTGCTCTTACAGTTAACTGAGCTGGGCTAGCAGCGTGTCTTCAGTTATGTGTGTTCCAAGTTCTGGAAAGTTTATACCAATGCTGACTGTCATTAATACTGAGATATTTTTCTGTTTGTTTCATTGTAGGAAATGAACAGAATGGGCTGGACTTTAACAGGCAGGTAAGACACTCCCTGGGTTACCAGGTATTCTCCTGCTTTCTTGAATTACTGTTTTTTAATTGCTCATCTTGCTGAGTCCCAGGCAGCTAAGAGATAAAAACTGTTAGGTCAGAAGCTACCATTAAACAGACCACATAAGTTCTTTCCAGTTCCCCTTGTGGGATAGAATGACAGATTAATCTTCTGGTTTCCAGGCCTTCCTAATTCATAGAAGTTCAGATAATTACAGAGTTTCTTTAAATCACCATTTGCTTGAGGCTTTTTCTGGCTTTTTTTTTTTTTTTTTT
>KZ506358.1:37522-49386 GCA_002844005.1 Limosa lapponica baueri | reverse complement strand
TAGAATGACAGATTAATCTTCTGGTTTCCAGGCCTTCCTAATTCATAGAAGTTCAGATAATTACAGAGTTTCTTTAAATCACCATTTGCTTGAGGTTTTTTTTGGTTTTTTTTTTTTTTTTTTTTTTTGCCAATTGTCATTTAGAAACAAAAGGGACCTCAGCTACACTGGCAAATGTGCAAAGCCTGCCCCAAAGCCCCACGCATTTCTGCTGCTCGTGACGCTGGCGCTGAAAGCACTGTGGTGTGCGAGTCTGAGAGCAGGGGGCTGACTCACGGGAGCACCAGCAGGGACTGAAGATGAGATGGTTTGAGGTCTTGGAGTGCGTAGGTCAAGACCAGGGCTGCCTACAATGGCAGATTGCTCTTTGCAAGATGGGGAGAAAGGGACAACAGATAAAAGCAAGTGCTTCTTGCAGGGCAAGAAGCGAATGAACACGTGAGGGACTGCTGTCTTTGCTGTGTTTGCTGTTATCCTGCTGCTTCATACAGCTAAAAGTAACCCCTGTCTCACTGAGTGCCCGGAGATTTTCATATGTGGCTCTGGGAAATCCCCAAATCTCCCATCAGAATTGTGAGGGCAAGAAGGTGACGGCCCTCTGGAGCGTATAGATCTTGAGTCTGTGCAGACACGTGAGAAAATGTGCTCTGAGTCCAGAGCTAAGGACTCCTGCAGCCACCAGTGGAGCAGGACTCAGACCTTGTGAAGAAGAGGAGGAGGTCTAGAGAGCTAACCCCCTGGTCTGGTGCAGGGCTCCAGGGGCTGGAGAGGAGCTGGAGCGAGAAAAGCAGAAGGGGCTGGAACTCCAAGGGCAGTAACCAGCATCTGAAGCAGACGTTGGCACTCTTAACAGTACAGAAAGCTGCCGGCTTCCAGCCATGCATTCCCCAAGTTCAAGGGTTGCGATCCTTCACCAAGGCTCCCTGCTGGCAGCAGATGGGCAGCTGAAGCTTCTCACCATGACTTTTCTGTCCTTCAGGCTTGCCTTGGTGGCTCTTGTTTGACAGATGTCAGCAAGCTGCTGTTTGTTTGTTTGGTTTGGCTGCTCCAGTTTTGGGTGGGTCGTAACTTCCTATCAAAGGTGTCTTAACACGCTCAGCCATCTTCCAGGTTTTTGGAATACGAGGCTGAAAACAAAAAGTCTTGTGTCTCCAGCTCTGTGGATTGCAGAGCCCAAAGCACAGGCTTTCTACACGCCAAGAGAAGAATCCAATCTGCTTATAACTAGTGATAAAAGAAAATTCCCTCAAGATAGAAATAAGCTATGAAAGTACAAGATCGTTACATGTTGCAAACTTTTCCTATGGCAACACCACAAAGATGTTAGAACTGGAAGCTGTGCTGAGGTTAATCAAGGGAATGTTATTGACTGTGGTGAAGCGGTGCTGATTTACACCCACTGATGATTTGACCCATTATCTTTAAGGTCCTAGTCCCCTGCACGCCACTGAATGAGTGGGTGCTGGTAAAGCTGTGGGGGCAGACAGCCTTGCAGTCAGTAGGATTTGGGCCAGAGTCTGCTCGACAGAAACGTCCTCCTCCCAGAAAGAGACTGTAGTTTTATGCCAGTCTTTTGTAGCATTCACTTCCCACTTTTGTTTTTCTCCTTTCACCAAAGGGGTACCGCAAAGTCCCTTTTATTTGTGCCAGCACGTCTACGTAACTGAGTAGCACTCCTGACTGGGGACTTGTCAATGTTTAAAAAGCAAAAGCCTGTGAACAAACTCATTTTAATTTTATTTATTTTTTTTCAATCTGGTGGGATTCCACAGATTCAGGTAGTGTCCGCAGAACACAGGTAGTGTCCGCAGCAGGGGTTTTGCAGGGATGTCAGGGATGGGGTTGTAACAGTCCACGTGAGTGGACGTCGGTGTGTGCAAACGGCTCTTTGTCTCCCTCTCTTGGCCCTCTCAAGGCCATGTGGAGACTTGAGCCATTATTGTTATTATTATTTTAAATGAACGTGAGCCCAAACGCACACGGGTTATACACTCACGTTTCAGGTTGACCTCAGCTACTGGTGAATTCATCTTCAATTCAGCAAATAGATTTCAAATGATGAGAAAAAGGAAGAAGGGAGATATGGAAATATCAAAGTGTTTTAATGTAAAATCAGGTGCTGAGCTCTTTCATTAGGGGTGGAGGTTGGTGGGTTTTTTAATTTTGGTTTGGGGTTTGAGGTTGGTTTTGGGTGGCTTATTTTTTTTGTTACCTTGCAATTCAAGTTTTCAAACTGAAGCCAGAGAGGTATGGTTTGAAACCCAACTCCAAACTGAATGCAAGAGCTGCTGAGCTCTCTTTGACTTTATTTGGAGCGCTGGGCGCTAATCACTTTGAAGATCATAAATCTCATATTATTTAAGCCTCTCCCCCAGTCTTTGTAGATGGCCTACATTTCAGGTCTGTTTCCCTCCCATGTTATGCTCCAGGCGGGAAGAGAAGGGTGGAGTGACCTGGTTAGACCCCTTACTTGCCTACCAATTCCCTGCTGTGGCTGCTCTCACCCTGAAAATGGGGAGGAGGGAAACTCCTGTGGAGTTTGAGGTTTTCTCGCAGTTTGTGGGTCAGCCCTGCGCTTTATGAGAAAGCTGCCTTCTGATCCCTCAACCTATTTGGCAAACATTTCTTCCCCCCTCCCCTCTTCAAACTCTCCTCCCACCTGGATGCAACAGTAATTTGTATGTGAATGAGAGGGAAAAGGGTGTGTATGGAAAAAGAAGCATCTTCTGCCTTGCCTATCTGGTTTGGCTTTTTATTTAGCGAGTCTAATGCTGGTTGTTTCCTGTTTATATCAAGGGAAATGCAAAGAGACAGTAATAAACTTTCACCTTCAGTGCTGGCAACCTGGGTAGGGACATCTGCTTCTTGATGGTTTGGGATCGTGTCCAGAGCGTGTCAGGGACAGAACCAAGTAACTCGGCAAGCGCGGCTTCCGAGCCTTGCCACAAAAAGGTGTCCAGTGAGACCAGGAAAAGGTCTGACTGAAAGTGTTGAAACGGGAACTTTTCTTCGCCGTAATGTGGTGATCCTCAGCAGGTGATGCTCCTGCGGTCGTACCAGGTCTTGCCTGGTTTATTTCCCCCTTGGTAAATGCAGCCTTCAGCCTTTAAGGAAATACTGCACTGTTTGTTTTTGTAGATGGCTCTGAAGAGAGCTGTTCTGAAGAGCCAGGTAATTCACCCTTTGTCTGGAGTTAATCCCTGAGATAATATTGCCTTCTGTAATGCAGACGTGGAGCTAGCGCTGATGGTTTTGGGAGACGACAGGGCTTGTGTGGGTGTTGTAGCCCAGCACATAGTGCTGTGCATTGATCCACAGCTGGAGAAGCAAAATACACAGACGCTGCATCACTGATTTCTTCTCCATCAGGAAAGTGACGTGTAGGATTGCGTCCTTGCAGCAATGCAGTCTCCAAGTGCCAGGGAGGAATGAAGGCTCAGATCTCCTCTCCTTCCAGAGGAAGGAATGAGAGGTCCTCTCCAAGCCCCTTTATGCTCTCAAGCACTAAGCTGCACTCCAGTGCTGGGAAAGAATATCTCTCTTGAGTTAAAGCTGAAAGGTTATGTGTTACCAGCGCAGGAAAGGCTTAGCAGGATCTGCATGTGCTCTGTATCCAAATATGTCATGCAGTTTCACTCCAGCAAAAGGCTGACCCTTGCAGGCAGGCTGTCATTTGTTTAATGATAATGACAGGTTTGATATTTGTATCAATGTAAAGGTGATCCTGCCGTGCGACTCTACAATATTTCAGACAGAGAAGCAGGCATTAGTGAGCAGCCCAGGGCTCAGCACAGCTTGAATTTTCCTGTTGGTTCTTTACTCCTACTACTTTTTCTTTGGTGTACGCCAATTGTAATAAGGATATATATGTATTTCCAACAGGCTTCCTAGAAGTAGGATCTTGGGATGGATTTACCTGGGAAATGGACATAGCTTGGAAACGTATTGCTGGGGCAGGATGGATTTTCAGAACAAAAAGGGAAGCATCCAGAACAAAATAAGGAAATAAGAAATGCAATTGAAGTGACCTCGTATTTCATATGCACATTAGCTCGACGCTTACATTTGCACATCAGGTTGTTTTGACTGTTGCACATGACTGTAAGGGACAGATTTCAAAATCCCTCTCTTCCAGTGATCAGTCAGCATTAAATAATTCGAGCTGCTTAAGATTCCCAGTCAGTAGGACCTGAGTAGACTTTTTTGGCCAATTGAGTGTGTCTGCAGTATATCGCAAAAGAGCGGTGAGGGACTGGGCCTGTTGAAAATTCTTCCCTTCCAAAACCAAGCAAAGGCTCTTGTGAGTTACTGCCCTGCTCTCTGCAAGAGGTGCCAAAGGGGTCCCTCAGGACCTCCTTATGTTAGATCTCCCTGCCCTGTTCATATCCGACAGAGCCATTGTCTAAGGGAACTTTAAATTTTGAGGTTTATGTGGGCTTTTCAACAGTTGTTTTGAGGTAATAGAGTGAGTTGTCTCACGTCTTCACAGCTGATGTCCTGTAGATGCATGAAAAGAGAAATTAAAAGTGGGCAAACTGCATCTGAGATCTAAAATCACTGATGGCTCTTTTCAGTGCCGTTAATAACACTCTGACCTTGTTTGGTACTTTCCACCCACACGTCTGAAGGTACTTTGCTAATGAATTTAGCATCCCGGTGCCTCCGGAAGGTAGGGAGGTGTTTAACCCCGTCTTACAGATGAGGCAGACATAGACTGACTACCTGGCTTTTCCCAAAGATGCTGAGCATCATGATTGCAGTTGAAATCAGTGGATGTTTTTTAGGACAGTTGCCTGTGGACATTGAGGCGTATTGTAATCCAGGGATTTGCTCCCTGGCAGAGCTGGGATACGGACTCCGATTCTCTGATTCATAGTCTTGTGCTCAACCACAGACAAGTTCTTCCTCCCCTCCATCCTTTTGAAGGTGGAAAGAAGGGCCCAACTTGCTAGGTAGTTTGTTATTAATATCTGGGATGCAAAACTCTCTGCAGATTTAATTTTGCTCAATCAGGGCTTCCCTCCCCGCAGGGATCTCTCTCATAGTTTTTCATTCCACTTTGTGTTCCCACCTCCCCCTAATCTCATGTGTTCCCTATATGTCATTTCTGTTCCTGCTTGGCTTTTCCCTGTGGGTAGTTCAGGTTTCAGTCTGCCCTCCAGATTTCCATCCCAGTCCTGCTTTGCCCTCCTCTCAAGGGGAGGTTCACATCCTCCTTCCTTCTCCCCTCTGGGGATCAATTCAGATTTCACTCTCTCTTCTTCTCCGCATTGCCCCAGGGTATCTGCCTAAGTCTTGCATGTGCTTTTCATCTCTTGAGCCTTTACTAACTGGAAATCAGCCCGGCTGTCCGTATCTGCCTTGACTGACACTGGATCTAAGCTGAACACTACCTTGGCCTTTCCCTTTTGAAGTTCCCTTGCTCTGTCCTAGGGATAGACTGATTGCATAAATTTGTATGTGTGCTGGTTCCTCATTGAAATGCAGCCCTTTGGGAAAGCATCAGAGAAAGCCCTGGCTTGAGGGAAAGTCCTCTGTTTCTATATATGGCACTGTTTTGCTTAGGACAGATATGTAGAGGAACCCCTTCTTCAAGCTAGTTTTGTTCTGGCGCCTTGCAGAGGCCCTCAGATGAGATTGCTGGGAATGAACTCCAAAACAGGTCAGTGAGTTTCTGGGGAAGCTTACGAGGGAAAGGGGAATGAAAGCAGGAGGCCTTTTAAAATTTTCTCTCAAGAGGTGGACTGAAACCACTGAATTAATTTGATGTTAGCCAATAACAGTTGACAACAACCCAGCATCACTTCACAGCTGGCTGGATTGTATCTGTTCCTTAAGATCCAGCAGTCCGTTCGCAAACTCCTGCTTTCCTGGTCCAGGCTTCTAAAGAGCAACCTATATTTATAAGGTGTTTCCTACGCTTGGTGCCTTGGTCCACTGGCAATGTATCTTGTACAGCTGTTTCAAAGCTGTCTTAGAGATGAGGGAAGGAGAGACAGGTCTTCCTTTCGTGCAAATTCCCTGCTCCACCTGGGCTCCTATCATCCTTTGGGAAATATTTTCTAGGCTTGCAGGTGACAAGCCCTAGTTTCGTGGACCTGTCTAAAGGGACACAACAACTATTTTCACAATAGAAACTATGCTCAAGGCATGGTTGTCACTGTCAAACCACTATTTAGGTTGCCCGGCACCTTTTTAAGCGGTGAGTTGCACGAACTACTGTGCATGGATATGACTCTTCTGCCTACTAGAGAATGGCTCATCGGTAATAAGGAGAGGACTCCGAATTCTTGAAGGCCTTTCATCTGGTGAGCTCCAAGAATTCAATCAAAAGCCTGCACCACCCAGCAAGGGTGGGGCCCTACACCCATTTTGCAGAAGGGCAAGTCATAGCATAAAAAAGGTGAAGGCGATGGGGTTTCAAGCAAGGCCTCTAATTTTGGAAGGCTGACATCAGAGAGCACTTTCTCTCTTCCCAGAGGTGCTGATCTGCTAGCGCTCCATGTGAAATCAGTGAGCTGAACCGGGGCTGCTCAGCCCCTTAGGAGTCAGATGTTGGGTTTGTGCTAGCAAGAAACCCTCTTGCTCTGCTTGCCCGACACATAGAAATTGCTCAGAGCCACCAAGCTGGGAGTGGAGAACTGGCTTTGAGCTCCCTCTTCCCCTCAATCACTAGACTTCATTCCCTCCACCCAAAATGAAAAACTATGTGATACTTTCCAGCAAAGTCGATCTTTCTCACTCTCCCTTTCTTTTTTAATTATACTACTTGTGTGTATTTAATGCAATCCCTCTAGCTGTTCTTCCTGTGTCCCAGATCCCTGGGGCACGGCAACTGGTGCCAAAACTGCCGTGAACCAATCAGAGACACCTGCGGAGCTGGGATGGAGCCAGCCCCAGTCACGGGAGCCATCTGATTCCAAGTTAATTCCTTTCAAACGTGGGATGTGGTGGAAAGTGCCTTGCAACCAAGGGCTACCTGCACCCCGACTCGCTAGATGGACACTGCTCTGCCCTCCTGGTAGTTGACTGATCTGGGAAGATCGGTACTGGACAGCAGGGAGGCAGTGCCAGGTATTTAGATGGTTTGTGGCTGGTTCACAGCCAGAGGGCACAGAGAATAAAAAACAATCACAGTCTGCTCCCCTGGATGAGAGATCCATGGAAAGGGGAAATTTTTTCACGCGGGAAATCTGGAGAATGGTTCAGGGACTGGTTCTGGCCCCAGAAAAGCTCAATAAGGCAACTTTGCTGCTGACTTCAACAGGAACATGATTAAGCTCCCGAGAACCTGTGTGAGCATGCAAGAGGGCATGGGAGAAGCCATGAAGCCCGGTGTGTGTGTGAAATCGGATTGATAAGGAAAGGGGCAGGGATGCAGCCCAGGGTGGGAGCAGAGAAGATAAGCGCAAAGGTGTAGGCAGAGGTGGAGTTCTGGAGAGCTTTGGAAGTTGGGCAAGTGAAATTGAGAGAGATGCAGGGAGCAGTGCTGTAATGCTTGAGAAGGCTGGGACAGAAGGGCAGGACCTCTGGGCCGAGGATGGCTAGGGAGGAGTGGGCAGGGAGAATCCTGCAATGGAGACATGAGAGAAATCACAGCCTTAATGGTGGTAAAATTGTTTTCCATACTTTGTTTGGAGGTTCTCACCATTCTGACCAAGAAAATGGCATCTTTCCCTCCCCTTTTTTTTTAAATACCTCCAATTTGGCATGTCCACAGGCCTTGGCAGAGAAGGTACCGCATGCCTGAGTACCAACAGTAAGAGTGATGGTGCTGTAAATTGTTGCTTCTCAGTATGTTTTTGCCAGCTCTGCTCCCTGAACATGGGTCGCCATAGGGAAGAACCAGCTAGCCCCCGTGCTCCTGAGGCTCCTGCAGAGGCTGCAGTCTCTAAAGCGAAGAGCAGCCCTTCGTCAGGACGTGCAGGCGCCAATATGAGCGTGGCCATTCATACCTCTTCCCACCTCTGGTTTTGGTTCTCCACTCCCTTGCCCAGCGCCTGCTTTAGGAGCCTGCTGTGTTACACGTCATCAGCTTGAGGTTTATCGTTCGGCACAGAGGGATGACTTCTTCCTTTCTCCCATTCTCTGTTTAAAAGCAAAAACACTAGGGAAATGCTGTATTGGAAAGGCCGTGAATGCAAAGCTGAGCGTGGTTCCGTTTGTTTTCTTTTGTGAAGCACGTAGCTTGGTTAAAGTTCTGATTTCCCACCCTGCCTTTTACTGCAGTTAAGGCACAACTATTAACATCCCCAGCTGAAGCTCAGGGGATAAAGCACATCAGATCAGGCCTCAATTAATGAACCCAAAGGCCTCGTATAGCTGTGATGCAGGTGTGTTGAGGTTAGGGATTACATCTTAATTTTTCAGTGTGCTGTCATTACTGAGTTGTAGGGTATTGTCTGTTAGGCATTCAGCATGGGATTAACTCCCCTTTTGTCAGGCTGACAGTTTCTGAAAAATCCCACCCTTCAATGTGAAAGGATATCAAATGTTATAGGGTGAATATCATTGCATTGACATAAGGGTTTTCTGCTTTCTTCCCGGGTGTCTGTTAAGCCTTGCCGTACGTGCAGGATAGTACATGTGGAAATAGTAATTGCAAGCCCATTATTATTATTGCTATAATTTATTATTAGTGTGCTTTTTATTTTATGGTGCCCACGTGTGCAGGTAATTCACAGAGAAGTGCACTTACACCATTGGAAGGTGGGAAGGCCCAGTTAACTGCAATAGCCTTGCATCCAGTTTTTGATAACCTGTTTCTGTCACAAAATTTCCTCCCTTGACCTCAGGCAAACCACTTTGGGGCAGCTTCAGATGGTCCCGTTGTATTGAATAGTGGTTTTGGAGCGATTCAGCCCTGGAAGAGCTGTGCTGTTCGTTTTCAGTGAGGGGCAATTGGTTTGGACCCTCTTTTAAGCCTGTGTGCACCTGATCCTCTTCCATCCAGCGAAATAGCCTCAACAGTGGGGGAGGGAGCGATGTGAGTAAGTCAAACTCTTAAACAGTTGAGAGTTGCTGACTGTGAGATAAGCCAGATACGAAGGCAGATAAACATCTGTTTCAAAGAGGTTACTGTCTAAATAGTAACTACACAACAAATATGATTGTCTTCTATCTTACAATAGCCACCACAGATCCTGCCTCATAAGTGGTACTGGAGAAGGCTGACACGGCTTTAACGGCCTCACTCTGGCAGGGTACGGGGATCTCTTATCTAGATCTAGGGAGAGCACGCGAGGCTCTGGGTGCTGAGTCAGTCGGTGGGTCCCACCTCTGCGAAGAGGATGATGGAGAGCGGTGCTTACGTTACACCAGAAGTGCTCGTCAAAAGGAGGTGGCTTGGGGGGCTGCATTCAGGCTGCCTGCTCTGGTGCCTGATAGAGGAGAAACACCAATTGAGATTACCAGCGAGCAGTGACCCTAAACGGGGTTTATATGGGGAGGGCTGCAGCCAGAGTCCTGCCCAACCAACAGGATCCAACCATTGAATCAAATGTGGGCTGGTCAGTCTGTCTGTCTGTCTGTCTGTCTGTCAGGAGGGTATGGCCTTCCACACAGTGAAATCAGAGCTGCTAAGGCGAGTCTTTCCAACTTCCTCATGTAAGGCTGGCTTTTCACAGCTTTGCAATATGTCTGCAGGATGTTTTTCATGAGCCAAATGTTTGCCAAAAGTTCACAGATCAGTTACAAAACAGATGTACTTTTTTTTTTTCTCCCCTTCTTCCTACTGGTAAGGAAGAGTTTGTGCAGTAATTGCAGGCAGGTTGGGAGATGTTTTCTTCATAATTCTCCTTCTTATGAAATGTTTATGAAACACCTTCCACAAATCGGTTACGCAAGCAAGCTGAAGAGCTTTGATCATTTTCCATCGCCCTCAATATGTTTCTTAGTTTGTTTTGCTTTTTGTTTTTGTTTTTAGGCCAGAGATAGGTAAGAAACAATCCATCCTTGGCCAGGCCCTGCAGAGGTGCTAGCCAACTAAGGAAAGGACTCTCTTTCCATCCAGTCACCCTTCCTGTGTTTTTCACTCCGATTGCTCGGGGGCAGCTGACCCTATTTTAAGGCTGTGAAAACATCCACTTGAGATTTGCAAGTGTGATTCCTTTCCTATCCCGCAGAAGCCCCAAGGTAGCTCTGCGTACCGGTGCCGCCATCTGCCGTTACCTCCTCGGGAGGAGCTGGGAGCTGCTCCCAGCCCTGCCCCGAGCCTCCCCTCCAGCCCAAGGGGGAAGAAGGTGCCCGTAGATTCGCAGCTTCCAGCCCAGGCTTCCCACCTCTCCCTACCCGCCAGCCAGCGGGATGTGTTTGCAGTGCATTGCTTGGTCCCGCTGTCTCACAGGTTCGTTTTTTTTCCTTAGGTAAGTGTTATTTCCCCAAATTGAATTCAACGGGCAGAAACTTAGGTTTGCTCTCGATGACTTCTCGTTCCCCAGCCCCCGGCTGGCCTGACTGTCGTGTAAAACCAAGGTCCTGAGGAACCACAGTGGGATCTGGTCCTGGTTTTAACTAAATCACTCTCTCTCACTCGCAATGTTTTAGCATCAAATACCTACATGAGGTGATTCTGTGATCGTTCCAACCTCTTTTTGGTTCCTTAAAGCAAACTTTTCTCATATTTGCAGAAAATGCCTGCAAATATGAGTCAGATGCACTGGGAAAGAAGGCAGCTCCTCCCCTAGTTTTATTAATTTGAAATTTGCATTATTTTAAGGGAGTCTCATGATATTGAGTGGCCTCGCCCACAATGTGTGTGGTTTTTTGGGGTTTTTGGTTTTGGTTTTTTTAATGTACAGTTGGTAATGCTGCCGGTTTAACCAGGGAAAAAATGAAGGTGCAGGATTTGCATAAACCATCCCAAAAGTTTTGGATATACCCCGAACTCTTGCTAATCAACAATTAGCCAGCTGCAGGCCTGTTGGGGAGAGAGAGAGGAGGGAGAGGTAAATTTGAGCCTAAACCCAATGAAAAATAGGTGCAGGGGAGAAGGATTTGTCAAGAACACCCAGGTTCCCGCCCACTGCGCAGGAGGGAGCCAGAGAATTCCAGGGACGGGGGAAGGAGCAGTGGGAGATGTTGTTGTTTTTAAATCGGGAACCGGTCCTTTGCCAAACCCACCTCCCGCTCTCATATTGTGCGATGCCGGGATGCAGCTACACACCCCTTTCGCCCTGGATCGCTTCCAAATCATTCCGCTTGGCAGCTGTAAAAATTGATTTCAGTTTGGAAATGGCTTGTGCTTCTTCAACACTCCACTCCTATTGGGATCATAACTTAGGCGGGATCAAGTGCCTTGTTCTCTAAGACGTGGATAACTTTTCTTTTTGGGGCTGTTCAGACGTGGATGACTGCATTGCGTAAGGCAGACACAATGAATTGCAAGCAGGCGTAATTTATTTATTTTTTTAATTTATTTTTACTTTTCGGCTCGGATGACAACTTACTTTTTTTTTTTTAATGCACCCTCAGAAAGAAAACGTGCATAAAATCATTTGCCTGCAATGACTGAATGGCTCAGGGGTAACGGTGTATCCTCCTGAGCCTTTTCCCTAACATTTATTAACTTAGACTCTATCCGCATTGATAGCCATCAAGAAGATCTTTTCATCTGATTTTTTTTTCACCAGGCTAAGAGGGATGATCATGCCAACCTGAAAGGTAGGAGCGAACTGGAATTGATAGCACGTATAACTCTTGTTGCAAGGAGCTAGTATTATTGCAAAACGAGTTTCGGCAGCGTCCAGAGCTATCGTTGTAATGAAAGGAGATGTTGTAATTCTCTCCCCTCTGCGTAGTACCTGCCACAACGCAGAGGTGAACGTTACAGGGCCAGCTCCTCCACTGCAGCTGAGGGCCTCTTG
>KZ506358.1:0-11360 GCA_002844005.1 Limosa lapponica baueri | reverse complement strand
AAGGGGAATAACGGTGCGGTGCCGCAGGTGCCGGTTTTCGGGGGAGAGCAGGGCTGCTCTGGAGTAGGGTTTTAGGCACCTGTGATTATTGCGGAGCCTGCTTCCAGCCCTCGCTGCCGATGCTACAAACGTTAATATAATTCCCATGGTTTTTAAATGTTACTGCCCTTTCTGGAGTGCAGGTATGGGCATAATTCACAGGTGCAGTATAATATTGTATATGTTAATGGCAAATGTTGAGCTTTGATGTGCAATTGGAGGATAGCCCCCTTTCTTTCCCTCTTTCCCCTCTCCAGGGGATGGAGAAGTATCTTTTTCACAAGTGGGTGTGGAAAACACCTCAAAATGTTTAAAAGGTCGTTCCTCTTCCTTCTACCAGCCTTCTCCAGCTGGTCAATCCCTTTTGTTGCATCAGAATTCCTCCTGCTTTATCTGCCCTGACTCTGAGTGCGTTTGGGACCTCAAGTACCAGGGATGTCAATGGAAGCACCTGGTCAGAGCAGTTAATCGCATCCTCATTTCATCTCCCCATCTTCCCATTGCACCATAATGGCTTTGTTTATACCCAGCCTCCCCAGTGGAGTGGTTCCTGGTGGTGCTTGCGACAGGCCAAACAGGAAGGTTGGGCATTGCCGCTCCGACTCCTCCTCACGCGTTTTCCGTGTGGTGTTCCCCAGCCCAGGGTGTGAATCCAGCGCCCTGGTCAGCAGGTACCAGCAGGACCAGCAGCGCGCTTGCCATTGCGCAACTGGAAACTCGCGTATCCCGGAGTGTGACTCAACTTCTTTTGATGCACTTCCCTGAACGCTGAGGAGTAATGTGACATGTCTTATATTTTATGGGGAGGCGTCATACTTATGAAGATGTAGATATCTGAGTATTATGTATTTGGGAGGCTTTTAGCAACAAAAGCAGTATCCTCCGCAGATGTTTATGCACTGTAATTTTGTTCTGGCAGTGTGTCTGTTGCTTGATTGAGAGATTCTGTATTGCACAGTGAGTAAAGGAAGGTGCAGGAAAGAAATACTGCTGAAAAAAAAAAATCTTTTTTGTGGGCATAGCTTCTAATCCTTTTGTGTCAAAAAGATTTGGAGGTCTTGGTGCCAGGGAAGGGGAAATGAAGTCTGCCGTTAGGAGAGCTAAGTGGTTTTCACCTTGTCTCGCTCCTCTCAAACTGCGGAGGAGGGACCGTCCAGTGCCTTGCCCAGGGGAGGTGTGGGGCGGCAGGGGGCACTTGAGGAGTGCAGCCAGGGGTGGGAAAGGGACTGGCTGTGGGAGTTCCTGGCTGCTCCCGAAGGTGGTGGACCTTTGTATCCCATCACTGTTGGCTGGGGGATGCTTTATTCTAATCTGAGCTTTGTTCTCACATGCTCATGAAGTTTGAACTGTATGTTGTTCCACTGTAAGTTTTCCTGGGGAGGACAAGGGGATTTTATAGTGGGTTTTTTCCCAAATTGTCCTGGAAATGTGTTCATGCTAGAAGGTTAAAATTCAGGAGCAAGAGGAGATGGCATTGTGTTTCTCTTGACTTATTTACAGTTGGTGTCACTGCACTGTGAAGGCTGACTAGCAGTGAACCTAGCAAGAGACTGTGTTTTTGGGATTTTCTTTGTTTTTTTGTTTCAGGAGAGGAGGAACCGAGCTAGCAAACAGCATGACAGAATGAGTAGATCAGGCAGGGCAACACAAGCAGACCAGTCAAATGCAGAAAAATGGGCAGGGAAGAAAAACAAAGGGGCAGGAGTAGCTCTGCATCAAAGCCTTATTGCTGGATGTGGCACTCCTCAGCCTGTCCCCCAGGCAGTGCAGATGAGCATTCTCGTATCCCAGCAGATCCTGCATTGTAGACTGGTTGGGGAAGTCTTCTGAGGTGTGTTACCAAGTTGTGGTGTATTTTCTGTTCAACCAGGCTAGGAACTCACTGCCTCACAAGGGCGTTGCTTTCAGCGTGTGTTCCCACAGCAGAGGTGACACCGGGTGGGGGAGTGTGTGCTGGTAGCCACATGGTCAATCTGCCCTAACTCTCAAGGGTACCCTTCTTCAATGTAGGCGAAGGAAAACTGGGAAACTGCAGGGAAAGCAGGGAAACTGCAGTTCCTCTGCAGAAGAAAATTGTCAGGAGCAAGCAACAGCATCAGGAAAGAGCACAGTAACTCAGTGCTGGGATGGTTACAGGTGAAATGCCGCACTGGGTTGTGCTAACACTGCCGAAGGCTAGACCTTCTGATGCAATTTGTCTTTCTGTTCCTGTGACAGGATGCTGTTCCCCCTGCCTCTGCGGGTAGCCTGCAGTCTGCTTGCCTGGCTCTCTCTCTACGCTTGGTTCTGCCGTCGCTACAAGCACCGGAATTATGAATGGAGCTGCAGGCTGGTCACGCTGACCCATGGCATCCTTGCTACCTGTCTCTCTGCTTACATTGGCTTTATTGATGGTCCCTGGCCTTTGAGTCACCCAGGTAAGTAAAGCTGTGGTCCCAAGTCCCCAGTGGGTGATGGCACAAAGTGGGGTTCTCCTACCACCTCGGTATCCAGCCCACTTGAGGAATGATGATAGTGATATCTGAGCTGTGATATCTGTGGTGGAAAATGCTAGAGAAATGGAGAGACTGGTACTGTATTTTGCTAGTGTAATGGTCCTCCCCAGCTGCAGTCTGGCAGAGTGTGTGATCACGTTGTGTGGCCATTACGTGTGTGCAGCTGTTGGACTAACAACTATAGTATTGTGACTTGTCTGACTTCTCCAGCTGAGCCGTGATCAGTACATGCTAATATCAGCCTGCCAGTGCTGAAGGTGAATGCCCCTTCCTTGTCTCAGATCCTGCCTCTTTGTTGCCTTCATGCTTTAAAGCTCTGTCTGGTGTCTTTATGTTTCAGGATCACCCAACACAACTCTTCAGGTACACGGGCTGTGCCTTAGCTTGGGCTACTTCCTCTTCGACCTTTGTTGGTGTGTGTACTTCCAGACAGAGGGTGCCCTGATGCTGGCCCACCATCTGGTGAGCATCTTGGGCATCACAGCATCACTGGCACTCGGGGAGTCAGCTGCGGAGGTCAATGCCGTCATCTTTGGTAGTGAGATCACTAACCCGCTGCTGCAGGCCCGCTGGTTCCTGAAGGAGATGGGGTGTTACCACAGTTTCACAGGTGATGTGGTGGATTTTTTCTTCGTGGTCCTCTTCACCGGGGTACGGATCGGAGTAGGGGCCTGGCTGATGTACTGTGAGCTTGCTTCTCCCAAACCCAGGTGGTACATTAAGCTGGGAGGCGTCATCATGTACGCTGTCTCCTGGGTTTTCATGGTCAGCATCTGCCGCTTCGCTAGGAGGAAGAGCATGAAGAAGTACCACGCTTGGAGGAGTCGGAGGAGTGATGAGTTATACTTGAAGACTAACGGACATCTGAAAAACCACTGACTGGATGCTGAGTAAAGACTTCCTTGAGTTCACAATCTGGCAAGAAGGGGATCATGCCTGAAATGCCACTGTCGGGAAAGAAGCCAACACACGTTAGCAATTCTGGAGCCAAGTTTATCCCTGGCATAACTCCACTGGAATCCATGGAGCTATGCCATGGATTCACTGGATCTGCAGTGTTTGGCCTGGCAGAGGTTGGCTCGGTGTGTACGTCAGCATATACTAAATGATATGAGTGAAAGAAGGGCTAATTTTAAAGACTACACATAACTAGTCCAGCAGTGCAGGTGTAAATAGTAATGTTAGTAGCTAACTCCTTCGGCACTGGTAGAATCTTGGAAGAGAGGAGAAAATAACACTAGATCTTCATGTTCGGTGTCCTGTACAGTCTAGACAGCTAGAGTGACTCTTCATGCTGTTAGGAAGAAGCATGTTCTAGTGTTTCATCAGAGTTGGGATTCCTGGCTCTTCCACCAACTCGTTATGTGACCTTGGGCAAGTCACATAACTCTAACTTTGTGCCTAAATTCCCCATCTGTGAATTGGGGGCGATGGAGCTCATCCATCTGTGTTATGCACTTTCAGATCTTTACTTGAGAGGTGCTATATAAATGAAAAATGATGGTTGTTATCTGCACTTTGTTCGTTATCCCTGTGTTTCCTTTGGGAGAAAGGATTTTGGTGGTTGAGCTAGAGTGTGACTCTGGAAAGCGCATTATTTTATTTAGGTAGGTTGTTGTTTCCTACCCTTTCTAATTCCTTTTAATAACTTATTTAATAATGTATTGATAACTTATTTTTCAGTAGTGTCCAGAAGCTCTAATTGGCACTGGCGCCTCGCAGGACTTGATGCCCTGTGAATATACCCAAAGACACAGCCCCTGATGTGAAATGCTTTTCTGACTTTTTCCCTCTTCTTCATCCCTGACTGTTAAAACTCCGCCCACCCCCTCCAAATACTGCTTTTAGCTCGAGTGACCGGCGCTCTCCATTACGAGAAGCCCCATCAGGACTTGCCAGTAAGTGGTTTTCTGGCTGATGGACCAAATCCTGATTTGTCTGCAGAATGCCAAAATTCCCTCTGCTGTGCTTATTGACCCAAATGCAGGCATAGGGTGGAGCCAGCCTGAGACCAGACGGCTTGCCTTGAGATTGTCAGACAAATTCCTTCCCCCAGCTGTAACTTTCTTTTAAAAATAAGAACAGTAAATGCGGAGTGTTTTGCTGCAGCAATCTGCAAACAATCTGTACTTGCCGGTTTTGGCAAGCTAAAGGGAAGAGGGGCCAGAACCTCATTTGTAGTGAAGGCCCTGTATTTCTTTTTGAAGTGTCATCCCAGATTCAGATCTGTGTATCTGAACCCAGAGGCTGCCACAGCGTTTGGGGGTAGTGGGGTACTGTAGGTGAACGTCCGGAAGCTCTGTGGAAAATTGATTGAAAACCACTCAAAACTAGCATTGGTGTTTTTTCCCCAGGACCATAAATACCAGTTTTGACAAGAGTGTTTTGTCGGAGCCGAATTGGGATTTCTGGTTGAGAAGTGGCCAGCATGCATCTTCAGAACTTGGTGGCTAAGGTGGGAGAGCTACCCAGCTTCAAATCCGTCCTCTCCCCAGTTCAAACCCGAGACCTAACCTTGGCTTTCCTTCATCTGAATTGATGCTTTGACCCCTGGGCTTTCTGTCTCCCTGACTGGATCTGGGTCACTTTATAAAAGTGAGCATTTATAGAGTAAGAGAGACGTACTTTACGGCCTAATTATTAAAGAAGCTAGAGGCACAGAATCTGGCCTTTTTTAAGAAAAACTGTGAACCTGACTGGGAGGAAAAAATAAGCGTTACTTGTCTGGTCCCATTTGCAGGGAAAAACTGTCTCCCAGTTGGCATCTTCTGGTGTTTATTTCACTGTATGTTCTTAAGCACTGTTCCTTTGTTATTGCTGTCATCATTATGATCGTTTATTTTGAGCCTCAGCACCAGGCCTCCAGTGCAGCTCAGGTGCCAGTTCTGCTGTGAGCCTTGCCCGTTGCAGCCAAAGACGCGAAGAACCCAAAGCATTGCAGATCCAGAGCCAACTGATGGGGTGAGCTGGTCCTGAAAAGGAAACTTGACTCATTTAGCACAGCACGGTGATACAGCTATTGAGCCTTGAAGGGGAGACAAGAAGGGCTAGTTGAGGCTTGTTGGTTCTTCCCAGCTCTACTGCTGCTGTGGGGCTTGTCAAGGAGCCTTTTTGCCTCAGCTTACACACTTTATTAAGTGGGTACAGTATTACCTACCTCGTGGGGTATTTTAAGTTGTTAACACTGAGCCACCGTTGAATGTTTGGTGGTCTGTGGCAAGCTGTGCTGTATAAAGGCAAAATGCAGTTGCTTTGAGTGAAGCACTTCTCACTATGACCTATCGTCAGTGCTTTTTCACCTGAACATGGCACTTCCCAGTATCTGGCTTGCCTCACAAAAGCAGGAATCCAAGGTGTTTTGCAGTGGTGCTTGTGCGTAGGAGTCAAAAGGAGTAAGCTAAACACATGGGTAAAGATCAGCCGTGCTGCCTCTTGTTCAGGTGGACTCCCAAGTTGAGGAAAGGCTGTGTGGTGGGTTTTCCCTAGTAAGGATTGCAGTAAATCTGGAGCCAAAACAGTTCCAGCAGCCAGCCTGACCCAGGGAATAAGGGCTGTAAGCAGCGAGTCCTGAAGAGGTGTAGGTGAAAACAGCCTGTTCATTTCTCAGTGCAGCTCGACTTTCCCACAAAGAAGAGTTTCCTGAGCGGTCCTGATGATTTGGACTCTGACATCTGGTGAGGTTTGGTGTGCAGCTTAATTTCATGGTTACAGCCCTTCTGCGGGGGCTGTACAGCCCGTACCTGCCCAAGGGAATAAGGATGTCAGTTAGTGACTGCAGGTATCTATGAAACACAGTGTGGGAAGATGTTTTGAAAGATAATGCACTTAATGGTTGATTGGTCCCCTTCTTTGAACTGGGGGGAAACTTGCTTGGAAGAAGTAGAGCACTGTGGTCAGTGTTGGGGCTTTAGAAGTTTTGTTTAACAGGAGCAGGAGAAAACAAAAGAGCAATTAGGAATGGCTTTATAAGGTAGAGCTAGCAACGATGTCTCAGAGCAAGGCCTCGTAGTGGGCTCCAGCATAGAATCACAGGCCCAGAAGAAGTATTAACTTTCAAGCTGTGGAGCACGTGGTGGGATCTGTCCTCAGGCTAGTCCATAGTGGCTAGAGCAAATTGTAAAAGGAAACTGCAGAACTAGTGTGAAATAATGACTTGTGTTTGAATTACTGTGTAATAGCAACTAATGTTCCACCAGTGAATGGTGTAGATGCTTTGTATTATGTTTTATATAATAAAGATTATTTAATTTTATGAGGAACTTGTTTTCTGTCTTTGGATGCAGTTCTTAAGTTGTATCACGTGTTGCTGGATGAGGGGGCATTGCCAGCTTAAATGGACAAGTGATGGTCGGTGGGTACTTTTTAGGGACTGAGCCGACAACTCGTACAGCTTTCACCACAATTGCTTCTTACACGGTTAACAGACGGAGAAACCACTTTTCTTTGCAAGGTGGTTGTGAGGAGTACTTGGTAGTTTGGTGTTTGCTAATAGATGCTTTCACGTTGTTGACTGGCTGAGCAGGGTGCGTTTCTCCCACAGCGTTTGTTCCCAGGCCTTTCACATGCCTGTCCTCAGGCAACTCACGGAGCAAAAACGTTGCTGTTGTTTTCCATGTCCTGTATGCTAAAGGAGAAGGTTCTCCTCTGTTTCCACACCATGAACACGAGCTCTTCTCATTCATAAACCAAATGTTGTTCCTAGGAATTGCTTCATTGCCAAGTGTGGTAGGAAGAGAGTATGTTTTAGCATTATTTAATGTTGCCTTGCATGGGGGTGCTTGTAGAGATGAGCCAAAGTTGGTGCTGTGCAAAGGTGCGGATTTAGTCTGGGGTCCGAGTGGTGCGAGCCTGTCTCTCCACGTGCCTGCTGTGATGTTATTGCTTACGTACTGGGGGCTGCTTTCATTCAGAGCCAGAGAGGAACTGCAGGGCTGCGCAGCTGCTGGGAGCTGTGTATATCATGTTCTGTTCCTGCCCCAAAGCTCCCCGGGGCAGGACTGACTGTGCCACATAATCTGCTGTGGGAGGTGGGAGCTGCCGGGAGGATGTTGTGCAGGGCTCTCGGGTCTGTTTGCACAGGGGCTTCTTTTGCCTTTGATGGGACTGGGAAAGCCACCAACACACAGAACAGCTTTGTCAAGTGATTTAGAAAGTTGTGCGCTCCTTTTAAAAGCTCTGCTTCAAAGGGTGCTGCTAAAATAAGAGCATTTATTTCAGTGATGCTTTCAACGACTGCAGTGAGAGACCTAGGCACCAACAAGGATTTCTGTGAGCCAGGCACTGTACAGACCCAGAAGGGAAGAAAAGCCCTGCCCTGCGTGGCCTGTACCAGCAGCTCTGAGACTGTGTGTAGCCAAGCCACGCTCAGGAAAGAGCTGAACCTAGTGTTTGTGTGTCGGTAAAGAATAGCTACTCTGCCTCGCTTATGATCACAGCATTTTACCAGAGGTCCAGCATGCCAAAAGTCTGTCCTCTATAAATAGTTAAGCCAATTTAGTTGTTTGGATGTAACCCTTAAATCTACCTTAAAATCCTCCAGCGCTGGGGAGCAGCTGTGCAGCGTTGAGCCCTCTAGAGATGCTGGCCTGTTTACACTCTACAGGCAGCCCGGCTGCATGACGAGGGGGTGTCGGGGACTGCGATAATTTATCCTGGGAGTTTGTTTAACCTCTGAGGTAGTCCAGAAGCAGAAAAGAAAGTACAGCAGCCTGCTGAAGCTTTGCTTTAGAGCTGCAAGCATCTTCCAAGTTTCGTGTCATGACAGAATCTAGCCTTAAGTCAATGGGCAAATGTGCTTTGACTGCAAAGAGAGAAGTCTGCCCCCCTTCAATTTACTTCATTTTTTGTCTTCCCATTATTTCTTCTAAAGCCATTCCCTCCCTGCTGCCTGCCTTTTGCTTCTACTTCTGGCCTTGCAGTAGAGCTTTATAAAATTACTCTCCTGTTTCAGCCCTCTGCCCTCTTTTTCTAGCTGAACCCCTCATTGTTATTTGAAAAAAATCTGCAATTTTTTTAATATTCAAGGCTTTATTCCCTTGCAGCAGTAGTCCAAGCACTGATGTAAAAGCGCAGCATTCTAAGTCTTTGGAGTCTGCTAGTAGACTAATACCAGTGCTGTCAGCAAGTCTGTTTCTTGGACAAAAAAGATGAGAGGAAGTTTTAAGCTTCATGGAAGTGGTGGATATGTTCCTGATACTTGCAGGCTTTGTGTAGCTTGGCTGGAAGTAAAATAACACGTCTGCTGCCATTTCCAAAGAAATAAAATTTCAGAGACCGAGAGAGAATCAGTCAGCATTAGCCTTGTGTTGCATAAGCAATTTCTGGGCAAGGAGCAACTCTTTTTTTTGATTATACCAATATACCAGCACTTTTCTCTTTCCAAGTCAGCTTCAATATGTGCTCTAGTAAATCTGTGTAAATCTGTGCAAGAGAAGGTGTTAGCTTCTGCTGGCTTCGTCCTGTTTCCCTCAAGTTCCAGGAGGAGTCTGGCAGTTGATAAGTTGGCAGCATAAGAGATCTTTAGAAAATGTCTTTAAGAAGGAACTGAACAGATGAAGGTGTATGGAAAAGCTTTTGCAAAGTAAGAAGGGTTTAGCAGTAGTTAAATTCATATGGAAAGGAGAAAGCGTCACTTTCTGTGGCTTCTCAAATGTTACAAGGTGCAGGTTTTCAGCAATGCTTGCATTCTGTTGTTCTTTGAATTGCGTGTCCTGTCAGAAGGTTGAGGTCTGTTCAGTGTAACTGATAATCCCCAAATGTGATGAGAAATAATGTTATTCTCCATCTCTTTAGATTTTGCCCTAATAACAAATACCTCTTTTTTTTTTTTTCCCCCTTTCCCTCCCTCTAATCAGAGAACATTGATTTTAGCAGAGAGCAAGAAGGAAACTCATGACAGAATGTGCAGCAGCTTCATCTGTCCTTACAAAGGTTGCTGCTTTAATTATGCTGATATGGAAAGAAAGCTTAGTGCTATAAAAATGCTTACTGTGGTGTGGATTATCCAGGTTTAGGAACTGTAATAAGCTGTCACAGTAGAAGCCCTGGTAGATTAGGCTGTGTGTGTCTCAACAAAGTCAGCAAAGTATTGCATTTGTGTCCAAGTGACTTAAAAGCATAGATTGGCTCCGTATGCATTTCCAGTGAACCGGATGCAGAACAAGCTGCCTGTCTTTAGGTGCCAAATCACATGCCTATTTTGAGGTAAAAGGCCTTGAAATTGTATAGCAATGTGGAGCACAAATTCATGTGTTTTTTTTTTCCAGATTAGAGTTGCATCCAGATGGCTGTTAGTGGCCATTGGATCAGTCCTATCAGTTTCTGGAGCAGGTCGTATCCACGTCACAGTGAGTCTGGTTGACATCAGCCCAGCTGTAAAATTCACCGGATGGGCAACAAGATAGACACGTGTCTGGATTTGGTTCAGGGTATCATTACTGTCTTCAGCTCCCTCAAAAGCAGAATCTCAACAAATAACAAAATCCCACACACGTTCGCAGCTGGCTCAGAGGAATTCCATGCCAGAGCAGTTCCCTGGGATCGAAGGATGCTGAGTCAGTGCTTAGGTGAGTTTGGTTGGACGCTACAAAAAAACACCAAGGCAGGAAGTTTTAAGTTAGGTTAAGCTTGAGAGCAGAGCCAGGCTTACCCCAGACACAAGGTCAAGGTGCTATGGGTTCCTCAGGAGTCACAAACTCATATGCATGTTTGGGAAATGGGGGGTGCTCTGTTAGCCTCAGGAATCGTTTCCCCCGTGCTTTTCCTCTCCAGCCACACAAGGCTCAAAGGTTGGCTGTTGCCTTCCTAAAGCAGATGAGCTTTTTTTTGCCAGAGCAGCAATTTTCGGTAAGTTTAAATACCATTACAAAATATTGGTGCATTCTATCACTGGTTTTAAATTGATTACTTGTAAATAGCAAAAGGTAGAAGACTCTTTGTCCATTTAATTTTTATGATAGAGGTCAGTGAAACTCAGCTAATAGCCCATCGTGTCTGACTTACAAAGCAATCCTTTACTTGAGGTCTGCGGGAGATCCATTGCACTCACAGGTAAGTTGCTGTAATGGTTGATTATCCTGTCTGAAATGTTGGGAAGGGAATTTTTTCTGAAAGAAAAATTACTATATTTGCTATTTGTTCATATATATTACTTCATAAATTTTAAGTATCAAATTTGCTGTCCAGAGGCAAGGCAAGGTGATACATCTGGCATTAGGGAGTAAAAAAAGTACCATCTTTTGCTGATCTCCTGCCGTTGTTGATGCTGAGCCCATAGTGGTGCAAACCCTGCTCAGACCGCCACATCTGAATCCTTCGGTGGTCAGAGAGCAGGCAGAGCCCCCCACAGCCCCCCAACCTGACACGCTTTGAAATAAATGCTTATTTCAGAAGGGGACCGAGGGTGAGGGCAGGACCTCGCTGTTACCCTGCCAGTGGGGATGGAGGAGAGGTGCCACACAAGGATTTTCCAGCAGATGGCAACAGCTCCTCAGTGAGCTGCGGGTGCAGGGATGGATAACTGGATCTTTGCAAAAAAAACCTCAGTGAAACCTTTCTCTATAAGCCTGCCTTTTCAGGAGTCCCGTGTAAGGCACCCCCAAGGATCTGTCCTTTTTCTGCCGTCCTTTACTTTAAGGCAAAGTAAGGATTTATCCTTCGTAGGACTCAACCTTCTTCGCTTCAGGGCCCTCCTTGCTTGAGCTGCTGAGCTCTGCTCTAGGCTGTAAAAACCAGACTGCTGGGGACACTGGTGCTTTGCCCTGGAGACATGGACTGATGAGGTTCATACGCAGTTTCCACTTCGGGCGTCTGTGTCTGTATGACAGT